>JBBPDA010000002.1:466807-486818 GCA_037974385.1 Arnoldichthys spilopterus
TGGGTTAAATGCAGAGGTCACATTTCGTTGTGGTGCTTGAGTGTGTTCACAATGACAAACAGTCACTTTCACTTCATCTGCACCAAAGTACATGGTTACATCTGCTAACAGCAGCAACTGAGAACATGAATGTAAACGTCTGTTCCTGAATGCTTTAAATGCTGGAAGCATGTACTGTCCTTATGTGCTCCTCTTCGGTACGGTAACCTGCAGAGATTGGTCTTCAGAAATAATGCTATGGTAACTAGGGGTGTAAGTCATGAGTTGCATCACGATTCAATGATTCAATCTGATTGGATTATTTCATTTTCGATGCCTGGGGTCTGCAGTCAGTATGTAATATCATACATTTTACACAATCTGCTACATTCCCATGATCTTACACATGCAGACAAATTGTAACATGAACATTTTATTATAAAAGGTCAAATGCAGCAGTGTCGTCATAATCAAAAGCAGCTTCTCAGTACAAAACACTGCTCACAGTAAACTTGAATTTTACAGGTTACATCTATACATCGGATCTTGTGCCGTTTTGGTTGATGCATCGATACAGATCGACTTATTTCGACAAGCCTAATGCACTATACTATATGAAGAATAATTTTTATAAGAATTTTTATACGTATAATATTTCAATATATTTAAAACAAGTAATTTTGTAACTGAAGTATAAAAATAAATTGAGAACGTTTGAGAAATTGAGGAATATTTTACAAACCGTATTTAAACTTTCACTTAATTTACGTTAAGGGTTTGTGTACTTCACCACTGTCAAATACACAATTTCTACTCCAGTTTCAAGCACATGAAGAATGAAAAAATCTGGCTCTTAGGTTGTTACGAACAAGAGCTAAATAGAACATCAGTGTGGACTGGAATAAATTCCCTGAGGACTTTTGACCGAAAAAAAAGTTAAAAGATGGGACAAAATAAAACGACTGTTGGGAAAAACCTCACAGAAAAAGTAACTCAGATACCTGTAATCCTGATCACAGCCTGGCAGGAGGCAGTGCCAGCTTCATTAGTGGCGCTGCAAACGTATGTGCCACTGTCTGAGGTCTGGGATCCCTTAATACACAGCACAGCCACGTTGTTCTTGAAGATCATTTCACAGTTGTTAGAGCTGAAGATTTCCCGGTCATCTTTGTACCAGCTGACAGACAGTGGCTGTGATCCAGATACACGACTCTCCAGCTTCACCAGTTTGCCCACAGTGTCCTCAATGTGCTCTGGGAGTTTTTTAGTGAAGGTTGGTGGAATCTTTCGTTCTGAAAACAGAACATACATAAAGATTAGTTCCCACAAACACACACAGCCAGTCCGTCATACCGAGTGCGAGTGGAAAAATGTTCCACAAACAGCCGAGAAGACCTCGTTACTAACAAGGCGAGAGTACAGGCCTTGAGTCTGCCTATCCTGCCCTCACAGCAATCTGACACTGGTTTTGTCAACACAAGGTAACGTATAATTCCCCCATGGTTCATGGACATTACTGCCATCCTCGGAATATTAGGTTTACTGGTCATTTCCCAGTCTTGTGGTGCACTGGCTCCACAGTCAAACTCAATGCTAAATTCGTATGGAAAAGCATTTCTTTCAGGGAGGGTGCACTCTTTGAATGTACACGTTAGAATGCAGTTACTTAGGCAAAATAACTCTGTACAAAAGATTTTCTTTGTCAATCAAACACACCTCGGAGTATAAGAGCAGTACAAGAAGCACGTTCAGCTCTACTTCAGCAAAGCAAGTATATTCCCCAAAGTGTTTATCATCACATTCAACAGCCGATGGTGGAGCATTCCTGATTGTTTTTCAAATTCCTGCTATTTTAAAAGACCTGGAAATATCCATAGGAAGCCTTTCTCCAATGCAAGAGTGGGATTTTTTCGACTGTCCCTTACTGGTGTGGATACTATCGATTTTCTTAATAAAGAGTGGTGGTTTTCTGTCTTGAATTCTAGTAACGTTTCATGGAAGGCTGTAGACTCTTTGCCAAAGAGCGAGATAAGAAAACCGTGGCCCAAAAAGGTGGATGTAGCTATCTGAAAGACTTCTCTGCAGTGTACTGACCTGCCGCTACGGTGACTTGCGCATGACAGATATCACTTCCATCATCATTTGTAACTTCACAAGAGTATCTTCCAGCCGTGTCCCTGTTACACTCATGAAGACATTCCAAGATACAAGTATTTCCAATGACTTTGGTGTTGTATCTGTAAGAGGCATAGATCTGTCTGCCATCCTTATACCATGTGACAAACAATCTTTCCATTCCAGTGAAGGAGCATTCGAGTCTCAATTTTTGGCCCTCTTGGAGGGACTGGCTGGACAACGTCTTCACAAATCGAGCAGGTCCTGAGAGGAACGATATTAAAGCAGTTATTTAACTGTTGTCGTGTTGTAATGGACTAACCATTGTTCTTCAATAATACGCTTGGAATTTTATAGAAATATATGAATAAGAACATCCAGAAGCCCAGAGCATCGTACTAACCAGAAACAGCAGTCACTTGGGCATGACAGATATCAGTTCCAAAGGAATTTGACGCTTCACAAGAGTATTGTCCTGTAGTGTCCTCCGTGCACTTATGTAGACATTCTAAAGAGCATGTGTTTCCAACAACTCTTGTGTTGTATCTATAAGAAGCGTAGATCTGTTTGCCATCCTTGTACCATGTGACAAATAGTTTTGGTGCACCCGTGAATGTACACTCAAGCTTCAGCTTCTTGCTCATAGCAATTTTCAAATCCTTAAGCTTCTGTTCAAAGCGGGCAGGTTCTGAGAGGAATAGCAATTCAGTAAAATTATTGTAGGATTTTTATCAGGGGTAAGGAAATGTTGCCAACCCTCAAATATAATTGATGTCCAAACTAAACACGATCAAAATATTGACTGGCTGAAAAAAAAACTATAGTTCTATAGAAAATATAAGGAATCCAAAGTAATACAAACCTGTCACTGTTGTCACATTGGCATGACAGATATCAGATCCCAAGGAATTCGAGACCTCACAAGAGTATTTTCCTGGCGTGTCATTGTTACACTCATGTAGGCATTCCAAGATGCAGGAATTCTCTGTCACTCTTGTGTTATATCTGTATGAGGCATACAGTTGCTTTCCATCTTTGTACCATGTTACAAATAACTTTGGAGCTCCGGTGAAAGTACACTCAAGCCTCAGTCTGCTGCTCAATGGGAAAACTGTGTCCTTCAACGTCTTCACAAAGCGAGCAGGTTCTAAGAGGGACAGCAGAATCAATAAATTACTTTTGTCAAAACGGCAAGCAGCAGATGAACACGTTCTAACATGCCAAATCAAACCGTTCCATTTCCAGTTTCTGTGAGGGAAATCCAGATGTGGAAGGGAAAACATCTCGCAAGCTCCTCAAAAATAAACGTGCAGACAAGAAGACAGAAGAAGCCAAGTCAACCCAATCATGTCCACAAAACAAGCACTAAAAAACATCATACTCTTCAGACACATGCCTTTTATCCCTGAAGGGCTGACACTACAGTGAGAAACGTGTGATTTCAACTTGGATTTCAACCAATCCTTTCCAAGTTCGTGCAACAACTGACAAACAAAGCATCACACCAAATCACCACTGGACAACAGCGCGAAAAAAGAGCAACGTCATCCCAAGCACCATGCTGTCCATCCCTGCAATATCAACTTGCTCACTTGTAAGGTACACAGGTTTAAGACTTTACAAGGGAAATGAAACCTGACACTTCTCGGAATGCAAGCAAGCATCTTCGGGAGTCCTGTGCAATTCACAAACCTGTAAATGCTGCCACTTGACAATGGCAGATATCAGTTCCATGTGCATTTGAAACCTCACAAGAGTATTTTCCATTGGTTTCTTCATTGGATTCGTGGAGACACTCCAAGATACATGAGTTCGATGTGACTTTGGTATTGTATCTATAAGATGCGTAGAGTTGTTTGTCATCCTTGTACCAAGTAACAAACATTTTTGGAGCTCCAATGAATGAGCATTCAAGTCTTAATCTTTTGCTCATTGGGATAGACAGATCGGTCAGCTTCCTTACAAAGTGGGCAGGTTCTGAGAGAAAGAGGATTGAAACACTTTAGCCTCGTCCTGACGACTGGTATCAGAGATATGTGCTTCAACAACATGCCAACCAGTTATATCCGTTATGATAAACCAATGAGACGTGCAAAAAAAACAAAAATTCCTCTCTAAACAGTGGCGACTTCGGGAATAAACAAGCAGTATTACAAAGGATTACAAACCTGTGACTACAGTAACTTTAGCATGACAAATATCTCTTCCGTAAGCATTTGAGACCTCACAAGAGTATTTTCCTGCAGTGTCTTTGGTACACTCATGTAGACATTCTAAGATACAAAGGTTGTCTGTAACTTTAGTGTTGTATCTGTACGAAGCGTAGATCTGTTTGCCGTCTTTGTACCAGGTGATAAACAGTTTCTGGGCTCCAGTGAATGAGCAATCCAGTCTCAGTTTTTGGCTCAATGGGATGGAAATGTCTTTCAGCTTTTTCACAAAGCAGGGAGTATCTGAGAAGATCGGCATTGTGTCAGATTAATATACTGTGTATGCAGAAGATGCACATTAAGCAAATTCGATTATAAATGATGTATTAACCACTGTGATATTTTGTGATATAGGAGAAATACCATCAGTGTTTCACTAACCAGTCACTGTGGTCACTTGAGCATGACAGATATCTGTCCCAAAGGAGTTTGAAACTTCACAAGAGTATCTTCCAGGAGTATCTGTATTGCATTCATGGAGGCATTCCAAGATGCAGGAATTCTTAGTCACTTTTGTGTTGTATCTGTATGACGCATACAGTTGTTTTCCATCTTTGTACCATGTTACAAACATCCTTGGCGCCCCTGTAAATGTGCACTTAAGTCGCAATTTGCTGCTCTTAGGGATTGAGATGTCCATGAGCCTCTTCACAATGCGAGCAGGTTCTGAGTGAAATAGCACATTTTTAAAAAAAAATTAGAATTATTTTCTCTAACAACTCGCATAAAGGAATCTTAATAGACTTGACATCCACAGGCCTACACACCTGTAACTGCTGTCACTTGAGCATCACAGACGGCACTTCCATAAGAATTAGAAATTTCACAGGAGTACCTTCCAGACGTTTCTCTGTTACTTCCATGTAAACATTCCAAAATACAGGAATTTTCAGTAACTGTGGCGTTGTATCTATAAGAAGCATAGATCTGTCTGCCATCCTTGTACCAAGTGACAAACATTTTCTGAGCTCCAGTGAATGTGCACTCCAGTTTCAATTTCTTGCCATAAGGGATGACAACGCCCTTAAGTTTCTTCACAAAACAAGGAGAATCTGAGGGAAACACCACCATTAAAATAAAATGACAAATGATGTAGGCAGTAGCATCTTCACAGTCCTTTCAAGGGTCTGGTGCAAAACTATGAAAAACTATTTCAAATATGCAGAGCCCGTCCTTAAATACGAACCTGTGGTTGTAGTCACTGTAGCATGACAGATATCAGTTCCATAAGCATTTGACACTTCACAAGAGTATCTTCCAGGGGTGTCCTCATTACATTCATGGAGGCATTCAAGGATGCAGGAATGTTTTGTTACTTTTGTGTTATATCTATATGAAGCATAGAGTTGTCTGCCATTCTTGTACCAGGTGACAAATATTTTTGGAGCTCCTCGGAATTTGCACTCAAGTCTTAGCTTGCTGCTCATTGGGACTGCAGTGTCCTTTAGCCTCTCCTCAAAACGGGCAGGTTCTGGGAGAAACATTGTCAAACTAATTACATGACTGTCAGTATCATCACATTAGGTACCTCATATTTCAAAGGTTGCTTGGATGAACACAATTGTGGAAACTAACAGCAGTCCCGAGATCCAGAAGATTACAAACCTGTCACTGCTATGATGTCAGCATGACAGTTGTCGAATCCATGAGCATTCAAAACCTCACATGAATATCTACCAGACGTTTCTGGGGTTGACTCATGTAAACATTCCAGAACACAAGAATTGCCGGTGACTTTTGTGTTGTATCTGTAAGAAGCATAAATCTGCTTCCCGTCCTTGTACCAGGTCACAAACATTTTCGGGGCTCCTTTAAATGTGCACTCAAGCCTCAGTTTCTGGCTCATTGGAAGAATTGTGTCCTTCAGTTTTCTCACAAAACAGGCAGGTTCTGAAGAAACAGCATTAGACAGTTTAATAGATCAGTGAAATTATTTGGCAAATACACAAAATTTGGGTAGATGGCTCACTTTTGAATGGTGGGTGTTCTATAGCTTGTTCTTGGACAAAAATGTTGCCTCATATTTGACTAAATTCCAAAAAGCGAATCAATAGAACTGTAAAGGAAATAGCTGAGCATGTCCAAATATATAGTGTTAAAGACCAACCTGTCACGGCTGTCACTTGTGCATGACAAATATCAGTCCCATGAGCATTTGAAACTTCACATGAGTATCTTCCAGTAGTCTCACAGGAACTGTCATGAAGACACTCTAAGATGCAGGAGTTCTTGGTGACCTTTGTATTGTATCTATAAGAGGCATAAACCTGTTTGCCGTCCTTGTACCAGGTGACAAATATTTTCGGAGCACCAGAGAATGTGCATTCGAGCCTTAGGTTTTTACTCATGGGAATAATGGTGTCGCCAAGCCTCGTCTCAAAACGAGCAGGTTCTGAGAAGAACAACGGTGAACTGTTTAGATATTTAATTGCAAGCACCATATAAATATTGTTCTGACCATGCTGGGCATACAGAACATTTTTTAGATTTGGAGAAATTCGGGAAGGATGCAAAATACGAACCTGTGACGGTAATCACTTCAGCATGACAAATATCTCTTCCATAAGCATTTGACATTTCACATGTGTATCTTCCAGAAGTTTCCTTGGTACATTCATGGAGACATTCCAAAATGCAGGAGTTCTGGGTTACTTTAGTGTTGTATCTATAAGAAGCATAAAGCTGCTTTCCATCCTTATACCAAGTGGCAAACATTTTTTGGGATCCAGTGAATGTGCACTTAAGTTGTAGCTTATGGCTCATTGGGATAGAAATGTTGCTCAGCTTCTTCTGAAAACAGGGAGGTGCTGGCACTGTGAGGAACAGTAAGGAAATAAGTTACACCAGCATCGTTGTAAGACCTTTTGAGAAAATATTTAATATGTTAAGCAATAGTTATATTATTAAAGATTTATGGGCGTTCTCTATGTTTTTAACAAAAAAATCCTTGAAAGAGTTCATCAGAGGGCTGTGATTCTTCATACCAAGTATTCCAAGACTTTCATCTGCTGAATGAACATTCTGACATTACAAGAGATTTCAAGAGATCTACACAAGGCTTCACATTATCTTCCTTCTTCAGGAACCTGGTATTTCTTGAATCCTTTTCTTATTTTTCAAGCTTTTAAGCAGCCTTAACAGCGGTGATGTGCCGCCTGTAACCAGCAGCTACAGAGTTTGTTATACAGGTGTCAAAGAGCACAAGCCTTGTGCTTAGTCTTCTCTCTGATGAGGCATTTTTGGTTCTGGCAATTTTTAGATTCCAAAGTTCCCAAAGATTCCAAGGTTTTTATCCAAAGATTTTTAAGAAACAGATCATTGAACATAGGTACTCCACATCAGCACAGCAACCAAACAACTACATACTAAAACATAGAAACAACTTTCGTCATCTGTATTATGGTCGTGAACTGACAACACTAAAATCAATCATGTTCTACTGTTTCTGCAGCGTATTTTCATTCAAGAAAGCATGGAATTGAGCTAATGAAGAAGCAGGTGAAGAAGCATTTTCACTTGAGTATCTTCCAGAAGTTTCCTTGGTACATTCCTCCCAAAAGAATTTCGAAATGCAAGAGTTTTATAACTTTGGCATTATATTTATAAGAATCATGAAGCCAAAGCTATTTTACATCCCTTACTAAGTGAATTTTTGGCATCGAATAGGAATAGGTAGATAGCAATCCTGCTGAACTTCTTCATAAAACGGGAGGTGATTTAAGGAAAAAGTTACACCCAACATGGTAAGATTCTTTTAAAAAAGATTCATTAACTACACTTGAAAGAAACCACCACTGAACATAAAACATGTTTCCGCTCCAGAGGATCCAACAACGCTGAAACTATTCCAAGATTTTCATCCACCGAATGGCAATTCCAGGGTTAATTTGTAGAGGATCGTTCACTCTTATTTAAACCTGATTTGTAAAAGCTGAAAGAAATCCAACTGACCAAATGACCCCCGATCATAACATCCTCTTCTGTGCCTGTTGCATTCACTTTGTGTTTTTTTATCATTCTGATGTAGGTCGGCAAATGGGACAACGTGGAGGAACGTAGGGGATGGGCGCCTTTTCTTTAAATACCGTTTCCTCTTGTTTTTGTGTATGGAGTCAGTGTAGGTCCTGTATTGCTGTTTCTGTTCTGGGAAGAGAGCCCACTCTCATTTTCTGTTATGGCTTTAACCTAAACCAGGTTGGAGGAGTTCCTTGGTGAACAAACAGGATTGCAGAACAACTATTCCTGATCAAAAGCCAAATCCTTGGGGGTCTGATGATTTGCTGAATTTCCATCCATGTTGAAATCTCATTCCATTCTGAGAGCTCCCAAAGGATCAGTGATAGGGCGCAAAAGCAAGATTTTGAACTGCGACTCCCCAATACCGGAAAACGAAAGTTTACAAGTGTCTGAAGAGAGGTACACAAAACCAACAAGATGCTTCCAAGATGATTCATTCAATCTCATGAGATCTGTTGTGCATAACCTGACTGAGTTCCGCTAACAAACACCATCTGAACTAGTAAAACATCATCTTTGTGGCTTTAAAGTCTCATAGCTTATGTCAGAAATTTCAAGAGGTACCAGAGCACCACTGAGTAATGCATCTCGCTTGCTCTTTTAGTTCTTATATGCACTTATGGTCATTAAATGTTCATTTTCAACAATGATATACTGGAACCAGCATCTCTAGATGCTTCTTCTTTTCACTGAAATATCACGAGTTTCCCCTCACATCATGTCACCAGATTATTTAAGAAAACTGAAAGTAGACATGACATCGGAAACACCAGGTGTTGGTTCATGGTTCATTAATCACGGTTTTGTTTGAGCAAGCAGAGATGAACTCTTCTGTTTTCTCAAAAGCACAGAGAAAAACGTTGGCTATGTAGTCCTTAAGGGAAGTCTGATCTGGAAAATCTTTGACTAAATATTCACCATTGTTTTAATGCCATCCTGGCTTGTGTTGCAGTACTTTTCAACCAATTTGAAACATTTTGATATTGCAGATTGATCATACCATTATAGCTGCGCTGATCAGTTTTGGCCATGCCACCATCAGAAGTCCACAAGTTGCCAGATGCTGTGTTAGCTGTTTGAAGCTTGAAACTACAGCCCACGCTGCATGTTAGTCGCAACACACTTGTTAGTGGTGGGGTAACCAGCAGAGGCTGCTCTTTCTCTTATATACTAACCTCTCAACTCAGCAACTGATTCTGAAGAGATTTGTCCACCTTCGTTTGTTAAATAATACTGGCATTTTCCAATATCTGATTTTTCAAATGAGTGTATCTCCAAATGTTCAATTGCATCTTGAAAATGAAGACATTGCATTTTATCCAAAGCAACTGGACTTTTGTTATGAAGCCAGTTAAATCCAAACGGGGCAGAACCAAGAACATCACAATGAAATACAGCACTGGGTCCCTTCTCTACATCCAGCATTTGTAATTCTTTTGTGACGGATGAAGGTTCTGAGAATAAAAATGAAAATTTTTTTGATCATAATCATGATCTTAAGTCCTATGGACACAATGTTCTAGTCACTAAACCAATCTAACTTTCACAATCAGCCTAATGTAGCACTTAATTAAACAAATGACACTGTTCTCTGAAAGGACAACTACAATACTCTCTACAGTCACAAGACTTCCCTCAAAAGTAATTTTTGAGGCATAACATTCGCAATAACATTAGAACTTACAAAAGAGGGGACGGTTTAACGGGACTACTAGCTATTTCAGTGCTAATTCAAATAGTTTGACAAACCACAAGGGACACAAAGACTTGACTACATCACAATACATACATGTGTTTCACGGAAGAAGGCCGTATACATGAAACATGACAAGTACTTACCTTGCTCGGGCACAAAAATGTGTGCTTTCAGGATCACAAGTAAAAATATAGATACATGATGAATATTTTAGCTTTGATTTCGGATTCACTTCATCTTGTTTTCGTAAGAGTTTACAGCGCGCTGTAATATAAAGTTGTTTCCCAGCTCGGGTCCAAACAATTTTCACACCAAAGCTGCCATCCGTTTAACAAATCAGGACGTAGTGAGGCACAGCTGCACAGCTGTCCAAACATAGGTCCAAATATAGATTAATCTACGACAATATCTGAACTATACAAGACTCTACCAGCACGATTATGTGCATGCCTTACAAAGGCAAAGACCTCGATTGGGAAGTTCCACTACAAGAGTGTACTTCATCAGAAGATACTCCACAGCTAAGTCCAGAAGAAGCACAAATAATGCCTTTGTGCCAGACAATGTGGATTTTTGAAGACGGGAAGATTGTTAAAAAAAAAAAAATTAACAAAGAAGACAATCGTCCTTAATTCCAAAGAAGACAGATACATCCTAAAGGTTATAGGTATATTTCAACAGCCTCATTGTTTACGTTTTTTTGAAGACCATTTTATTCCCTGCAGCGAAGGAAAAGACTGTCGACCAACATTAGATGTCTTTACTTGAAACACCAAACAGTAGACGCCAGATGGTTGGAGACATCAGAAACACTGCTCATGTAACCACTGGTTGATTCAATAGCAAGTTATCAAAGGTTCTTAGACTGATTGTCAAACTCATGTTAAAAATACTCTCAGATAAGAATTTCCAGCCATGATTTTAACACTGTCTATGCACTATTAGTTTCCATGTACCCGTTACTTCGCTTTTCAGCAGCTTTGAATTTCAGTTGCGTTCATTCTACTTTGGAAGCAAAGCTTTAAATAATGAAACCCATTTAACTTACCTGTGATGTTCAAGTTAGCAGTGCAGCTATCACTGCCATGTTTGTTGGCGGCGCGGCAGGTGTACTCTCCAACGTCAGCCTTGCTCGAATTCAGGAGCTCCAGAGATGATGTAGTGTAGTGGCTGATGATCCTGTACTTGTCGCTCTGTTTAATCTCAGAGTCGGACTTGAACCATTTGAAGGTCACACTGGGTGCATCTTCGGTCTCACATTCGAACTTTGCAGGGGTGCCAATGTTGATTTCCAGGTCATGGATTTTTTGCTTGAAAACTGGTGCCACTGAATTGCGTGAGAGAAAATAAACAAATCAATCATCTACGAACTACGAACTATTTGTAAGTATCAAGACTGTGGTCAGCAGGGTGTAGTATGGATGAGGTGAAAGCGGGAGTAGTCCTGTGAAAGTGACTGTAAAAAAAGAAATGGTGTGAATGTTAGAAAAAACGTTTCATGAGGGGCTGATGAAGAGTCACACCATGGTATGATGTACCAGCACATGCTTGAAGGACAGAGGAAACAGATGAGGCGTTTTATATGGTGATGTAATGGAAAAAGGTGAAGGTGCCCACACATAAAAACAACCCCCCCCATAAAATTCCTAAAGGTGAAGTGATGGGAATAGACTGGGGATACAGACACGTAGTGGTTTATTAGTGATGATCTGAATCTTTTACACCTACACTGTTAATGATTAGATGTCTTAATCATGGTGGAAAAAAAACATCCCCAGAATACAACCTCTAGAGCCCACTGTGAGCCTCGATGACGTTGAGGCCTTGCCAGCTTCGTTCACAGCCTCGCACGTGTACTCTCCCTCGTGTTTTTCCTTCATAACTTTGTCGATTACTAAAGTATGTGTGTCGTGGTCTTTGGAACATTTGAACTCTTCGCCAGATTCAATCGATTTACCATTGAAAAACCAGCTAACGCTGCTGACATGTTTTATTCTAACACTAAATGTAACCATAGAACCCTCCACCACAGCAATATTTTTTAATAGCACTTCAAACTCAAGTTTCTTGGCCAAAATCTTCTCTGATGTCCATTTAGTTGTGATCTCCTCTTTAAACAATTCCTGCATTCTTTCCTTTTGAATGAGCACCTCTGTTGTCTCTTCAGTTGGAACTGGAGCCACAGGCTTACCAGAGGTGACACATGCAGGACCTACATCTCTCTCATAGCCTTGCACACAGCCTTTAACGTCTTGTACACTCTGAACGAACTTCTGAACCTCCAGTTGTCCTTCAGCAGTCTTCTGAGTCAACTCATGAACAACAGTTTGTTCCTGATCTCTTATATACTGTAAATAATCTTTAGTTTTGGTTTTCAAAAAAGCAGACTGAGGTTTTGGCTGTGTAAACACTTTCACACTCTCTGTATCCACCACTGGAGGTAGCATCTCTTTCAAGGGAGCCATACTAAGCTGTGCTCTCCGGTCTCTGAGAATCGGCATTGTGTCAAGCTGTTCGGAAGTGAAGACCTGTTGTTCCTGATAAATGATCGAGCTCAAAGCTGCTTGAAGTTCACTCCTGAGATCCGCTGTCCGAGGATATTCCCCCTCAAAGGCGATTGTTATCTCTACAGGGGTGGATGTTGTCGTAAGAAGATATGAGAACACTGTGTTCTTTGGCTCTTTAAGTGCCCTGACCTCCCTAACTTCCACGACCTCTAAGCTATGCACCACATCTGCCAGGATTAACGACTGATCACAGGCCACAGCACATTGTAATGCATTTTTCAGCTGATATTTTATATCCAGTGAGTGTGATTTTGGCATTGCAATCACAAATGTGAGCTCCTTTGGAAGCTCTTGGCTTTCGTGAGACTCTGTCAGGAGAACGGGTTCGTTGGGCTGAGTGACGGCGTTTATTTTTGCTGTCTCTGGTTTGATAATGTCCTGAGATTCCTCACTTGTCAGAGTTTGCTTCTCTTCCATGAATACTGCCTGCCTCAGGGACTGGCCCTCTTGAATTTGAGCAGCAAGATCCTGCTCTGCAGCCTCAAGAGTCACACAGCGTTCTGTGGATACGGCCTTCTCCTCAATATGCAAAGGCTGTAGGAGCGGTTTGGCCTCTACACTGAACTTACACGTAAACTTGTCTGTTGCCTTTAAACTGTCTGTGTGGCCCTCCTCTAAAGTGGAACTGTCTGACACTAACACTGCATGCATTATATTCCAGCAGTCCTCCTTTTGCACAAGTGCATGTTGCTCTTTCGCGTACGTTGTTAAAGGGCATTCCTTTGGGAGCTGCACAGGCTCTGAGACCAACTGAAGAACGCTCAAAGGTTTGGGTTCTTTTCGGTGTTCAGGTTTGACCCCTTTTACAGAAACATCAAGAGATTTGGAGTAATCTGCTGTCAGCAGCCTTTTATCTTCGGTGATGACTGCATGTATACGGGCCTTCTCCTGTCTCTGCACTGCTGTCTGTTGGTCTGGCTCTTGCACAGGAAGTAGGCCTTCTTTGAATAAAGCAGGCTCTGACTGCACGGACAAAAGATGCAATTTGGCAAGAATTTCTTCCAGTGGTTTTACAGATACTGTGGACTCTCTGGAAGAAATATGTGCTAAGTGCTCACAACTAACAGCTATCTGCTCATCCACAGAACCTGTGTGTAAAAGAATTGGACTTTTTCCGGATTCAGCTTGCTCCGTTCCAGGTTTCTCGCAAGTAAATCTACCCTCAGATGAAAGAGCATCTTGGTCACTGATCAACTGTAAATGAAGCACTTGGTCTTCTTCTCTCTGAGAATGCACAGTTACAGCACCGTCTAAAGCTACTATTGCTGATGTTTTATCAGCATGAAGTTCATGCTTTTCATGAATAACAAGGGCAGAGTTTAACATCTGGTCTTTAGAGAACTGTGCAGCTTCATCATCTGGCTTATGAATGACAAAACCATATTCTTTTGAAAGAGTGTGTTTTACGTCACTGAGAGATGTAAGCACTGGCTTGTGTTGCTCTTTTCCTACAAAACATTCACTGCATTCCAAGGTTGGTAGTGTAGAAGAATGAGCCTCTGTAAGCTGCAGATTCTCAGAACTTATTGCAGAATACAGTATTTTAACTCCTTCTTTTATTCTGAAGCTTTTCTCCTCCTCAGGTAATGGGATATTTTTACATTCTTCGTTTAGCATCGCCATCGTGGTCTCAACCTGATGACCGCTGACTGCATGTTTCGGTGCTAGAAACGCATGTATCTTTTCACCTTCCGTGCTCGTTAAAGATTCGGCTCTCACAACACTGAGTGATGTCATAATCTCTGAAATGGCAGACATCACTTTTGAGGGCTGTTCCTCAGTGAACTCAAGCTCTGCGACTTCAGGACTCTCGATACGATCAAAGTGCTGCTCTGTGAAGTCTTGGCTCTCTTGAACAGCAGAGGTCATCGCAGCCATGTGCAGCTGTTTCAAAGGTGTTGCCACAGCTGGTTGTGGCTGGGTTGGAGCAACAGTTACGCTCTCTTGCATCTCGTGAGACTGTAGAACCGCAGCTTGGTGAGTTACTTGCTCCATGTGCATAACTGCAGATGAAACATCTAACTCTTGTAGGGTGTCTACTTGTTCACCTGCTACAGTCTGAATATCTTCAGTGCCAATTGTATAAATCTTCTGGTGTCCTTCCTGTAGACTAGTGCTGGCCTGTCCATGAAGACTCACACTGTACAAGTGGGACTCAGTGGCTTGTTCACACACTGACATTTTGTAAGATTTCTCTTTCAGTGGAATTACTTTCTCAGTATCAAGGAAGACAATTAGTTCAGCACTACAGGAAGCATCTCCCAGCAGGTTGGATGCCCTACATGAGTAGAGGCCACTGTCACTTTGCTGAATGCACATTATCTTTAAGAAGCCAGACCCATCCACATTATTGACAATACTACAATATTTACTGGGCTGAAGATGATAGCTACCTCTGAACCACTGAACACTGGGCAGTGGGGCCCCTGAAACTTTGTATTCAAAGACCACATTTCCGCCAACCGTGCACTGTAGAGTCTTAATTGCTTTGGTGAAATATGGTGGTTGTCCAATTGGTTCGTCCACTTTCTTTGTGTCTATCACTTTAACATGAAGATAAGAGGTACAGGTTGATTTGCCAAGTCTGTTGCTTGCAGTACAAGAGTATTCTCCCGCTAATTCCTTTACCACGTTGCTTATGACCAAAGTGTGTTCGACGTTCTCTTGGACAAATGTATAAACAGATGAAGAGGTTATTGCTTGACCATTGTGATACCACTGAACTACAGGTTTTGGAAAACCAGATACAATTACAGTAAATTTAGCTGTGTTTCCAACAGTTACAATTGCTGGGGAGAGTTTGGTTACAAAAGCAGGTTTTTCTGTTTGTCTCTCTAATGTCTCTGAATAGAATTTAAATTCTGGCTCAAGTTCAAAGGTTTTGCCCTTTTCTTTTATGTGAAGGCTTGTGGTGCAAGAGTCCTCTTCAGTAGACACAGCCACGCTAGAAAAAGCTGAGCACAAAAAGCACATTTGTATGTTTTATGGTATTTGCACTAGAAGTTTGAGGGCTAATTTTCATGAAAAATTGTTGGCAGTGCATTTGTGCAGAAGTCATTGCAATGTAGTTGATTTAACAATCATCAATAGAGAAAAACAATTATTATTACTATTTACAGACCCAGATTCTTTATGATTAGTTTACCTTTGGTTTCTTCCACAACGGATGGCTCCTCTTCCACCTTTGACACTGCGAAATGGGAAAAAAGAGAAAAAAACGTAAGAGGCTGAAAAGCATATGTCTGTTTTCTGGATGAAAGAGGGAGTTCTCACATGAGTTATCCATTTATGTCCATTTTCTGCTCAAAACCTATGAAAATGGACCACATCTCCCTTGAAGAACATCTTGGAAGATGTCCAACATAGTCACAGTCAACTCCCTATAGAGAGATCGTTTTCCTCTTGCTGCACGTGTTTAAGAGATGTCACTGTCTTTCACATAGGTGAATTTATAGCATTTACATATGAAGCCAGAACTACAAAGGTGATAAGGATCAAAGCATGCAAATGCCAACCTGTCTTCACTCTGAGTTGGGTGCTGCACACATTATCTCCTGCAGCATTAATAATTTTGCATGTGTAAGTGCCCGCTTGCCTTGGGCCAACATTCATTACGTTTAAGCAGCACAAGGGCCCATCGTGCTTCAGTGAGTACGACCTTGACTCTTCAACAATCAAGTGGTTATGCAGCCAGACCACGTATGGAGAGGGGATTCCTTTGATTACACAATAAAGAGACACACTGTCTTTTTGCTTGGCAAGGATTTTTGGGGGCAGTTTCACAAGGAACTTTGGCTCATTTGCTTCATAAATATCCTGCTCCACCAAAGGTACAACGTCAGGGAAGTAACGCCTGCTTATTGACCATTTCGCTGTCAAGGAGGAGGGATGAAGCGCTCCGACATTCTGTACAGACTCCTGTTTTTCTTGATCAGAGGCCTTTGCACTGGATTCATTTTCACTCTTAGAAGATTTACTGACAGAATCAGAAGGGATGGGGGTTTCTGCTTTGGGGGCTGCTTCCTTAGCTGAGTGAGAATAAAGTTAGGGAAATTTATTAGGGATTATTCATCAGTAAGAGGATATTCTAGCATTGATAAAAGAGTTAGTGTGATGGGAGGATGATGTTAAGCCAGGCTCGTGGAAGATGAACCTATTTACAGGATTAAACAAATAATTACATGAAATATTACCAAATTACAATTGGTTACAGCCATATGGAAAAAATATTCAGGGTTTTTTTTAATTAAACAGCAGCTTTAAGCAGGATGGGATGGAATGGACATCAAAGAGAACAGAAAACCTGTAACCACCTTCTACTGTGAGCTGTGCAGACGTTCGATTTTCACCATTTCTATTTTTAACAGTACAGCAGTAACTCCCCTGGTCCGCGAGTTGCACGTTCAGTATAACAAGAGACAGGATGTCTCCATGGTGCATGCATTGCACTCTCTCTGTGTTCGTGAGCATCCTTCCGTTATGGTCCCACGCGATTTCGGTAAGAGGCTGACCATCAAAAGAGCAGCTGAACTGAGCCATGTCACCCAGACTGACTATCAGGTCGTTCATTTTCAGAGTCAAAGCAGGACTATTGGTGTATTCTTCCACGGATGCCATTCGCAGCTGAACGTCGATGCTTTGTTCAGATGACGTAGCTGTTTTCACGGTGGAAACCATTTCAAACGTTTGAACAGAGGACGAAGAAAAAGTCTCAGTCGTGGTGTGCGTGGTGACCCTTTCCAAGAGAGACACTCCAGCGCTCGACACACTATTAATGGTTTTCACACTGAGATCTGAGCGATGAAAAGATAAAATTAGACAGTTATGTAAATCTCAACAGTTTTACACTGTTCAGTCGATTCTGTAGAGGCAGTTAGAGTAGTGTGGGGTTTGTAGAGTTGGAAAGGTGAGGTGTCGCAGCTCAGGAACAAAGATTGACAAGCAAAGTGAAATCGCCCTAAAAGGTTGCATTTGTTTGCTTAATCGATGTAAGAGAGTGTATCCATTCATTCATTCATTCATACATTAAAGAATGGATGCTTTGTGTCTCTTTTTGTTAAGAATGCTTGAAACAAGAGCAATTCGTTAAGTCGTCTATGACACATTCGAGAAACGAGTGATCTATACATCGTGAAACGTGGGTTTAGCAGAGCCAAGACAGAAAAGACTGGGACTGGAGAAAATCTAGAGTTAACCCTTAAACCCTATGGGCCCCCATGTGGCCAGACACATCAAGTCCCTACGTTCATGAATTATCAACTTGCATATTAGTTTTACAGTAGTTATTAAATAATTCATAACAAAACCAAGTCTTACGCTTAAATACTTAACAATCATCTTAGTGGTTCAAGGGTTAAAACGTGGGTGAAGTAAGTAAATGTCTCATTCAGCACAGAAATACATTATTCAAAAACATGTTCCTCTTTTAGCATGGCCAACGAATACACACTTAGAATCGATAGTTAAACAATTGTTATTAAGAGAGAAAAAAGTGGAAACTGACCATTGACTCTCAAAACCGCAGAACAAGAGACCATCCCCGAAACGTTGCGAGCAACGCAAGAGTATTCCCCTTCATTTTCAGCATATGCCCTGACAATCTCCAGTTGGAGGCAGTCATCGTACTGAGACATTCTACAGATGTCAGACTGCTTAATCTCCATATCTCTGAAGTACCAGGTAACGTTCAGATCTACAGAAGGGAACAAGAAGGACGAGGTTATTATTTAATGCACTGTTTCTGTAAATAAGTATTGATTGCTTACTATATTATACTGTTGACTAACATTATCCATTGTGTTTCTACACTGTACTTGAGAGACACCACCTGCCGGAATCAAATTCCTTGTATGTGTTCACTCACATACTTGGCCAATAAACACGATTCTGATCCTGATTCTGATTCTGATAATCACAATCTTCATTACGATCGCTTCAGAAGTTATAATCCCAGACATTTTGTACAGAATTGAGGCTTACCCTCTCCAGAGACATGGCACTGAAATCTGGCAGACTCTCCCTCTTCAACAGAGGCATCATGTATAGGAGATAGTATCACAGGTGGGGTCAGTGGAACTCCAACATCTGGAGAAACCACTTCTGGAACTGATTAAAAAATTTTTTCGAAAATCGTATTAATAGACCTTTCATTGAACTACTGACTGCTTCCTTACTTGTTATTTTTTTTTTTGAAACTTACCCTCCACATTGAGCACAGCTGAGCTGGTGGCCTGACCATAATCATTGCTTGCCTCACAAGTGTACTGAGCTGCATCCTCTGGGAAGACCTCAATGAGCAGCAGAGTGTGTTCGTTTCCTTCTCTGTGGAACTTGCACTTGAATCCGGCAGACAGCGCCTGTGAGTTCTTGTACCAGGAGACCTGTGGCTGAGGGATGCCAGTCACTTCCACAGAGAAGCGTGCAGGTTTGCCAGCCTCCACAGACAAAGGCTGCATTTCCTTGATGATCTGAGGAGGCTCGGGAACTTTAAAATAAATAAATAAATAATATATATATATATATATTTAGAATGTACATATATTGAGACAATGATCTTCACACTTCCTTGAATATTTATGTATAATAAAAGTTCATCCTCCAAGTATATCAATCAGCCATAACATTAAAACCACATATATAATACTGAGTGTGTCCCTCCTGCTGCTGAAACAGCTCAGTGGTGCACTGTGTGTTCTGACCCCTTACTATCAGAGTCAGCATCACTTTTTACACCACAGCTCTTCTGTGAGATCACTAGTGAAAGTGACTATTTGTCATTGTGAACACGCTCAAGCACCACAAAGAAACGTGACCTCTGCATTTAACCCATCACACACACATGGAGTAGCGGGCAGCTACCAACAGCCACCAGGGAGCAGTGTAGCGGGACGGTACCTTGCTCAAGGGAACCTCAGTGGTGTCCGGGCCGGGACTTGAACCTGTGAAAGGCAGCGTCCTAAATACGAGGCCACCACTGCCACCAGACCAGATGAGACCAGACTTGCTTGCCTTCACTCTCCACATGCATCAGTGAGCCTTGGGCACCCATGAGTTTGTCACTGGTATGTCAGTTATCCTTCCCTGGACAATTTTGCACTAACCACTGCATAGCTGGAACTCACAAGACCTGCTGTCTGCTCATCACAGTTTGGTCCTCACATCCTTAGCTTCACCCGTTTTTTTCTGCTTCCAACACTGCTGCCTAATATATCAGGTCATCGTAATTCACTTTGCCTGTCAGTGGCTCTAATGTTGTGGCTGATTTGTGTACATCACCTCAAATAGGCAGATCAGTGTCTTTCATCAATGATGCAAACTTACAGAAAAAGATACATATCTGTGGGCAGTGGCGGCCTAGTGGTTAGGACGCTGCCTTTGAGACCTGAAGGTCTCAGGTTCGAGTCCCTGGGCACTACTGAGGTTCCCTT
>JBBPDA010000002.1:497012-511818 GCA_037974385.1 Arnoldichthys spilopterus
AAGACCTTAATAATTACATTATATAAATATTCTTGAAATTCACAAACGATTGTAAAGTGAAGGTGCAGTATGTGCATCAGCAGATGTACAGATTCTTAGATAATAGTGCAGGTTATAATAGTAACAATAAAGTGACCTGTGGTGCAGTTGTGTAAGATAAGATGCCCTGAGAGGATGTAGTGCAAAACTAGGTGTAATGTAAAGTTAAGTTTCAGCCCCTGAGGTTATAGTGGAGATGAGGCTGGAGTCTTCTTAGGCTGGAGTCTTCAACAACGCACTTAACATCACAAGGAAAAATGTTACAAAAACGAAGTTCACTCACTGTCTTTCTTGGGCGGACATTTCAATATGTTCTGAGACAACACTTAGATCCTCCCTGCTCTCAATTTCCTCAGAGACTGGAAAAGCAAAGACATAAATCAGCGTGATCGAAAAACCTCCAACGTATGAAGTGACTCATCATGTGATACTTACCTTTGACAAGGAGGTAGCAGGAGGTGCTGATTGTTCCAGCCTCACTGGTAGCGGTGCAAGTGAAACGGCCGCTATCCTCAGCGAAGGCCTCGCGAATCACCAAGCGGGCACAGCTCTTCTCATATGTGATCTGGAAGTCAATGGAGCTCTCAATCCTGTAGTCTTCTCTGAACCACATAATGCCAGGGGTGGGGTGGCCTGAGATCTGGCACTCCAGAGTCACAGACTCTCCCTCAGTAACGGTCATGTTCTTCAAACCCTGAATGATAGAAAACAAAAAGACATAAACAGCAAAGTCGTGCTAAAGTTTCAAACATTTTACCAGAACTTTTAAGAAATATAAACAAATGTATATGAACTTATAGGTTGTAATGGTTATTATCACATCTGTTCTGGTTTTGCCTGGTGTTGCAAAGTTTTTGGGCTAATATATTCAATTTGTTCCCAAAACGTTTAGGGAGAAACATTCAACCAGATTGTTCATTGGTGATCTTTGGTTGTTCTGATGAAACAAGGGCCTTTTCTTTTCATCAGGTCAAGTCCTCATGACAGGTATGGTGGCAATATAGGTATAAGTGCCCTCTGATTTAAGAGGTGGCTCAATGAGATGGTCCTAATTATCAGAATGGAACAGATTGGTTTTGGCAGTGTGGCAACCCTTCTTGATATTGCTTAGTAGTTCTTTACATGTGTGTGTGCTATATAAAGTGATAAGTTGATTTGGTCATTGTGATTAGTAGTGTGGCATCCCCCTTGTCCTCTCTTTTTCTTTCCTTTTTTTTACATTTTTTTTAAAGATTCTATTTCAATAATTTAATAAGTAAAAACAAGGTTTTTGTAATAATAATTATAATAATAATATTATTATTATTATTGTTATTATTATTACTATTATTATTATTATTATTATTATTATTATTATTATTATTATTATTATTATTATATGTTATTTTTGTGTTTTGTTATTTGCATTGGTGTTCTGTGTTTGTGTTTATATGTAAAGGTTTTAAAAAATCAAATAAAAAAATTAAAAGTTATAGGCTGTAATATTCATGGCTACTTCTAATTGTGTTAAAAAGCTAAAAACCAACAGGACGACTGTGGATTTCTGTTGTAAACAGGCCTACTCACTTCCTACACTGGTACAACAACATTCCCAAATGTTTTTTGAAAAACTACAATTTCTTAAGGGCACATACATTAGGGCACTGAAACGTTTTTGATGGATGCAACCAAAAAGTAACAAAATCACGAAACTTGTACAAGTGATTAGGCTGGGAATTGTGATGCTGTGCTATAGAATATCAAACATGTCAAATAACATTAAATACTAGTTTTAATTTTTAGGCGGGAATATCCCTTTAATTGTTAAATAAACAACTGTATAAGCTACGATGCTAATTTGTGGCACAAAAGTAAAAACAACAACAACAACAACAACAGCGTTAAACATGCTTTGAAACTGAATACATACAGCTACAACAGTTGGTGGCATCACTTGCTCTTGTGTATGTGAAGGGATCACTGCAGCCTCGACCACCTGCAAAGTATTTACAGTGTTTAAATGTTTGCAAGACATCTTTTCACCAACGGTTCCCAAGACGTTCCTCAGGAACTTACAAGCACTTTTTCTTTCAGTTCATCACTGCTCAGTGAACTAGTGTCAAGCTCTGGGTTACACATCATGTCAGATTTACTGAGCTCTGCCCCTCTTCCCTCTGCCCTCCCCAAGGTTACTGTTCCTTCAAGCCATGGTGTACAAGAGTTTAAAGGGATGGGAGAGAGAAAAACAGCCACAATTATTTTTCATTACAGCACTGACAGATGAGTAATAGGAGGGAGGAGTGAGGGAGCATGGTTCTTCGGTGGAGCAGGCGAGATCTGTAAGGGAGAGGACTCGAAAGTGAAGTGGGAGCGACCGAATGGAAGGTTTGCAGTTAGATCGGTTAGTTGGTGACCACGTTATGAAGTACACACCACGAACCTGTGTGTCCCAATTGCCATACGACCCCCCTGTAAATGAAGTTCTCGCATCCTTCTGTAAGCGGACGTCATAAATTGACTGATAACTCTCAGAAGAGTCTCTAAACGGAGGAGGGGGTGACTCTCGAGTCATTTTCATCTCCACAATCTCATAAGTTGGAGGCTTGACAGGCTTGATGATCTTTTGAGCTGAAGAGGTAGTGGCCAACTCTTTCTGCAGAGTGGACATTGCGGAGCCTGCTATTGAGACCTGACCAAGCCAAGGAGAGCAGTGTTACCACCATGAAGCAAAATCACACAACGGAATCTACAAAAATGGCTAGTTCTCACTACTAGTATTTTGAAACGAGATCAAGAAAATCGTACAAGAGTTTTTTTCCCCAACCCTGGTCCTGAAGGACCCCTGCTCTGCATATTTTAGTGATTTCCCTGATCTCAGCTTGTCTAAGCCAAATAATCAGCAAACTACAAACCAACTAACAAAGGCTTTTCTGAGCAGAAGTTAGTGTTGAAGCAAGAACATATTTAATATGTAGGAAGCACTGAGAGGCCTCCATGACCAGAGATGGGGAAACACTGTTCCAGCATTGAGATGTTGACAATAATGAGAAAAACACTACTGTTTACTGATGAGAGCAAACGTTTGGTCACTTCCACAAAACAGTTCCACAAAATGATGCCTAGATTCAAATGTTAAGCAGTGACCTATGCTGGTCACCTCTTAGCTTGTCATAATTCTATTATAAGACCATCACATGGCATCTGCCATGTCTAAATTGAGAGCCCTGTATTTGCACCCCTCCAGCTCATGTTTGCTTAAAAATAGTGTCCTGAACTGAGCCACACCAACATTCTGAAAGGGGTGAATACAGCCTACTAACATTTTTACAGTACTGGTGTAAATCAATCTAAAATCACTGTCTGGTGTAAACTGCAATCTGCTTATTATTAAGAGCTAAGAGTTTTTAATACTGTCAAGACTCTTGATTAAATTTGACACCATCAGAAAAGAAGGTACTGTGCAGGTACATTTTTTGTCTGGTTCAAAGTTTATCAAGGCTCAAATAACATAAATGTACCAGCAATAACACATCATGGTATAATGATATTTGCTGACTGTACTAAAGACCGTTTTTCCCTGAGTCTTGCATATTACTTATGTACGTTGTACGATATTTGAGCTGTATGGCTGCTTGCCTGATACTACCCATGCTTACCTCATTGCTATGATCTGGTTTAGGAACAGTGACTTTTGAAACTGTGAAATGTGGAACTGGTGAAGCTGTAAGGCCAGTGTCCACCTGGGATGCAACCTCTTTAGTTCGTTCAATCTAAAGAAACCCACAGGTTAAATATACCTTCATAATTCCTACATGAATAAAAGATACAGCACATCAAGAAGAAATAGCATGTTTTTCCACAAGATGCCCTCTAACCTGAGAGATATGGTCCATGGGGATCGTGTGGGTAGCAGTGGGCATAAGCACAGCCTTGGTTCTTATGGTCTTAGAAGCAGCCTGCTGCTCCACAGCTAGTTTGGCTTGCTGGCGTAAATCAGATTCTAAGAATCTTTCTTCGACACGATCGCCCTCAGCACGAATAAGGTTGTATGAATAGGCTTGGTCATCATCAGAAAGCACTTCAGCCACATCACCTTGGCTCTTTTCACCCTATACACAAGAAGCTCTCATTGATCAGACATTGATAAGTACCAGATGCTACAACTGAAGAAGACTTTTGAAGATTTTGAACATAAACCGAAAAAACATCAGAAAAAAAACGAACAACGCTGAAATGTTACTTAACTGTACACACACTCTCTGATGAGTAACATGCCTGGGTGAGTTATTGATTTTGCTGAAATGGCAAAACTGTGATATACAGCCCATGCTTGATGTCAAACCAAGTGACAAATGTGTGTAAATCACATCAACACTGTGCTTAAACAATGCCATTTGGCAGCAGCTCTCTAAGGTGTGAAAAAGTGACCAAAACGTGCCCACAGAGCCTTGCTACCTCATCCAGAATAGCCCACAATTCTGTGTCAAAGGGGCTGTCCTCTATTGTTTGTCCTGCTAGATCACCATCAAGCTCTGGCGCATCGTTCTTTTTAAACTTCTCGTTCTCTCGAATCACCATGGCTGCAGCGTCCTCAACGTCTGACATCGTCTAAACATATGAAGCATCCAGGTGGCTCAGCTCACAATAAAGCAACTTAAAATACAACAATGTTCAATTTTTGCACTTTTTAAAAGGCAATGTAAAGCATAAACTCTGGATTGTTGTACATCTTCGCTTAGTAAAATAGTATTACAGGTGGCCATCGTTTTTAAAAACGCTTTCAGCATTGAGCATTTGCTCAGCACTGCCTTCAGTATCATCCATCTGTTCAGTGCTACTCTCAGTATCAAGCGTGTGAGCGGCAGAGTGTACGTGTTCTCTCTCAGTGCACGTTTCACCACCAATAATGTCTGAAAAGGCAGCACTGCCATCCCTAACCATCTTCTGTGTGGAGTCTTTTTGAGCCTACGTATGTATGGGGGGGGAGAAACAAAAATGTAGTGTCAAACTGGAAGCAGTGGAAACGTTCTGTTATGGGTAATTATTTGCACTGGAGGAATTAATGAGGTATGCAGAGTGGTGGGAAATGCACAAGCCAACTCCACTACCTGCTCGTGAAAAGACACTAATTGCTCGGTTGACCAGTTTGCCTCTGCACCGGACAGCTCGACAGTATCGCAGTGTGGCCGGCGACTTCGAGCCTGGTCCACTGCTGCCACCACAGTAGCAACAGCGACCGATTTGCCATCCATTTTTTCATGCTGACCCTGTTCGCATTGTTGAGAGGGGGAGGAGTTAAAGACAAACATCTTCGCAAGCCCTGAATGAAAAAACCACTACATCCAAACGCCTCCATTTATAACATTCGCTATATATATACATTTATGGGACGTAACAATGAAAACATCCGTGTCAATGCATCTACCATAATAATGCATGAGCCCATGTACTGAGGTGGCACATGAAAATCGATGTGTGCGTTCGCTCCGCAATTCATTTTCCTTCATTTTACTGTGAGCAGTGTTTTGCACTGAGAAGCTGCTTCTGCTTATGACCACACTGCTGCGTTTGACCTTTAATAATAAAATGTTCACATTATAATCTATTTGCATGTGTGAGGTGATGGAAATGTAGCAGACTGTATGATATTTCATCACATTTCATACTGACTGCAGACCCCAGTATTTTAAGGTATCAGATAATTGGCTAAAATGACCAATTTTGTACTGAATTAACACCCCATATATATAAATCTATGTGTGTGTGTGTGTGTGTGTGTGTGTGTGTGTATGCTTATACAGCTGGGTGTTTTTCGTCCTTTCATTAGCTGTATTTATCATTGAGACGCACTTCCACGTTTTCGCCACTAGAGGACGTTCAAACGTATAAAAAACATCCTCACCTCTTTGACAGCGGCCTGTTGCTGCATAGCAAAAGACCCCTCCCACTGTTCCTTCTGAATGACTGTGGAAGAAGTCTGCACATATGTGGCCTCAGCAGTCATGGTAGTGTACTCTCCGACATAGCCTTCCTGCTTCCATGGAGGCAACACGTCAGCCCCTGGTGTGGCCTGTCGGCGTAAGGTCGCTGGAGACTTCACTGGTCTGATGGGGGACACGGACACTCTTGAAGTTGGAGATGAAGGTCTAGAAGAGAAAGGAAAATCTAAATGATTTAACCTTAATGTACAGTATAATAAATAAAACACATTAAACACGTTAATAAACGCCATTATTATTATTATTATTATTATTATTATTATTAATAAAATATGTTTGATTTATTTGTTACTATTATTTATTTGTTACTTTTTTTAAATAATCATAATACTTTTGACCTTTTACATTATTATGTTGTCGTTCATTTCATTCAGTTCACGTTAATACGTTTTTTAGGAAATTTTTACCTAACAGGTGTTGGGGTGGGAGCCTTAACATGTCTCACGGGGGAGGGGGACTGGTGGCGACCAGCTGCAATCTTTGACACCACTGATGGAGGTGTGGGGGACTTGGAAGTTGGTTTTGGAGGTACACGAGGAGGTGTCTTGTGAGCCAAATGCTGACTCTCAACACCTCCCTCGATTTCCATTTCCATCATGGCTGTCGACTCAAAATGAGCCTCCACTTTCTGTAAAGGAAAGCCTGTATTATCGATTGTTCCTTTTGGTGATGGTCAGATAATCCCACTCTGGGTTAATACCATGATGATGTCATTTCAAGCATTTTCTGAACCCTTAAAGGTAATGTGTGATCAAGCTTTACACAGTGCTTGTAAAAACACATATACATGGTGAGTGCATAGATTCTGATTACCTTTTCCACTCTGGTTTGGCGAGTCTGTGAAATCTCAGCAGTCGAAACAACTGTCTTAGTCTTCTTGGCAGGAACTACCACCTCTTCACCTGGGAATGAAAGAAGGGAATTACACAGCAATCGTCCACAGTGCTCAACAAAGCAAAGGAAACGAACAGTGTGGGATAAATGCTTCATCAGTAAAATTAAAATACTCATAAACATACTTTGAACCAGCAGTTCTGCAGTCGAGGTGGCACGTCCACTGCTGTTGGAGGCATTAACAGAGTAGGTTCCAGAGTCTTCAGGAAAGGCTTCAGCAATCAACAAACTGTAAAGATCTCCTTCCTGGACAATCTGGAAGTCGGCGGAGCTCTGAATCTCAGCTCCCTCTCTGTAGAACTTCACCACAGGTGTAGGGATTCCTGTTACACGAACATCCAGTCTCACTTGGCTTCCCTGTCTCACGGTCATGCTTTGCAGTCTCTGAATGAAGGTTGGAGGCGCAGTTTCCGCTGTGAAGGAAATACACGATTAGATCTTGCCTCGTGCAGAATGCAGCATTCATCATTGCCATAGAAACCCATCTGCACTACACCCAGCACTAATTCGCTAATAACAGATTCTACCTGAGCTGAACCATGTGCATTGTAGCCGGAAAACACAAAACTGTGTCGCGACTAAACGACTAAAGTTGGCAAAACAGACAGGCAGCAGTGTAGTCACCTGTAACCAGCAGTTCGGCGGTGCTAGTGGCTTGTCCGGCGCCATTGGTGGCTCTCACAGAAAACCTTCCGCTGTGTGCGGCTGTCACGGCGGGGATCCTCAGAACAGCGCGGCCTTCGCTGAACGAGATCTGAGCGCCGGGCAGAGCGGCAGCAGAAAGGACCTGGCCATCACGAAACCAGCTCACCTCAGGAACTGGGTTACCTGGAACAGTATATGTGGAATATTTTTTATGACTTATTATTGAATGCCCCAAATTACTTACTATGACTTAATTACATATCTAAACATGCAAATCATTTTTATCACATAATTTTCCATTACATTTGATTTTTTTCCACATTCTTTTCATTTCTGTTGAATGGAGAATTCTGTGTGTAATCTTTGAGATGTGTATAACAGGGTCTGTGTGCCATGCAACAGTACATGCGATATATATATATATATATTTTTTTTTCTTCTTACCACTAACTTGAGCTTCGAACGTTGCGGCACTACCCTCAAGTGCCACGACGCTCTGAAGCGGTTGCGTAAACGTTGGAGCCTGTGTCGACATGGTGGTAGGCACCCTGGAAAAATGAAGAACAAGAAAAACAAACAAAAAAAACATAAAATGAATAAATCATGGTCTAGATACATTAAGCTCAAAAACACATTTTCTTAATGAAATACACATCAGTCAATAAAACTGCACCAGTTTTTATTTACCGATCAAACGTTTGGGATCACTTGTCATTTTAACAGCGGCTGCTGTTTTATTCAATAATAACAGAATAAAATATTATAAGCTAGACACCAGAATGTACCTCGTGTTTTATATATTACACCATTGGGAACAGCATGAGGTTATTAAATCATAAACAACACACTGTAATATCTATTTACAGTTTTCACAGTTTTATCATAACATCTTTCTCAATGTTTAACCACTTTCTTGGTGATTTTAGGATCATTTGCAGCTTTTTTTTAATATTTGGAACACATCTGTTATGTCTCAATTCTTAAGTGTTTTACAGAGATACCTACAAAGTTTTGTAGTGGTAAAAGCATTGTTCTGTTCATGTGCTTTGTTGTACATGAATAAAAAACAAAGACTCCAAGCTTTTAAATGGAGGCCTATGTAAATGCACACTGCCTATTTCCAGCTACAGAGGAATTAACTGACTAAGAGTGTCTACAGGCTCCATACAGCCTTCCACCTGGCTGTAGGCAGCCTGTCATCTGAGAGATCAGTGGCTCCAAAGGGTCTACGTGTCACACTAAGCACCTGACTGACAGCTTATAGACATGAAAGTACAACTGCAAGCTGTTTTTTCAAGCTTTAGAACAAATCACCTTTCCAGATGCAACTGCCCAAGAGCTAATGAATAACAAAGGCATGTGTCACAGCACAAACTACTGCTACAAACTCACTGCATCAGTACTGACAAAAAGCACCGCCTCCATGATTAGGCTACCAACGTGCTGTGTTAACTTTTATAAACTACTGGTACAGTTTTACTGAAACATGGCCAACAAAATATATGACAAATGGACGTTTTGAATTCTCTGGTCAGTTTCATTAAACAATAATAATCATAACAGAATGCAGTTACTTTACACATTACGATATAATGCTGAAAGAAAACAGTAACATTAAGTTCCTGTTTTTGTCTGAAAAGAATAATAAAATTAATGATTTGGTGCCTGACACATAAAGAAATGTCCACTGTTCTGTGAAATTTCTGCTGTCTTTAAATAATAATGATTAAGAAAGAAATACTGAACAACAACCCAACACTCTCACTTTTTAAACCTTCTGTAATGTTAACTATACATTTAATTAATTTTCTATATAGAGATTAAATATGAGCTTAAAAGCACCACATATGCAAGACTATGATATATATATTCTCTGTAAACACTGACAGCCAAGTCAGCATTAAAGATCACCATAACAAGAGTTTTCCATTGTTTTATTTAAATACATAGACATGGGTTTAAAATAAAAATAATAAAAAAAATAAAAATACAAAAAACAGTGTTAGGTTGCTGTTTAAATACAATGCATATGAAACAGGACTGTACCAGGCTTTCACACACACTTTAACAGCACAAAGAACAAACTGGGCATTTCAATAACTACGCCTGGACTTTTTCTTATTGCTATAAGTTACTGATACACACAAATTCTTGTGACTCCCCCAAGGCTTCCCTATTCACCATCACGGCTCTCCTCTTGTATCAGATTGCCACCAGACTGCTTAGGACACCAGAATCTATCCCTGCACTCTATCCATCACTCCAAAATATCTGGAGGCCCACGCTGGTAATAGTGGAGGAAGCATTTCATTTGAAATAAAAAAGCAGATCAATCATAAAAAAAATATGAATAAAAATCACATAGTAAACAATGATCATCAACAGTCCAGCCTCAAGCACTCAGCTCACCCAGAGCTCAACAAGAATCAAGGAAAATATTTGTTTCCCTTATCGCAACAGAACTGATATTAAATTACTGCCAAATGTGGAAATCAGCCAAAATGATAAATAAGACAATAACTGGTCAACAAGAGGATCCAACATGCCTATAGATTCAGTCATTTAAAACATAGAAATTCACAGCAACAATCTGATTCCTCTGTGAGAATTCATTCAAATTCTAATTCGTTATTTTAAAATTGAGACAGTAAATCATTGACCATCTGTAAAGGGTCAGCAGGTGAGCACAGGCCATGGTGCAAACAATAATCAGAATATCAAACATTTTTTGAAATATAAAATGGTAATAACTGAGCAAAACGTTCTCAGTAAAGCATGAGAGCAGGTCTCATATATTAGGACTGATATCCCAGAAATGGCAATCTCCAAAAATAATCGGTCCCATTACTTGATTGACAGTCACCATGTGGCACATAGCTGGAGGTGCAACTGATAGCCCTGCTGCTGATTCCCTTAAAAAGACATCGTGGCCCAGCTGGGACACCACTCATATGCTATCACAGGCTATTCTTGGCTTTTCTGAAATCATTGCTCCATAAATTAACATTGGAGGCTTTAAACGAAGTCATTCTCTGCAGAAACCTTTGTAAAAAGCAACATAAAACCATTGTAGCGTCCCATCAAGCCTCTACAAACCATAACTGAAACACTGTATCGAGTGTAATGGCGATTTTGTTAGGTTTATAAAGGCAAAGGTAATATCATGCATCATGAAAATGTAGTAAAGCAACTGAAATGTTGCACATGGCACTTACTTGTCTCACAGTGGTGCCTATGATTGATGGGACTGCGCCCAGAAGGCTACTGCCTCAGCAACAATCCTCTTATCCAGTGTGTTTGCAGAATATCCAAGGTGAGAACGGTAGAGCCTCAATATGACCCCCAAAAAACAAAACTACACAGGATGGTATCCGTGTAGTTTTGCTTTTTCCTTGCAATCCCTACACCCGAGGCAAGGCTGGGAATGCTCCAACTGCTCAGAAGTGCTAACATAGTTGTTTTACTTTATATACCCCTAGCCTAGCCTGCATTGTCACTCCTTTGCCACTCCCCATTGGTCCCCATCCCCATGGAATCATGGGAGATGCATTTTATGCAACCCCACAACTGTCACTCACTGAAGGCCTTCATCTGCTAGTGTGATATACCACTGCTTTGTGTGGAATATTCCTTGCACTTGGTTTCTTAGTTAAACAGTACAAGAGTCCCATGACAGCCAATAGTTTCGTTTATGCCTCATTCACATGTACCGTTTGGCCAAGGCCTCATGGCAAGCATTAACCTGTCGATGACCAAAAGGAGAGAATGGCTGTCCCTGTCACTCAAACAGAAGTCAACCCCCCACAGGAAGGGTCAGCTGTAATGAGTTCTAACCATGCTTGTTTATATGTTTCATGTCCTCCTTGTTTCAACTAAAATGACTTCACATATTGACATCCTTCATGGCAACTGTTTGCTTCATGCAGAACGTACTGGGGGTCTTTACTATGGTAACTAAGCTCTTTTTCTTACTTCAGTAAAAGGTGAATTTGACACTTCTAAACTCTTTATTACAAGCTTTAAGCTTCATATTTTATTATGTTTTGCTCATGACTTGCATTAGCATGTAACTGGAAGTCTATGTGATGAAAATGACTATTTATGCCACTATAATAAACAATAAGCATGTTGTGTGACTGCCTGAACAAAAAATTATCACATAACTCCACATAAAAGGGTAACACTGAAGAAAAGACTTTCGGTTTGGATTTTTTCTACTGATCAAGCAATGGGGCCAAATAAAATGGACGTATTTTCTGAACAGCTGTAGTCTTAATATCTAACCAGCTTTCCTGACATTTACATCTGTCGGTAGTTACTGTTGCTGTCGGTAGTTACTGTAAGCACTTGACATATGTATGTATTATAGTAGTTGCATCTGTTATTTATTTTACAATTACGAGAAATGCATTGGTCTTCCTTGCAGCACCACCTTCAGTGTTGCCCTAGGCAGCGTGAACGCTTGATTGTTTCCTCTGTCCTGGAAGTCACTTTGGATTAAAGCATCAGCCAAATGATTAAATGTAAATGTAAATGTACAGCCCTCAGCTTTGGACTCAGATGATGAAATCTTTTTGTCCTTGAATAGTAGTGTTCATATAGTTATATGAAGTTATACAAGAAAAGTTGTTAGTCTATGATTGTTTTTGGGTGGAGGGACCCTTGTGGCAAGACATCCCCTCAGACAGATGTAAAAAAGCCCCCCTTTAATATGTTGTCCAAAAGCTATTTGTCTTTTGTGGTTTATGAAAATTAATTGGAAGCATTTAGATATTACATTTTATGATAAATAATAATAAAGACCAAAATTCCATAAATGTTTTTAGTGTTGTACTTTGATTTATTGCATTTATTAAAACCTATATGACCAAATTAGTTGTGTTTTATTGAAGACAACAAAAACCCATCTAAGCACTATATGGTGAAAAAAATATAAATTAGTTGGTCACTAAGACAACCTGTTTGGCAAATGTTGGTTCTTAAACCAGGTTCAAACCCCTTTTCCAGAAAATTTGGGATTTTTTCCAAAATGCAATAAAACACAAAAAATCTTAATATAGTAATTCACACAAACCTTTATTAACTGACAAAAGTATAAAGATTTTCTGCAGTTTTCCTGGCCAAATATACAATTTAGAATTGGATGGCTCACACTCACCAAAAGTTGGGACAGAGGCACGTTTAACATAGCATTACATTTCCTTTTGTTTTAATATCACTTTTTAATCATTTTGGAACTGAGGAAACTAATTGTGGTAGTTTTACAACTGGAAATTGTATAAATTCTTGCCTTATATACGACTCCAGCTGCTCAATAGTCTATGGTCACAATTATTGATTCTCCCCTTTATAAAGCTCCTTAATTTTTAAAAAAGACAGGTCTGAACTGGCAGTAGGCCAGTCAAGCACATGCACTCTGGATAACATCTGGATCTGGATGATCATTTTCTTCTTTAGCACAGAAAATACAATGCCCGTTTTTTTCTGAAAACAAGCTTCCAAACATACCTACCTCCTTGCATAATACAGTTTCAAACAGCATTTCTTGATGCAGGAACGACCTATGTTAAATGACAGTGGTTTTTCGTGTACTCCTGAACCCAGGTGGCTATATTAATCACAGTAGCATGACTATTTCTTAAGCAGTTACATGAGGGCTCGAAGCTCACATGCATTCAAAAAGGGTTTACAACCCTGCTCTTCATGGACTGAGATGTCTCTAAGTTCTCTAAGGTTTTTCACAGTATTATGTACTGTAGATGTTGAAAGACCTAAATTCTCTGCAATCTTACAGAAATGTCTCTTTTGAACTGACTAACAATTCTCAAATTAAGTTTGACACAAAGGGGTGAGCCAAACTTAAAGCCAGTGGGGAGTGGTGGTTAGGACCTTACCCTAGAGAACTGAAGGTCAATAAGGTTCAATCTCGGCCCAGGCACCACTGAGGTTCCATTAAGCAAGGTACCGCTACACTGCTCCCTGTGTGCCATTGATCGAAGCTGCACGTGTGATGGGTTAAATGCAGAGGTCATGTTTTGTTGTTTTTTCTTGAGTGTGTTCACAATGACAAATAGTCACCTTGACCTTATGACCCATCCTTGCTTGCAAAGACTGAGCCTTTAATGGATGCTACATTTATACATATACCTTTAGCTTATATAACTGTGCTACTTGAATTTTGTGCACTTTTCAAGTCTTATTTTAACTCTGTCTGTAACTATTTAAGGTATTTGCCCATATTGACCATAAAAAACTTTTTCTGTTCTTTTTTAGGGTATATGACAGAAAGTGACTTACTGAAAACGTTAGTGCTTTTATCTAATCAGTGCTGCCTTAACTGAAACAAGTTTTAGTGACTTCTGAAACTAATTAACTCTTAAATAACCCAAGTTAACCACTAAACTTGACCTTACTTAGAACCTATAGCTATTCATTGATAAATACATAATTAAAAAAAACTACTCAGACTGGTCTAATTTGGGCAATTCTGAGGAATGTGCTCCTTAAAATAAAATGTTAACATGTTCCAGAAAAGAGAGATAGCCCCAACTGACACAATGGTTTTGCACCTTTCTGTTACCATTGGTCAGAGGTGAGAATTTTCACACTAGCTGAAATGTTGGGTAAACCGGCCTTTTCCCATAACCTACCTTCTGCATTCCATACAGAACTATACCCATTTAAAAAAAAAAACACTGATTCACACCTGCAGATTGAAGCACAGGTTTTAAAGACAGTTCATTGTTTAAACCTTCCATGGATCAAAACACAATTGACATATGTTACAACACTGTTAATAGGTCATTAATTCTTACTGCAAACCTTCTCACATCCAATGGCATAAATGCAACCTGGTAATGAATCCAAGCTATGTAAGGACAGTTATATCGTCAAGGAAATGCTACAATCTTGCTATAAAACCTAAATGTGTAACCGCTAAGCCTAGCTGACAAATCCTACAGGGTTTGAAAATTGGTGCTAGCTCTCTCTTTAGTCTCTGTTTGTAATGCCCATTTTGTTTTTAATCTGTTCTAGGATGTCAAGATTTCTAAGCCAGCCCTTGGGGATGTTCCATTCCAGCTCTACAATACACACTCTTGAACAGAAAAGTGCTAAAAATGTTTTTTTTTGCCCTAAAACCATTTCCTCAAAGAAATGCACTGCATTGGGCAATGGTGGCCTAGTGGTTAGGACACTGCCTTTGAGACCTGAAGGTCTCAGGTTCGAGTCCCTGGGCACTACTGAGGTTC
>JBBPDA010000002.1:521146-587972 GCA_037974385.1 Arnoldichthys spilopterus
AATCAACCTACTGCAGCCTTTGGACTGTGGGAGGAAACCGGAGAACCTGGAGGAAACACACGCCAACACGGGGAGAGTTTACAAACTCCACACGAAAAGGCCCCCGTGGCTGAGCCGGGGATCGAACCCAGGACCTTCTCGCTGTGAGGTGACAGCGCTAACCACCGCACCACTGTGCTGCCGGGTGTAATTGTCAGGTGTCCAAATATAGCGTACATTTGTTGATATGTCTATGTGAGAAGGTAGAAAGATTGAAAACACAGACAGATTTCAGTGCTGAAACATGCTTTATTGATCAAGAATAATACTCAAGGAGGTTGCATTTATAAATAATACTACAATCCTAAAATCAAATCAAACCAAAGTGTTGGGTCTGGGAGTTAATGTCTTGATTTGTTTCTTTACACAGTAGATGTTGTTACTGTGGTACACTTGCTTGATGTTTGCCCAAACACTGTCAAGGTGAGTTCTAACACTAGCACACAAACACACAATGCAACAAAGCAATCCTCCAAGAGGAGGCTCTATTTCTGCAAGGAAGTACAAGATAGACTTTCCATATTGGCCAGGTGATGTTCATTTTGAAAGCGCATTCAAGCAGTCCCTTGACGGAAACAGAGCACATTTAACATTTTTGCTCATGAAGTGCAGGCCGCTCGCACTTTGAGCATGTCATCGAAATGGTGGTATGACATAGTCAGTCTGACCACAAGGCCTAGTCGTGCTGCTTACACGAGGGTAAGTGTAAACAGCACTCAAGGTCTTATGGTCAAGTTATAAATTCATATGAGTACGGTAATATCACTGCATGTGCATACATACAGTGTATAACTTTGTCTCTCAGATCTAGTAAAACGTCAACAGGGAGCCTCTCTACCTGTTGAGGCAATCTTAGAACTTCAACATTTTGTTGAGGCACAGAGTTTAGTTTCAGGTTTAACAGGGTATTCGTTCCATGAGAAACTTTCTCCTGATAAACAAGTAGTTCCACTTGTTTCAGTTAATATTGTCATAAATAACAATTCATACATTTCCCATAACCGTTAAATTCGGCTATATACATTATGTACATGTCACAGAAAAATGGATCAAAAATCCTAGTCATAATTATCCAATATAGCACATTTTATAACAACTTTAGACGTTAGTCTAGTTCGGCATAAATTAATGTCAAGTTTGGTATAAAAATAGATATATTTACAGGAACAGATATCCAGGCATTTATCAAGTAAATATTATCTTATTTGCTTATTCAATACATAAAAAGGCACTTAATGAGGAAACGGGGGGTAGATTTGATCATAATTAATTTTACAGTGATCGAATGCTGATGGTGACAGTCGCTGTGTCAGATCCATGCTCATTAGAAAGTTTAAGGGTGTACACCCCAGCATCACTCTCTCTTACACCAGTGATGATGAGTGTGGTCAAGTCCTCCGTTGTCTCAATGTGGAACCTTCCACTCTCTTCAGCAGTTGGAAGTATCTTTCCAGCACGGGACCACTCGATGTGAGGTGAAGGCTCGCCCAAGAAAGCACAGGCTACAGTCAAAACCTTTCCAGTTTCAATGCTGATATCTTCAGGGAGGGCTTCGATTGTTGGGGCTAAACCTTTAAAACCGAAATATAGTCAAGGTGTTCGTCATTGTTTATGGCTTAAAGGACCCAGTATTCAATATAAAAAAATTTAGAAATGCCGATCTTGAGGAAGAAACCTACCTTGCCCACTGTGCAACGCAGCTCTCGTTGAGGACCCCTCAACATGTGAGTGACTTGACATTACACTGCTTGAGCTCACAGCATACACTGATTCAGAAGTCATGGAGGACATGCTAGACATAGACATTGTTTCACATTTCATTTCTGCCATGGAGGAACTGCTAAAGGACGTCTCTTGCATTGTGCTCTCCATGTGGATGGATTTTGAGGAGAAACTTTCATGCATGCTGCTGACAGTTGCACTCTCCCTCATAAGCATTTCAGCCCCTTCATGAATCTTGGTGGACACTGATTCTGTAAGATTAGAGAACATTCCATTAGTATTTGTATTAGGGCGGTGATGCATAGGTCATTAAGATTTAAGAAAATACTAAATCATTACCTTTAATAGCCACATGTGTAGATACAAAAGCCATTACTTTTGAATAGATGGATTGGAACACTTGGCCAATCAGGGAGAATGACGTTCTTGAGGTTGCCCCACTCTCTGCAATCATTTCACAGGAATATTCACCCTGATCGCTTTCAGAAACATCAGAAATGTAGAGACAGCAAGTGCCATCAGCAGAAGTATGTATCTGATAGTGACTACTCTGGCTCAGTTTCTTACTGCCTTTGTACCATACAACCTCCCTCACAGAGCTCTCAGCAACACAGATCATTTTTACTTTGTCTTCAGAGGCCTCGGCTTTGAGTTGTTGAAGGATCTTCGGAGGTGCCTCCTTTGATTTCAGTGTAAGTGGGGATTTAACCCTTTTGGGTGACATTATTGGTTCAGGAGACTTGGCTGTTAGAGGGGATTTGACCCTTAGAGGAGAGGTGGTAGGCTCAGGTGATTTCATGCCGGTTGGTGATTTAACCCTTAGAGGAGATGTTACTGGCTCTGGAGATTTTGTGCTTGTTGGAGATTTAACTCTCTGAGGTGAGGTTACTGGCTCTGGAGACTTGAGTGGAGGAGGAGATTTTACTCTTGGGGGAGACACTACTGGTTCAGGAGACTTCACACCTGTAGGAGACTTAACTCTTAGAGGGGAGGCAGCTGGTTCTGGAGACTTGATTTGTGGTGGAGATTTCACTCCCAGAGGGGAAGTAATTGCTTCAGGAGACTTCACCCTTGGAGAAGCAACGCCAGGCTCAGGAGACTTGACTCTTAGGGGGGATTTAACGCCCACAGGCGATTTTACCTGAGGTTCAGGGGACTTGAAACCAGTGGGTTCAGGTGATTTCACTGAAGGCTCTGGAGATTTAACCGATGGCACTGGTGATGTAACAGAAGATACAGGAGATTTTACAGAGGGTTCTGGTGATGTGACAGAAGGTGCTGTTTTCACTGAAGGTTCGGGTGATTTCACTGCTGGCTCAGGAGATTTAACTTGTGGAGAAGGTGCAACAACCTCCTCTTTTGGTGCTGGTTTTGAAATGGTCAAGGTAAACTTTGCCTCTTGCCTTCCCTCAGAATTTTCCACCACTACAGTGTAGCTGCCTTCATCAGAATACTCTACTGAAGATATTTCCAAGGTTGATTTGTATTGTGTTGTAGTCACATGTACACGATGGGAAGTTACAATGGCACGTCCCTCATGCAACCATGTGACGCTTGGTGCCGGCTCGCCATCAATATCGCAGGTAAATCTTGCTGACTCACCTACAGATACTGTTAGAGAGTGTGGTTTGGTGAGTATTTTGGCTGACAGAGTTGCTTTGATTTTCTTAGCAGTTACCTCCGCTGTAGCAGCAGACTCGGCAGTTTTTGTTTTAGATTCAGATGATGCATATCGTTCCAAAGAGGAATATGAGGTTGATGAAAGGTATTCAGTAGATGCATGTCTGATAGGTGAAGATGCAACCCTTTCTGACTCATATCTTTCAACAGCAGAAACGTCACGTCTCTCAGTAAATGTTGTCTTGGTCTCTTTGATCTCTAAGTGTGTCCTGGAAGCGGAAGAAGCCCTGATTGATGTTGTATGGTAATAGTCAGTCTTTGTAATTTCAGGTACATATGCTGTTGGAACTTCATCATCTTTGCGTCTTGAAGAATAGGTAGTAAATGCTCCTCCTGAGACATCAAGAGTTCCATAATCTGATGTTTCTCCCTTTGAGTTTGTGCAGACAACACGGTACGTGCCAGTATCCTCTGCATGGCAGTCAGTAATATGGAGAGTCAGAACACCACTCATGTTTGTAAAGTGATATTTGCTGCTTTCCTGAATCTGTTGTCCATTATGGAGCCATTGTATCTCAGCTTCTGGCTTTGATTGGACATTCAGTGTGAACTTAGTGTCCTGGCCACATGGTACACGGTGTGAACGCATTCTAACTGTGATGCGTGGGGCATGGTCAAGGCTGAAGGGTTGCTGTGTCACAACCTGATACGTGCGCTCAGACTTCAGAGCTGCTTTTCTTGCCTCATATCGAGACATGATGTCAAATCTTGCAGATCTTTCAAATCTAGAGGAGGACCTGGAGGATCTTCTCTCAGGAGACACAGGACTAGGAGAGCGTGGGCGTGTCCTCTCAGGAGTAGGTGACCTTCTCTCAACAGCTTCACCTTCAGCCTCCACCACTACACGTGCACGAGATGGTCTGATCAGTTCAGAGACAGGACGCATTAGTTCAATATATGTCGGAGACAGAGATCTCCTCCTTCTCATGAAATGGGAAATGGGAGGTGGAGAACCACGAGGTTTTTCTGTTGCTGGTACATGTTTTGCCTCCTCTCGTTTAACTTCAGCTTTGTGGATAACCCTAGGTGATAGACGACGCAGTGCAGATAATTCGAATCGAACTGGGCTACCACTTGGAGGGGAAGCGGAGAAGCCAAGTTCAAGTTCTTCCTCAAGCTCTTGCCTCTCTTCTTCAGCGCTCTTTGTCATGTAGTCAACCAAAATTTCTTCATCTGAGAGATCGCCCAGGGAACGTCTTCTCTGTCTGAAAGAGGCCTCTGACACTGGAGATGGTGACCGCCTTGCTGGTCTTACAGTTTCCAGATCATCTAGTGTAAGGTTTGGAATACGCCACCTTGGCCTGTACTGATCAGTGATTCTGGGAAGAGGCATGACATAGAATTGCTCCCATCTGGAAAGACGAATGCGTTTCTGTCTCCTCTGCACAACTCTCTCCATGCGTTCAGGAATCTCATACTGGTCTCGGAGTTTCCTATACCACTTCATGTCAGATAAAGGTACAAAGTGCTTAATACACATGTCCTCTTCAAGAACAGTTGGATCATGTACACGGGCCTCTGGAATTTCATAAGGCATTCTAATCTTCCTGCCCTCCTCTTTAATTTTCTTGATTTCTTTATCTTCTTTATCAGAAATATCAAACTCACCCTCTACATTCTTGGTGCTTACTGCAGGTTTATACAATTCGGCAGCTTCCTTCAAAGCCTCTTGTGCCACAGGATTAAGTGTAATTACTTCTGCCTTAGAGAACTGTTGAGCCATTTTCAGTGTCTTTTCTATTTGATTTTGGACATGTTTCTGCTTGTCTTCCTCACTCTTAAACTCCCTTCTGGTGTAAGTTAGGCGTTCAACCTTGAGTGTGGCTTGACAACTTGCTGAACCGGCAGAGTTTGTTGCAGTGACCTTGTAAGTGCCGGAATCCTCAATGAGTGATTCTCTTATATGGAGAACGTGATGCCCCACATCTTCTTGGACAACTTCAACTTGTGGCCTGAATTCAAGAGGCTTGCCATCTTTTTCCCATTTCAGTGTTGGTGGTGGAGTCCCTGACACTCTCAAATCAAAGCGGACACTTTGTCCCTCAGTACATTCAATATTTGCCAAGAGGCGTTTGAACATTGGTCTCATTGTATCTTCAACAACAGGGTGAGGTGTTACTGTGAGGCGTGCCTTGCAACTGTCTTCACCAAACTTGTTGTTTGCTACCACAGTGTATTCACCATCATCCTCAAGCTCAACATTGTGAACCATTAGCTGGTAAAGACCCTTGTCACTTGTAAATGTGTATTTCTTGGGATCAGGTTTAATTCTGTGTCCTGCCTTCAGCCAAGTCACTTGTGGCTCCGGATGAACGGTAATAGTTACACCAAAGCGTACATCCTCACCAATGTAGGCTGTACGGTTATACAGTGGCAGAGTAAACTCAGGAGGCCTTTGAAGAAGTCTTGTTTTATCAATTTTACGCCTAGGTTTCTTGAGTGAACGTCCCAGGAAATACTCACGATGAGACCTTACACTCTCGACAAACAGCTCTGCATAAGCATTGTCCTCCCTGTCTTCACTGACAACTTTGCATCTGTATAGTCCATCATCACATTCCTCAATGTCTTTCACATAGATGCTTGCAACTCCATTGGCATAGCTGATTTCGTATTTATGACTGGCTGTCAATTTACGAGAGCCAAAGAACCAGCTTACCTCTGTGTTTCTGTCATAGTTTTGAATGTGACATACAAATCGAACATGGCCACCTTCTTCAGCAGCACCATGCATAACTGGACCTGCTCTCAGGCCTTGTTCTGGATGCCCAACTTTAACTCTGCCAAATGAAACATTCCTCTGGTTTCTGTAACCTCCACCATAGGCAACACGAGCTGCCGATATAACAGTGCTCCACTCCTTCTTGACTAGTGTCTGGTAGTATCTTCTGTGTCTCAAAGTCTTTATCACCTTAGAGCTGATGTTCTCTATTTTCATCTTAAGCCAGGGATGTTCCAAAGCCTCAGATGCAGTCAAACGATGTTTGCCTTCTTTAGTTAGTAGCCTGTCAATAAAGTCCATGCCTTCAAGACTGGTCTCTTTGAAGGCCTCACTATCAAATACATATTGAGCATTCGATATGTGCTCAATCATTTTATGAGTTGATTCAGCAGCAAATGGATTGACGCCACCAAGGAGCACATATGCAAGGACACCAACTGACCACATGTCAGTAGCAGTGGTAACAAAATCACTACAGTGGACCTCTGGTGCACAGTACTCGGGGGCAGTGAACTGAATTCTGATGTTTTCTCCAGGTGTCAGTAGCCTAGCTTGGCCCATTTCAATGAGTTTGATTGTACTGCTCTTCCTTGTAGCAAAGACAATGTTATCAGGTCTAATGTCAAAATGACCATAGTTGAGGCCATGCAAGAACTTGAGAGCCTGACAGACTTGCCTCATGTACCGGACAATTTCCTGTTCAGTAAGGTCAAAGTTTGTTCCAAGGCGCTCAAAGATGTCCATGCCAGACATGAATTCATAGATCAGAACATATTCCTCCAAGCTGTCAAAGGACTCATGTAGATACAATAGGTTCTTATGTCTTGCAATATTTAGTGTCTCAATTTCTCTTGCCACAAGCTCTCTATCAGCACCTTTTACCTTAATGATCTTAGCCATGAAGGTCTTCTTGGTGCTGATTTCCACACAGCGATGAACAATTCCAAAGTGTCCACACCGTGCAAGTTCCTCAGAGACTTTGTAAAGAGAAGGAACATTCTTCACCTTAGAATGAGGAGCTTCTTCCTTTGTAACTTCTCTTGCTTCATCCACCTCTTCATCATAATTTCTAATTGCAAATTTATCTTCTCTTGGTGTCACAGGTTCAGTAGGTATAGATGGATCACTGAGACCAAATCTATTTTCGGCAGTAACACGGAACTGATATTTGGTCTTTCCAAATAGACTCATCAACGTATATTGTGGCTCAGATGTCTGGGCAACTCGAATCCACCTATCACCAGAGGTTGGGCACTTCTCTATAATGTAACTGATGATTTCGCTTCCACCGTCATTTGAAGGAGTCCATGTGAGTGTGATGGTATCTCTACCAATGTCACCAACTTTAACATCCTTAGGTGGTTCAGGTACATCAGCAACGTCAAGCTCAACTGTTTGCTTATCAACACCAAACCGGTTCTTGGCACAAATTATATAGTAGCCAGCATCCTTTCTTTGAACTCCCTTAATGAATACAATGGATGTGAAGGATCTTGTAACAATCACTTGATGATGAGCCGTATTACTGATGATTTCTTGACCCTTCTGCCATGTGATTGCAGGATCAGGTTTACCACTGATTGGAATCTTAATGGTAATCACTTCACCACGAACAGCATGAACAGCCCCCATACCCTGGAGATGTAGGGGCAGGTGGATCTTGGCAGGAACTACAAAAGAGAGGAAAAAAACTTTACTAGGTACTGTGCCATGACTTCGGTCTCCTGTCGGGTGTCAAAATTAGTGATATTATGACAACACATATACACTTCTAGTTGTTTAAAAAAGATCATCATAAACATATAGCAAACATACCTTCAACATCAAGGGTTACAGTTGTAGAGATCGATCCTTGTTGATTGGTGGCACGAATTTGGTAAACAGCCACATCATTCTCATCTGCATTACTGATAACAAGTTGGTGATAGCCTCCTTTGAATTCCTGAATCTTGATCTTCTCTCCATCTGGTAAAATTTCTTTGCCACCCTTGTACCATTTAACCACTGGCTTGGGATGACCCATAACTTTAGTGACAAATGTTGCATTGGCTTTATATTTGACACACATGTCTCTCAATTCCTCTTTGAATAATGGAGCACGAGGTGCTGTGTCTGACTTTGGAATGATTGGTTCTGAAACTTCACTCCAGTCACTCTCGCCACCAATGTTTTGACATTTGACACGGAATTCATATTCAAAGCCTTCAATCAGGCCTTTAACCATAAAATGTGTCTCGTGAATTTCTGCAGTTGTAACTGCAATCCATTTGTTCTGTTTCTTCTCCCGTTTTTCAAGATAGTAATTCTTAATCTTGGCACCTCCATCACTGGATGGGGGTTTCCATGTCACAACACAGGAATCCTCTGTGACAGAAGTAACAACTGGTTGATGTGGGATTCCAGGTTTTTCTGCAAAATATTAAGAGAAGAACATATATTTAAACTTTGTACAATGCTAATTGTTTTTTTGTTTTATTCCTATTTATCTTTGTATCTTGGTGTTCATAGCATGTATATTGAATACAAAAGAATAAAATTGAAATTGGTAATAGTGTGTGCCATTTACCAAATGGACTCTTGATAATGAGAACAGCAGGAATCTCCAAAGATTCACTAATGCCATATTGATTCTGCGCAGAAACACGGAAGTAATAACCAGCACTCTCAATAAGGTTTGGAATGCGGCAAGTGGTTCCTGAGACAGATGAGGACACAAGATGCCATTGTTCTCCCTCCTTTGCTTCACGTTTTTCTACAATGTAGTTTGTAATCATTGATCCGCCATCATCCTTGGGTGGTTTCCAGCTAATTAGTGCAGAGTTCTTTAAGAGAGCATCAACAACAACTGGTCCTTCAGGAATCAGAGGTTTATCTGGAATGAAAATAATGGGCATGATAATCAGTAAACCAATCACCTGAATTTAAATGTACTTATTTAGCAATATACAGTTTAACATTTTTTTAGTTTTAACTTACCTTGGATTTCAACACGAAGTACTGTCTCAATTGTGCCAAATTTGTTGCTCATTTGCACCTTGTACCTGCCAGCATTTGTCTTGCGCTGCACATTTCTGACAACCAGATGAGTATAATTCTCAGTGTTTTCAATAATGACATTCTCTGATGGATTCAAGGGTTTCTTGCCATAGAACCACATGATTTGTGGGATAGGGCGTCCAATGTACACAACATGAAGGCGTAGGCTTGTTCCACAGCCTGCATAGTATTTCTCCTTCAGTGGGAACCCAGGATGGAATTGAGGTGCAGCCTGCAAGAAGAGCTTGCCGCTGGTTTCAACCTCACCAGCCTCATTGATGGCTCTGCAAATGTACAGACCTTCATCTTCCTGTTCATCGGTTAACACTGTTAGAGAGTGATTCCGGCCATCAGAGCTCATCTTGTATTTACGACTCTGGATCAATTCCTTTCCGTATCTGTACCACTTGATTTCAGGAAGTGGCCTTCCAATAATCTGACATGTCAGTGTTCCAGATTCTCCTAGTTTAGTTGTAGTGTCTTTCATCTCTTCCTTCAGACTTGGAGCCTCTCCAACTGTAAAAGTGACAAGACATCAGTGACATTGCATTATTTTGTTTTTTTTGTCTGCACCATCCTCCACCAAAATCTTCTGTCAAATAAAAAATACGGCAAATCTCATCAACATACCACTTAGTTTGGTTTTGATGCCCATGGCAGTTCTACGGGGTCTGCTCAGTCCAGTCTCATTTTCAGCAAACACTCTAAATTCATATTCTGTTGCCTCTATTAGACCACCCATGGTGAACTGTCTGTCTTTGGAACGCTCCTTGTTGCATTTCTTCCAGGCACTTTCACCTGCTTGTCTGAACTCAATCCAATATCCAAGAATTTCTTTGCCACCATCAGATTCAGGTCGGAGCCAGTGAATGGTTATGCAATCCTTAGTCACAGAGATGATGTCAATCTCTCCTGGTTGACTTGGTTTATCTATTAAAATGAGAAAATAACTCACATAAGAATTTTGACTCTTAAAGGAGACTTCAGTATACCTGCTTTCAATGGTTAAGCATACTCACCAAATGGATCCTTGCATACAACTGCTTCAGATACAGGTCCTGGTTCACTTTGACCAATGTCATTCTGGGCAACAACACGGAACTGATACTCTGCATCTGGGATGAGACCAGTGAGAGTATACATTGTTGTGGTGATGTGAGTCTTGTTGTGACGCACCCACTTCTCAGTAGATATCTCTCTTCTCTCAACATAGTATCCAGTGACACGAGAGCCACCGTCATCCTTTGGCCTTGACCAAGACAGACCAACAGTAGTCTTTGTGACATCCATAATTTCTGGAGGGAAGCTTGGAGGCTCTGGTGGACCTTTTTGCCAAGAGAAAAAAACAAAAGAGGTCATTTTTGAAGTTTCAAACTGTGATTAAAAATAATCATGAGAGGTAATGAAAATGTACTTAGACACTTACAGAGAGCAGTCTTTGGTATAACAGATTCATCTGATTTCAGCGATCTACTAATTCCAAACTGGTTCTCCGCTGAAACCCTGAAGTGGTACTCAACATTTTCCTTCAATCCTTTGACCACCAGTGATGTGTCGACCACACGAGAGTCCACAGTGTACCAGGCTGCCTTAGGTACCTCGCGTCTCTCCACAATGTATCCAAGGATATCAGAGCCACCATCATCTGAAGGCGGTCTCCAGCTAACTCTTACAGAACGAGCTTGAATATCATCAAATTCCAGTGGGCCTTCAGGTGGATCTGGTTGTCCAATAACTTTAACTTTGATGTATACTGCTTTCTTTCCACATTTGTTGTCCAACACAAGATCATAGGTGCCAGTGTCATCTCTATGGGCTTCTTTAATTACCAGCTCTGTGCGTTCCTCACTGGTGGCAATCATAGCTCTGTGAGAAATATCACGGCCTTCCTTTGTCCACTTACAGGTTGGATATGGTTTTCCCTTAATTGGCACAGATAGTAAGATGACTCCACCTTGTCTGACAATATAGCCCTCCTGGTACTTCTTGTCCAGCTCATAATCAGGATATTCTGCAACAGTGATGCATCATGTTAGAGAACTCATGAAGAGCCAAGTACATGGGTCAGAAATAAGACACAATGTTATAATTGTAGCTTTTCATTCTTACCAAGCATTTCTGTGACCTTGACCACTCCTGGAATCTCAGCTGGTTCTCCAGCTCCACCAGCATTGCAGGCCATCACATGGAATCTGTACTCTGCACCCTGTGGCATATGTGTCAATGTGTATTCACAAATCTTAGTTGGTGTCGTGTTGCATTTGGTCCATTCAACCTGGTCAACTTTCTGCATCTCAATCAGGTAACCAGTAACAGCAGCTCCTCCCTCTTCTTCTGGGGGAGACCATGCCAGGGACACAGATGTCCTGGTGGTATCTGTGACTTTTGGATTCAGTGGTATGCCAGGAGGTTCTGTTTGATTAGTAATAGGGAATGATAGAAAATGGCATATGATTAATTTTCAAATGTTTGTTTCCTTGACAAGTTTACATGCATATTTTATTTATTTAATTTTTTTTTACGTACCGATGGGATCCATTGCAATCACTGGTTTCGAGCTCAGACTTGGTTTGCTATTGCCTCTAGAGTTAATAGCTGTAACTCTGTATTCATATTCAAGACCTTCAATAAGTCCTGTAGATCTATATCTCGTCATTGTCACTGGATTCTTATTGATGCGCACCCATCTGTTAGATCCGGCTTCTTTACGCTCAATGATGTAGCCAGCCACTGAAGAGCCGCCATCATCCTCTGGTGGTCTCCAAGTTAATGTCATACCATCATGAGATACATCTAATATTTCAGGCATGCTTGGTGCACTAGGAACAGCTGTAAAAGAACAAGAGGTTAATTACTTTGCATTGCTATTATATTCAGAATATGTATGGTGATCTAAAATGTTGTATTAAGAGCTTACTCTTAGCACTCTTGCACTCAACAACGTCTGACTGGAGGAATGCACCAATGCCGAATCGATTTGTTGCAGCCACACGGAACACATATTCTGTTCCTTCAGTCAGTCTAGTAAATTTGAATGTGGGTCTTGTGACGGACTCCGAAACAGGCAGCCACCCAGGGCGATGAGCATCACGCTGCTCAACAACATAGCCGCTGACATTGGCACCGCCATCCTTTTCTGGTGGAGACCAGGTACATGTGACAGATGTGGCTTCAACTTCATCAATTGTCATAGGTCCAACGGGTACGCCAGGTTTATCTACAAGGACAATGTGTTTGGTTACTTTCAATTATACTTGAAAACTATTCATAGTAACAAAAACTTTAGCAACTTTAGAATTAAGTTTCTCACCAAGAATAATGACTTTGATGATTTCTGTAGCTACTCCGGTGACATTTTTTACTTCAAGAGTGTAGTCACCAGTGTCATCTAACGTGGTTTCTCGTACTGTGAGTTTGGTGTATTTCGCAGTAGTTTCAATCTTGATACGGTCAAGCGTATCCTTCATCTTAACGCCACCAAAGAACCATGAACAGGTTGGTGCAGGTCTTCCTTTAATGGGGATGTTCAGAACGATTGGCTTGCCAGCAGGAACATTAACAATCTTTTGAGGAATGCCAAGTAGATCAATCTTCGGCTTATCTGCGGGAAGACAATGACAATGTACATTTGTTTAATAAAACTTTCATTAGACAATGTGTAATTATTTGCTTCCTACTAAACTCTTTCAAAAGTGGCCTACCTCTCTGTTCTTGAATAGTCACAGGTGTCATCATGTCTCTAGGCTCACTGAGGCCTCTGCTGTTCTCAGCTCTAACTCTGAACAAATACTGCTCATTCTCATTCAGAGAGGCTATAGTGTGCTGCAAAACCGATGCCCTAACAGTTGCAACATTCATCCATCTGTCAGTTCCTGTCTTGCAGGCTTCAAGAACATAACCAGTAAGTCTGCTTCCACCATCATGAAGTGGCCTCTCCCATCCAAGTATAACAGTGGACTTTGTTATATCAATGACCTGCAAATCCTGAGGAACAGATGGGACTTCGCACACCAGCACTGAATCACTGATTTCACAAGGTTCTCCAATTCCATATATGTTCTCAGGCAATACTCTGAAGAAATATTGTGTTCCTTCCTCTAATGCAGTGATTCTGTACAGGGTCTTCTTGCACTCAGATGTCACGGTTTTGTAAGATTTCATTGACGCTTCACGTTTTTCAATGATGTAGTTGTTAATTGGAGCCCCTCCATCAACAGTTGGTACATCCCACGTAATGACGACAGATTCTTTTGTGTAATCCTTGACATAAACTGCACCACAGGGTCCAGGGGTATCTGTAATACAGATTAGTAATGTAGTTTAGGATGTTAATTTCCACATTACACATGCGGTTTTTAACAAAGTTCGAAATCTTTGTAGAAGCACATTTTTCAATGTTTTTTTGTAATTGTGGAATTCTGTATATCTTACCATATATCTTCACAAGAATAGTAACTGTCTTCTTGCCAGATGGATTTTCAGCTTCGATTGTATATTTTCCAGCATCATAACGGTGTACCTTCTCCACTGTCAAAGCTGTAGTGCTCTCTGATGTATCAATGTAGCCACGAGTCTGGAGATCAATGCCAGTCTTTCTCCAGGTAACAACTGGTGGTGGTCTTCCAAATACAGTTGCGTTCAGGTTCAAAGTGCTGCCAGCTCTCAGGCAAACAGTTTTCCTCAAATCTTCAGGTAATTCAATATCAGGAATTTCTAAAAAGAGTACAATTTCATATATTCAATATTTGCTGGTAATTAGGGTTAGTTTCCTGTTCAAGCCAAGTATTAGAATAAATGACGCTGGCCGTGTTTAATGTGAACATATAGGAACAACACAGTGTCTTAAAACTAGTACTTACGTAAAAATAAAGGATGCAAAACCTTGTACAAAACTTACCGATTTTTTCAGATGGTGCAGTCTCAACACTGCCTTCACTGAAGTCTCCAGTACCCATTGCATTCAGTGCAGCTACTCTGAAACTATACTTCTTGTTGCTTGTCAAACCAGCAGCAGTAAACTCATTAGTGGTTAGGATCTTCTGGGTGGCTCTATACCATTGTTCTGTTCCTTCCTCCAGAATCTCAACAACGTAGCCAGTGACATCTGAACCACCATCATACATAGGTCTGGTCCATTTCAAAGAGATGCTGTGCTTGGTAGTATCTGTTATACGAGGAGTGGATGGAGGAGCTGGGGTATCTGTAGTAGGGAAACAACAGTTACATCATTGTACATGTTAAACGAAGACATTAATTGCGAGTAATATGACTGATATCAACATGTGCGTAGGTAGTAAACAGTTACTCACATGTGGGGTCTCTGCAGAGAACATATTCAGATGCTTCACTTGGCAAGCTTGTGCCAGCTGTGTTGACAGCAGTGACACGGAACTGATAGTCACTTCCCTCTAAGAGACCGGTGATCTTGAGTCTTGTGTCATAGATGGTGAATGTTTTGTTCACTCTTGTCCATCTCACGCTGCTCTTCTCACGTTTTTCCACAATGTAGTTATTGATTTCACTTCCACCATCACTCTCTGGCTTCAACCACTCAATAATGACATGCTGCTTTCCGACAGCGGTGATTTCTGGTGCTCCAGGAGGTGTTGAAACCGCTACGATACATATAAAAGGCATCATTAATAATGATGTTTTTGGTACTGAATCTGTGAATCACTGTACTGTATTATGTATAGCACTTACTATATGCATTTCTTGCAATGACGGCCTCAGACTCCAGTGGTACACCAGGACCATATTTGTTGACACCCCTGACACGGAAGATGTATTCGTTGTTCTTGATTAGTTTGGAACTGACACATGACAGAGTCTTGCATTCGGTTTCCATGACAACCCAGTTAAGTCTACTGGTCTCACGCCTGTCAACAATATAGTGACTGACAGAATCTCCTCCATCCTCAAGTGGTAAGTTCCAAGAAACTGTGCATTTTTCCTCTGTGACCCTGCTGATTACAATTGCACCATCTGGAGGCCCAGGTGTATCTGCAGACAAGGAAATAATGGAAGAGTTAGACATTCCAAACCTACAAAATGATCCGAGTGAGACGCATTTAACTTTAGCAATTTAATAAACGGTTATATTCTTACCAAGAACTTTAACAAGGACAGCTGCTGTCTTGGTTCCACTAGCATTCTTAACAGTCAAGATATATTTTCCAGTATCATTCCGGTCACATGACTTGATGATTGCCATAGCTCTTGTGCTGGTGTATGTCAATGAGTACTTGTCACCAGGCTCCAGCTCCTTGTCAGCCTTGGACCAGAAGACCTTGGGTTCAGGTTTACCTCCAACTGCAGCATCAAGAACAAGGTCTGATCCAGCCCTAATAGTGACCGTCTCACCCACAAGTTTGCTATCTAATTCAGCCTTTGGTGGCGCTGCAAGACATATACAAGGAATATTAGAACAACAGATATTTTTTTTAATGCTGTGAATATATGTTTGATTAACTTTATAATATCTTACTGTATTCATCTTTGCATGTGATAGGCCCAGTTGATTCAGAAGGCATGCTGTGGACTCCAGCGCCATTTCTGGCAATGACATGGAATTCATACACCACTCCCTCCTCAAGTGATGTTATAGTGAAGAAGTTGTCCGTTATAGTAGTGTAGTTGCACTTCAACCAGCGAGATTCATCATCATCAGTGGCTGCCTTCCGCTCAACTACATATCCCACAATCTTACTGCCACCATCATTGAATGGTACAGACCACTTAATAGAAACTGAGGACCTTGTGATGTCATAAACCTCTGGTTTTCCTGGTGGGTCTAAATGACAAAGGCACTGTGTAAGTACTGGGATAAAAGGCTAAAGTTAGGTTGAAAAACACTGGAGAATTACTTTAATTAGCACAAAAATGAGAAAAGCAAAAATCATAAAGCAAATTTTTTAATTAACCCCATACATACCAACTGGATTCAAAGCCAGCACAGGTCTTGAGGCTTCACTGGCTTTGCTCAAACCGGCAATGTTCATTGCATACACTCTGAACTGATACTCAAGTCCTTCAATAAGACTGGAGACCTTGTATTGGCACTCAAGGCATGGAATCTTGTTTTCCCGCACCCACAAAATGGTGTTGCGCTCTTTCTTCTCAATCCAATATCCAGTCACCTGGCTTCCACCATCATGGTATGGTACATCCCATTTGATAGAAATGGCATTAGCAGACACTGATACTACATCTGGACGGGTTGGTGGACTTGGTGGGACTAGAAAAATGAACACAATGGCAATGTCATTTATGGCCTATTTCATACTTACTTGGTAGAAAGTTAAAAATAGGAATGGTACTTACTGAACGGATGCTCTGCAACCATGGCTTGTGACTCAATAGGCTTGCTGACACCAAACTTGTTCTCTGCACAGACACGGAAAGTGTACTCCATGTATTTTGTCAAGTGGGTCACTTTGATAGTTGTGCGTTTTACACTTGAGTTCACAACTTGCCATGCGGTTTGACCAGATTCTCGTTTCTCAACGATATAGTTAGTGATGTCTGTTCCACCATCATCTGTAGGCTCGGCCCATGCCAGCACACAAGACTCTGATGATATTCCTGAAATTTCCACTGGTCCTGTTGGTGGGTTAGGTCTTCCAAAAACAATTACTGTTATAGTGAATGTCTTTGTCCCAGCAGCATTCTCCAGAATGAGGTAATATTTTCCACTGTCACCTCTCTTGGCATCCTTGACTAACAGTGTGGTTCTTTCACTGGATGTCTTGATGGAGACTCTGTCTGTTTCCTTGAGTTTCATCTCCTCAAGCTTCCATGATACTTTTGGAGCTGGTCTGCCACTAATGGGGATATCAATGGCAAATGAGCTGCCAGTCTTACAAGTAATAAGCTGTTTGTTGATGCCACTAAGGTCTGCAGTTGGTTCAATGCGAGGTTCCTTGATGATTACAGAAGTAAGAGCATCTCTGGGATAACTGATTCCAGTGTCATTCTGGGCTTTGACACGGAATTCATACTCTGTGTTCTCAACCAAGCCCTCAAGGACCATCTTCAAAGACTTAGTCTGACCACCAACAACCCAGTGGTCAGAGCCTTTCTTTCTGGTCTCAACAATGTATCCTGTGATACGGCTTCCACCATCATGTTCAGGTTTCATCCATACTAAGGCGGCTGTTGTAGATGTAGTATCAATAATATCCAGTCTCTTGGGGGGTGCAGGCTCCTCAGTGGCAATAATGGGCTCGGACATTTCATAAGGCTCACCCTGACCATATTGATTTTCAGCAATCACTCTGAAGGAGTATGCTACACCAACAGCAAGATTGGTTACTCTGAGAATTTGACGAGTGCACCTGGGACTAACTTCTTGCCAACTTAGACGACTTGCCTCACGTTTTTCAATAATATAGTGATGAACACGGGCACCACCATCATTGGATGGAGCATCCCACATAAGAGTCAGAGCTCCTCTTGTCACATCCTTAAACGAGATAGGACCTGGTGGTCCAGGTGTATCCAACACTTTCACTGTTAATGTAATGGATTTACGACCACTGTTGTTCTCAAGAGATAGCGTATATTTACCAGCATCATATCTGGTACAGTTTTCAATTGTTAAAGTGCTAAATGTGTCTGTAGTATTAATATCTACCATTACACCAAGTTCTCCATCTGCCTTTGACCAGGTGGCCAGGGGAGCAGGTTTTCCACGGAAGGGAATGTGAAGAGTAACTGTTCCTCCACTCTTGACAATATGTGTCTGTTTGAAATCTGCATCAATGTCAATCTCTGGTGATGTTAGTCTGTCCAGTGCTTGAACTGCATTTGGAATCTCAGATGTCTCTCCCTTTCCAGCACCATTGACCGCACAAACACGGAATTTGTACTCTTCACCTGGTTCCAGATCAGTTACTGTGTACCTTGTATGTATGCAAGTTTGGGCATTGACTCTGTGCCATTCTTCAAGGCTCGCCTTACACATCTCAATGATGTATCCAATGATCTGCATACCACCATCAAAGACTGGTTTGGTCCATTCAAGAGTAATGGATGTCTTTGTTGAGTCAATGACTTTAACCACTGTTGGCGCGCTGGGTGCACTTGTAGGTTCTCTGCACTTAAACAGTCTGGAGGTGCCACTTGGAGGCCCAACACCAGCACCATTTTCAGCCATAACACGGAATTCATACTCATATCCTTCAGTCAAGTGTGTGACTCTGTGCCTAAGTTCGGTGATCGGCCTCTTTGCTGAAACCTTAATCCATCGTAGACTCTTCTTCTCTCGTCTTTCAAGAATGTAGTGTTTGATCTCATTTCCACCATCCAATCTTGGTCTTGTCCAGCATAAAGTAATGCTGTCGCCTGTCACATGAGTGCAGTCAGGTGTTCCTGGAGCATCTGGTACAGCTTTAAAGTAGTAAAACCACAGATTAGTTTTCACATGTCTACCATAAACAATTAAACAACCTAAATATATAGTTTTGTTCCGGTCTACAGAATATTAAGTATTACTTACTGTATTGCATTTTAGCAACAAATGGATCGGATTCCAGTGGTTTGCCAATGCCAAACTTGTTCACAGCAGCAACACGGAACTGATACTCATTGCCCTTAATCAAATTGGTGGCATTGAAAGAGCAAGCTTCACACTTTGACGTAACAAGTGCCCAGGAAATTCTTGAGGTTTCACGTTTCTCAATTACATAGTTAGTGATAGCTGCACAACCATCATTTTCTGGGGGACTCCACCAAAGTGTAGCCTTCTCAGCAGAGATATTTGTGAAGCGAAGTGGGCCCTCAGGCGGTCCAGGAGTATCTGAATAAGATACGATAAGAAATGGAATCAGCTTTCTTGTATATTCTCATTATTCTTGCGATAAGTTTTCAAACAAGTCTAATCATATACTAAAAAGCTCAAACAAACCTTGCACTCTGACGAGAACGTCCTCTTTTCTTGTTCCAGAGCTATTCTTGGCCTCAACAGTGTAGATGCCACGATTATCACGATCAGCATCTCTAATGAACAGTGAGCTTGAGCCAATAACTGTTGTGATATCAACAAGCATTTTATCAAGCTCTTTTCCATCCTTATACCATGTAACTTGAGGTACAGGACGACCACTAATATTGCAACTTAGTTTGATGTTTTCTCCAGCCTTGATTGTCAGACTTTTTTCAGCACTGAACTGAATCTCAGGAATAACTGAAAATAAAAACAAACAATGGTATATTTGTCTTTATGTTTACAGTACAGCCAGACATATTGGTCAGTACATGCAAAAATGTATGTGCACACATGTCTTGTAAATCGTATACATACCACTTTCATCCTTGGTCATTATGTAGCCAGATGACTGTGATGGTGGACTAACTGTTCCAACAGCATTCCTGGCAATTACCCTGAATTCGAAGCGATCACCACAACCAAGGCCTGTCACTGTGAACTGACATTCACTGATATCGATAAAATTGCATCTCAGCCAACGTGCTCTTCCTTGACGCCTCTCAACACTGTATGCCACAATCTTACTGCCTCCATCACGTTTAGGTGGCTCCCACTGAAGTGTGACAGAATCTCTTGTGACATCAATGCAGTTAGGTGTGCCAGGAGGGTCTAAAATATGGAATAAATATTAATTCGTTTGTTAACATTAACATTTGACTGTGAACGGGTGAAAAATGAATACATGAGCAGAAAAAATTAGGCTCACCGACAGGAGAAATAGCAAGTCTGTGCTTGCTTTGTTCACTGACTGGACTCATTCCAGCATTGTTCTGAGCGTAAACTCGGAATGAATATTCCAGACCTTCAATGAGGCCAATTGCTCTGTACTCCCTTCCAGAAATGACATTGGAATTCACTTTGGTCCATAGAAGGCTGTTTCTGTCTTTCTTCTCAAGATGGTATCCAGTAACCGGAGAGCCGCCATCAAAGCTGGGAGCATCCCATGAAACAGTCATTCCATCACTTGTAACATTAAATACAACAGGCTTTGCTGGTGGGCCTGGCGGCTTGTACTGGTGTTGGGCAAGAACTTCTGATGAAGTGAGAGGATCGCTTACTCCATATTTATTCTCTGCACGCACTCTGAATTGGTACTCAGTGCCTTTAACCAGGTTGGGAATCTTAAATGTGGTCCTAACTACACTTGAGCAAACAATTTTCCAAGCTGCCTGAGATGTTTCTCGTTTTTCCACACCATAGCAGGTGATTTCTCCACCGCCATCTTCCTTTGGCTCATTCCATGATATAATGATGCTCTGCGCTTTGATTTCATCAAATCGGATAGGGCCTACAGGTGTAGAAGGTGGCCCAAGAGTGATAACGTTGATGTCAAAGAAGTTCTTTACAAGCCTGTTGTCAAGGACCAAGGTGTATTTGCCTGCATTCTCCTTTCTTGCACTTCTCACAATCATACTGGCTTTGTTCTCTGAATGTCTGAAACGAACTTGTTCACTTTCCTTCAGTGGAACATCATCCTTCATCCACTGAATCGCTGGTTTGGGTTTACCCTTGTATGGTAATTCAATATTTACATTTTGACCAATACGGACACTTAATTCACCATTGGGATAATCTATAAGGTTAGCCTGAGGTGGGATAAGGAAATCCTTCACAGTAATGGGTCCAATTTGAGAGAAGTCACTGAGCCCCTTCTCATTCTTGGCAAATACTTTGAAGAAAACCTCAGAGTGTTCTTTAAGCTGTGTTACTTCATACTTGCAGCGTCTACAGGTACCACCAAGGGTCCATGTCTCCTCATCTTTTGCTTTCTTTTCAATGATGTACTCAGAAATGTGGCTGCCACCATCATGGTCAGGCTTTGTCCATATCAGAGTTACTGATGTACTAGTTGAGTCTTCCATAACAAGGTCCTTTACAGGACCAGGAGTCTCAGTTGCTTTGACAGGTGCTGCAGTTTTACAAGGATCACCAATGCCGTTTTCATTTTCAGCAGATACACGGAAGAAATAAGCAATCTCTTCAGACAGGCCTTCAACCTTGTATGTTGTGTTGGCACATTCTGTTGTCACTTTCGAATAGGCCTTCAATTTAGCATCCTTCTTTTCAATGATGTAATTGGTAACCGGAGAGCCACCGTCAATAAGAGGAGGTTCCCAGCTTAGAGTAAGCTTACCACGTGTAACATTTTTCACTACTAACTTACTGCAAGCAGAAGGTGAGTCTAACACCTTCACAGAAATAGTAATTGTCTTTGGCTCGCCAACTCCATTTTCGATCTCTAGGAGATATTTTCCCGAATCATCCCGAGTGACCTTTGGAATGATAAGTGTGGTTGAATATTCCGTGTTATTAATGGTGTATTTTGCATCGCCACCAATGTTTCTGTCTCCCCTCCTCCAAGTGACATTAGGTGCAGGTCTGCCCTTAAGAGGTATCATGATCTCCACATCCCTTCCAGCCTTTGCTGTATACTGAGTTGACATTGAAATATCCAAATCGACATCAGCCTCCTCTGTTAAAAATGAAGAGAAACAAGACATTTGTTTAGATTCTTAACCAAATATGAAGTACCTCCATATATTGTGGATATGTTTTAGGCACAGATGTAACACAAACCTAGAATATCCTTGGCTTGTACTGGTTGAATCATTTCAATTGGACGTCCAACACCAGAACAATTAACAGCAGAGACACGGAAGAAGTAGTACACTCCTGGTTTCAGATGTGAAGTCACATACTCTGTTGTTCTTACTTCACCCTTAGAGCTAATAGTAACCCATTCTTTGTCATCAGCATTCATTTGCTCAACTACATAGCTTGTAATTTCACTTCCACCATCATAAACAGGCTTTACCCATCCAAGGGTAATTGATGTCTTGGTTGAGTCGACAACTTTAAGTTTTGTTGGCTCACTTGGTGGGTCTGAAATGATAAATTAGAATATATTTTACATAACCAAATTATGTTTCACAAGAAAACAAAAAATGTTTTGCACAAAAAATATCATTATTAATTCATAATAAATAGAAAAAGTGGAACATATCTTACCAATGGGATCATAGGCTTTATAGAAGATGGATGCATCAGAGTATTGACCTGCTCCAGCTTTGTTAACTGCACAAACGCGATACTGATATTCATTCCCCTCAGTGAGATTGCTTACTTTCTGCCTAGTATCACGAATTGTATCTTTGATGACCTTGAACCACTGAAGACTTTTCTTTTCTCGTTTCTCCAGATAATATCCATCAATATCACTACCCCCATCTTGGCTTGGTCTCTCCCAAAGCACAGTCATTGTTGACTTGGTAATCAGGGTGACTTGCGGTTTGGAGGGTTTGCTGGGAGGTACTGAAAAAACAGAACATGAGGGTTAATTCAAGTGATCAAAATATTAACACAGCTAAAATAATGATGATGGAAAATGTATTTACCAAAAGAGTTTTGTGCAATGACAGGCTCAGATTCTAAAGGATCCCCAACTCCGTATTTGTTCACTCCACGGACACGGAAGATGTATTCATTGCCTTTGATCAGCCTTGGAACAGAGACAATGCATTCCTCCAATTTCTCAGAGATTATGGACCACATAATTCTACTACTTTCACGTTTCTCCACAATGTAATGGGTAACCATCGCTCCACCCTCATCAGCCGGAGGGTCCCACATGATAGTTATAGTGTCTGCTGTGATTTTCTTGAACTGAATCTCTCCAGCAGGTGGTCCTGGTTTGTCTATGGGAGACAAATGATTAATTACGATACATAATATACAAAACATCTATTGTGTTTCAACAAAAGTGAATTAGCACATAAAGTGGTCATTAACAACATACCTTGGATAAGTACTCTGATGGCAGCATATGCTGAGCCCAAAGAATTCTTTATCTTGAGTTCGTATGTTCCAGTGTTCAAACGTGTGGAATCCTTGATTAAGATGCCTGTAGAATCAGTGGTGCTTGAAATCGTAATCTGAGCTCCAGACTCAAGCTCTTTTCCATCTTTGAACCATTCAATTGTTGGCTGAGGTTTAGCAATGATACCAACTTTAAGCTGAACCGTTTCTCCTGCTTTGTGTTTAACGACATCAAAGTATTCCTGAGGAAGTTCAATCTCAGGGGCACCATAGGTATCCACACATGTTACAGGTCCAACTGTAGCTGACGGGTTACTAATGGAACCTACTGCATTCTTTGCCAAGACTCTAAATTCGTAAGATTCATCTTGAGTCAGACCTGATACAGTGAATTTGGTGTCGGAAACCTTTGTCAAATTAGCTTTAAACCATTTGCCTTTTGGACTATCTTTCTTCAAAATTATGTAACCAGTCACTCTGCTTCCTCCATCATATGAGGGTTTCTGCCAGGCAAGGCTGATTGAATTCTTTGTGATATCAGTGACACGGACGTCGGTTGGAGGTTCTGAAAAACAATATCATGAGTAAAATGAAAATTGCAGGTAAAAGTAGTCTGTATTTTTCAGCCAAAAGAGCTCACATTTGAACATATTCTTACCACAGGCATCAATTGCTAGCACAGCTTCTGAAATCTTGCTGACTGGACCCATGCCAGCCGCATTTTCTGCTGCCACCTTGAACTCATAGATCAGTCCAGGACTAATGTTTGACACTTTGAAATGATTAGCACGAATAACAGTTTTGTTGACCTTCTTCCACAAGATGCTGTTCTTGTCTTTCATTTGAAGGTGGTATCCAAATACATGGCTTCCTCCATCAGAAGAGGGCTCCTTCCAGTTGACCGTTATGCTTTCTCTTGTGACAGCAGATACCCATGGTGCTGAAGGTGCCTCGGGAATTGCTGAAAGAGAATGCAACAGATCTTGGTTGATATTTTTGAAACTAGTCCAATCAAAACGATTCATTCTGCTGCACAAAAAAATGTTACTTACTATATGGAAGACTGACTGTGACAGGTTGAGAATCAATGTGTTCACTGATACCAAAGCGATTTTCTGCCTTAATTCTGAACTGATACTCAACTCCAGTAGTCAGTTTCATAATCTTGATTGTGCATCTTGCAACTGCAGATGAAACTTCAACCCAGTTTGCGGTAGTGGTTTCACGTTTCAGGACAACGTAGTTGGTGATTGGACTACCACCATCATATGTAGGTGGGAGCCACTTCAAACTTATGCTGTCTTCAGTGATATCACACATCTCAATTGGGCCAACCGGTGGACTAGGTCTGTCCAGGACTACAATATTGATAAAGGACTTGGTGGTTCCACTTGAGTTGAAGGCTGTGATGTCATATCTGCCTGCATCATTAGCAACACTCTCACGCAGAGTTATGATAAGACAGTCGGCTGTTACTTCAGAATTGAACCTCATGGTTGATCTCAGGACCTGGTTATCCTTTGACAGTGACACTTTTGGCAGCGGTTTACCAGTAAGAGGGATCTCAACTTTAAGATTGGAACCTGCCTTTACATAAACAGTATTGTGTTGGAACTCCTTCAGGTTAATCTCAGGTGCCTCTGTTGATATAGATGAGAAAAAAAAATGTCAGACTTATTTATTTGTATTTAACGGTCAATTATAAGTAAAAACAAGCATTGGATGCAAACATCACAATACATAACTTACCTAATTGGTCTTTAACAAGCACAGGCATAACCATGTCTTTAGGGTCACTTAGTCCAGCATGATTTTCAGCACGAACTCTGAAGAAGTACTCAGCATTCTCTCTCAAGCCATAGACACTGAAAATAGTTGCTTTAGTGACGCCACACTTTATCCACTTCTGCTGCCCTTTTTCAAGAGCATCAACCTGGTAATTGGTAATCCTGCTACCACCATCATGCTCAGGTTTAATCCAAGCTAGGGAAACACTGTCTTTTGTGACATCGGTTACTCCAAGCTTTGCTGGTGGACTTGGTTTTTCTGAAAAAAAAATTGTTTTTTTTTTTTTTTAAGTGGAATGCTAATGCAAAAAACAAAAATGATTTTATCAAGGCACCATTTCCCATTAAAGTTACAGTCAACCATTACAATAACATACCTGTAATCTTAGTTCCTTCTTTGGTTTCAAGTGGTACTCCAGTTCCATATTCATTTTCACCAGTGACTCTGAAATAATAGACACCTCCCTCTTGAAGATCGCTAATCTTAAAGGTAAGCCGGGGACAACTATCTGTGACCCTTGTCCATCCCATTTTGCTTGCTTCACGCAGATCAACAAGGTAGTTCTTCACCGGGGCACCACCTTCATTTTCTGGAGTGTCCCATGTGATAGTTGCTGAGTTTTTGGTCACTTCCTTAATTGCAATACTGGCAGGTGGTCCAGGTGAATCAAGAACCTTCACACTCAACGTCAGTGTAGCTGTACCAGCAACATTCTGAAGAGTCACAGTGTATTTGCCCGAGTCATTTCTTGTAGCTTGCTCAACTGTGACAGATGTACAAGTTTCAGTCGTATCAATTGCTGCCCTAACTCTAAGATCAACATCAGGCTTGTTCCACATTACATTTGGCACAGGTTTCCCCCTGAATGGGACTCTTAAAGTGAATGAGCTGCCGTCTTTGACAATCAATGTCTTTCGCATTTCATTACTGATGAGGAAAACAGGCTCGTCTTCTCTGTCCTTTGCTACTTGTGGATCGGTTTCTGGACTTGGCTCACTTGGACCGATTTTGTTAACTGATCTAACCACAAAGACATATTCTGCTCCTGATGTCAGTCCTACAACAGTGAACTCGGTGTTCTTAGTGTGTCGGACTCCAACAGTCCACTCATCATCATTGGTTTTCCTGTATTCAACGGAGTATCCTGTGACTGGAGAACCACCATCAAATAATGGTTTGTTCCAAGAGAGTGTTATTGTGGTTTTGCTAGAGTCTATTATCTTTGGTTTAGCTGGAGGTGATGGCAAAAACAGTGGATCTTCTGCCTTTGTCAAAGGGCAAGGCACACTTGGAGCACTTAAACCTGCAGCATTCTCTGCATAGACACGATACTCATATTCACATCCTTCGCGGAGATTTGAAGCTTTGACTCTTAGGTCATAAACAGGCTTTTTGTTGACACGGACCCAACGGAGACCAGATTTTTCACGTTTTTCAATTACGTAGCCACTAATACTACTGCCACCATCAGAGACAGGTCTTTCCCAGCAGATTGTCATTGCTTCACTTGTTACACTAGTGACTTCAACGTATGTTGGTGTAGCAGGTACTGTAAATGGATCCATGGCCTTAGCAGGATCACTCTCTAGAGCTTCACCTGTCCCATATTTATTTACTCCGCGAACCCTGAAAATGTATTCGTTGCCCTTAAGCAGTTTTGTGACTTTGCATGTTGTGGCCTTCATGTCTGCATAGATTAGGGTCCAAGCAAGACGGCTTGTCTCACGTTTCTCAACAATGTAGTGCTGGATGTCAGCACCACCATTTTCTTGAGGTGGTCCCCAAGTTAATGTGCATTTTTCTGCTGTCATTCCAGTAACTTCTAGTGGTCCAGATGAAGGGCCAGGTCTGTCAAGGACTTTACAGTTCACAGCTAAAGATCTGGTACCAGCAACATTCTGCAACGTCAGAACATACTGTCCAGAGTCTCTTCTAATGCTGTCTCTAACAATCAATGTGGTAGATGTAAGTGTTGAAGAAATTTCCACTCTTGCTTTAGCCTCTATTTCTTTTCCATCCTTTGCCCATGAAATCACAGGAATTGGACGGCCAGAAATTTCAGCGTCAATTCTCAGTAAATCTCCTGCTTTGACCACAACAAGTTTTCTGAGTTGGTCATCAATTGTGATGCGTGGTGGATCCACATCATCTTTTACGGTAATAGGGCCTGTACCCTCTGACGGCTCACTGAGTAAACCAGCTGCATTCTTTGCGATTACATGGAAATCATATCTTTGATCTTCAACAAGGCCTGTCACATCAAAATATGTTTCTTGAAGATTGGTGAAATTGCACTTCAACCAGCGACCATCTGGAAGTTCCTTACGTTCAACAATAAAACCAGTCACTTTGGCTCCACCATCATTTTCAGGTTTTGTCCAGGACAGAGAAACAGAAGTTCTTGTGATGTTCATAACAACTGGCTGACCTGGAGGATCACATGGATCTCTTGCAGCAACAGGCTCACAGGCTTTTGTACAGGGTCCAATGCCTGCAATATTCTCTGCATATACTCTATACTGATAGAGAAGACCCTCTTCAAGACCAGTTACTTTAAACTGAGTATCACTAACAAGACCCCTAGTGATTTTTGTCCAGAGAATGCTGCTCTGATCTTTACATTCCAAGTGATATCCAACGATCGGGCTTCCACCATCACTGGATGGTCGTTTCCATGTGACCAACATGCCTGACTTTGTGGCATGAGCAACTTGAAGGTCAGCTGGAGGGCCAGGTGGTGTAAAGGAGTACTGTGCAACTATTGGGGCAGAGTCAACAGCGTGGCTCTTGCCATAACGATTTTCAGCAGCAATACGGAACTGATATTCTGTTCCCTGTGTCAAGCGAGTTACTTTAATTGACGTCCTTGCCACTGTGGCTGAAACTATTTGCCAGGTTGTAGTAGTTGTATCTCTCTTCTCAACAACATAGTTGTTGATTTGACAACCACCATCATAAACTGGAGGATCCCATGATAATGAGATGTAATCAGCACTTACTTCATCTACTCTGATTGCATTTGGTGGACCTGGTTTGTCAAGAACAATTACTGTTATTTCAGCTGATTTGACACCAATTGAGCTGGTCAGTGTTATTTCATATTTTCCAGCGTCTTCCCTTGTTGCATCCTTAATCACAATCTTGGAAGTTGTTTTAGATGCCAGAACATTTACTCTGGTTGTTTGCTTCAGTGAATGGCCATCTTTCTTCCATGTCACTTCTGGATGAGGTCTGCCTCTAAATGGAACATCAATTTTGAGATCATCTCCAGCCTTAACACTGTAAGTGTTAAATAACAAGTCAATAATTGGTTCAATAGTAATATCCTTGGCCACAACAGGTGCCAATAGGGGTTTAGGATCACTCTTTCCTTTGTCATTAACAGATATTATTCTGAAAGAATATTCCTCCCCTGTTGTAAGTCCTTCGATAGTGGCCTCCAGTGCTTTAACGGTAGCACACACGGTCCATTTATCTGATCCTTTAGACAACATCTCGACTATGTAGCCTGTTATTTTGCTACCACCGTCATGATCTGGCTTTTCCCATGAGAGACTTGCACTATGGCGAGTTACATCTACAAGCGTAACCTTACCAGGTGGTAAAGGTGCTTGAGAAACTTTGACTGGTTCAGTGGTAGATGCAGGTAAGCCAACGCCAAGTTCATTCACAGCCAGAACCCGGAAGTGATAAACACCTCCTTCTTGAAGATCATCAATCTTGAATGAATTTCTGACACAGCTGTTGGTCACCGTTGTAAATGCCATTCGCTTAGATTCTCTTTTCTCCACAATATAATGAGTAATCTTGGCTCCTCCATCAATATGTGGTGGCTCCCACTGTAGCTGGACTGAATCTCTCTTGACATCTTTAACTACAAAGTTCACAGGAGCACTTGGAGAGTCCAAGACTCTGACATTAACAAATGCAGATTTAGTGCCACTGTTGTTTTCAAGATTCACAACATATTTACCACTGTCAAATCTGTCCACATTGTCAATGACTAGCATGGTGTAAGAGCTTGTGACCTCAATTTGGGCACGCTCTGTCAAGGTACCTTCTGCTTTTGTCCATTTAACTTCAGGCTCAGGCCTTCCTCTAATGGTGACAAACAAGCGCAGTGTGGCACTTGCCCGAACAGTCACAATTTTCCTCAAATCAGCATCTAACTCTACCTCAGGGGCCTCAAGTTTCTCCGCAGCAACAACAGAGCCTTGAACATCAGCATGATCTCCAGCACCCTCAATATTAACTGCACAAATACGGAAGTTGTATTCTGCATTTTCCTTCAGTTTTTTCACTGTGAAGTGTGTTGTTTGTACACCAGTGGGTGGCGTACACACTATCCATTCATCATCACTGGCTTCTTTTATTTCAACTATATATCCAGAGATTGAAGCCCCACCATCATAAATGGGCCTACTCCATGCAAGGGAAACAGTTGTGCTTGAATGGTCTGTCACTTTAGGATTGCTTGGAGGGCCAGGAGGATAGGTTGCGTCACAGGCTTTGTAATATTCAGATGGTTCACTTGGTTTACCGACACCTCCAGCATTTTCAGCAGATACTCTGAACTCATAAGAGTGTCCATCTGTTAATCCAGTTGCTCTAAAGCGTAAATCGGTTAGTCTTTTCTTGTTACACTTGGTCCATCTGACACCCTCTTTATCACGCTTCTCCAAGACATAGCCCTCAATCTGTGAGCCACCGTCATCCTCTGGCCGTTCCCATGTAAGGACTATTGAGTCTCTAGTGATTGCACCAGCTTCGGGTGTGGAAGGAGGACCTGGTGTCTTGAAAGGATTTTTTGCAATGACTGGATCAGATTCAAGTGGTTCACCAATGCCGTATTTGTTCACTGCCATGACTCTAAAGATGTACTCATTACCTGGTAAGAGTTTTGTGACTTTGTAACTGATGGCTTGAATTTTGGGTTCTACGGTAGTCCAAGATAGCCTACTGGTTTCCCTCTTTTCAATGATGTAGTGAGAAATACTAGCTCCACCATCATGTGTTGGATGACTCCAGTGCAAATAACATTTCTCTGCTTTTACACCAGTAACCTTCAGGGGCCCTTCTGGTGGACCAGGCCTATCCAGAACTTTGACATTTACAGGCACTAGTTTTGTTCCACCCACATTGCTAAGGCTTAGGACAAAATGTCCACCATCAACTCGTATGCAGTCTTTAACAGTTAGGACAGTTCGTGTAATAGTGGACTTAATTTCCATTCTTGGAGTAGCACTGTCAATTTCTTTCCCATCTTTCATCCATATTATATCAGGGAGTGGTTTACCAGCAATATCAGCATCGATTGTAAAGGTGTCACCAGCATTCACAATAATGACATCTTTGAATCTTGAGTCCATGGACACTGAAGGAGCTTCAATTTCATCTTGTGCAGTAATTGGCCCAGTGCTTTCAGAAGGTTCACTTAAAACACCAGCTGCATTTCTTGCAATTACTCTGAACTCATATCGCTCTCCTTCGGTTAATTCCGTGATCGTGAACTGAGTGTCGATTATATTTGTGAAACTGGCTTTCATCCAGCGGCCTTCAGGCAGCTTCTTCCTCTCAACAACATAACCAGTGACTGCACTGCCTCCATCATACTGTGGCTTTGCCCACTGAATTGTGACAAGGCTCCTTGTGATAACAATAGCTTCAGGAGTTCCAGGGGAATCACATGGATCACGTGCAACAACACTTTCTGAAACTTTGCTAGATGGACTTATTCCGGCAATATTTTCAGCAAACACTCTATATTCATACTCAATGCCTTCCTCAAGACCATTTGTTCTGAGTCGAGTGTCAGTAATAAGGAGCTTGTTAAGTTTTGTCCACAAAATGCTGTTTTTCTCTTTGCGCTCAAGATGATACCCAATAACAGGACTGCCTCCATTATTGCTAGGTGGCTTCCATTCAATAGCCATATGATCCTTTGTCACAGAGGACACAAATGGCATTCCAGGTGCCCCAGGTTCACTGAAAGGATAACTAACAGTAACGGGTGCGGAGTCTAATGATGTGCTCTTTCCATATCTGTTCTCAGCAAATACTCTAAACTGATACTCCAAACCGGTTTTCAGTTTAGAGATTTTAATTGTTGTACGTGCAATGGTTGCTGAAACAATCTGCCAGGCTGTGGTAGTGGTGTCACGCTTTTCCACAATGTAATTGTTTATCTGACAACCACCAGTGTACACAGGGGGCTCCCAGGAAATTACAACATAGTTTGCACTCACTTCCTCAATTTTAACGGGTCCAACTGGTGGACCTGGTTTGTCTAGGATGATTATGCCAATTTCCTCTGAGACTGTGCCTACGCTATTCGTAGCGGTTATTGTATATTTACCAGAATCCTCTCTATTGGCATCTTTGATGCTTAGGATAGTGGACGTTGCAGTGCTCAGGACATTTAGTCTTGTTGTTTCTTTCAGTGGTTGCCCATCTTTAGTCCATGTGACCTTTGGTGCTGGACGACCTTTCACTGGAATTTCAACTTTGAGGTCTTCGCCACATTGGACACTGTAGATGGTAAAAGTCATTTTGAAGGTTGGTTCAATCGTAACATCTTTGGCTACGACTGGAGCAGCTAGAGCTCTTGGATCACTTTTTCCTTTATCATTGTAGGCTAAAACCCTGAATAAATACTCCCGACCAGCACTAAGTCCTGTAACTGTACCATCACATGTTTTTGTAGTTGTTGCTATTACCCAGTCTTCCGATCCTTTGGGCTGCATTTCAACATAATATCCTAAAATCCTACTGCCTCCATCATGATCCGGTTTCTCCCATGACAGTGAAGCAGTGGTTTTAGTAACATCAGTCAGAGTGACCTTTCCCACAGGTAGAGGAGGATCTGCTGTCTTTGCAGATTCCTCAGTTTCTATAGGCAGACCAACTCCAAACTCATTTTCAGCCATTACTCTAAAGTAATAAATGGCGCCTTCTGTGAGATCACCCACACGTAAGCTTGTCTTGGTGCATTTTGTAGTAATGTTGGAGAAAGCTGGCCGAGTTGATTCACGCTTGTCCACAATATAGTTCTTTATCTTTGCACCACCATCAATAAGTGGAGGATCCCAAACAAGAGTCGCATAGTTTCTTGTGATATCTTTCACAATCAGGTTTGCTGGAGCACCTGGAGTATCCAGGACTTTCACTAAAACGAATGCTGACTTGGTACCACTGCTGTTCTCTAGAGTTAATGTGTATTTTCCAGCATCATTCCTGTCACAGATGTCTACTGAGAGTTGGGTGTAATCCACCCCCTTTTCAATCTGGGCTTTAGTTGGTAGATCACCATCATCCTTAGTCCAGCTTATCTCAGGAGTGGGACGGCCCTTGAAGGGTATATTGATTCTCATAGATCCTCCTGCACGAACCACAATGCCTTTCCTTAATTCAGAATCAAGTTCAATTTCTGGTGGATCCATTTTATCAGTTGGCTTCACTGAGCCTGGGATAGCAACCGGCTCACCAACACCTAGTTTATTCAGAGCACATACCTGCACCTTATACTCTTGATGTTCTGTTAGTTTGGTAATTGTGAATTTAGTGTTTATCAGCCCAGTAGGTGGAGTACATGTTATCCATTCCTCTTCATCAGCTTTGCAGATCTCTACAACATAGCCTTGGATGTCTAATCCACCATCATAAATTGGCCTGTTCCATTCAATACTCATGGAGTTCTTTGTGGTGTCAACAAGGTGAGCATTAGTCGGTGGGCCAGGTTTAAATGTGGGGTCACATGCTTTGAAATACACAGTTGGTGGACTTGGTTGACCAACTCCAGCAGCATTTTCTGCAGATAATCTGAATTCATATTCATGATCCTCTGTGAGACCTGTAACTCTGAATCGAAGGTCTGTGACTCTACGTTTGTTACATTTTGTCCATCTGACTCCAGCTCTATCCCTCTTCTCTACAATGTAACCACCAATCTCACTTCCACCATCCGTAAGAGGGCGATTCCAGCACACAGTCATGGAATCCCTTGAAATGTTTGTTATTTCAAGTTCTTGAGGGGGTCCAGGAGGAACAAATGGATTTCTCATAATTACTGGAACTGATTCCAAAGGTTCACCAACACCATATTTGTTGACAGCCATGACACGGAAGATGTACTCATTTCCTTTAAGAAGTTTAGTGACCTTGAACATAGTTGCTCCACAGTCACTAGACACTACAGTCCAAGCAAGACGACTTGTTTCCCTCTTCTGAATTATGTAATGAGAAATACTGCTACCACCATCATGTCGGGGAGGACACCATGATAATGAGCACTTCTCACTTGTAACATTAGAGACCTTTAAAGGTGCATCTGGAGGCCCAGGTCTATCAAGCACTTTTACATTGAAGGGTACAGATTTAGTTCCACCAACATTAGTAAGGTGCAAAGTGTACTGTCCTCCATCAATTCTAATAGCATCTTTGACAATTAGAACAGCTTTAAAATCAGTGTTCTTGGTTTCAGCTCTTGCTGAAATTTCAACTTCCACATCACCTTTGAACCACTGCATTGTTGGAACTGGCTTTCCCAGTACAGAAGCCTCCAGCGTAAATATTTCTCCAGCATTTACAGTTATAACTTGACTGTACTGTGAGTCAATCTCATAGGTTGGTGGCTGAACTTCATCCTTAGCTGTGATTGGCCCAGTGCATTCAGATGGTTTGCTGACTGATCCAGCACCATTTCTGGCAATTACTCTGAAGTCATACTTTGAATCTTCTGTAAGACCAGTCACCGTAAATTCATGTTCAAGAATATTTGCAAAGCTTGCTTTCATCCAACGGCCATCTGGGAGATCTCTCTTTTCAACAACATAACCAGTGATCAGACTTCCTCCATCGTATTCTGGTGGTGTCCACCTGAGCTTCACTGAGTGTCTTGTCACAATTACTGGTACAGGGGTACCAGGAGGATAACATGGGTCACGTGCCACGCAACCCTCAGAAATCTTGCTGCATTTGCCAATTCCAACAATATTTTCAGCAAAGATTCTAAACTCATATTCAATACCTTCCTCTAATGGTGATGTCTTATATCTTGTGTCTTGAATAAGTGTTTTATTGATCTTTGTCCATAGAATACTGTTCTTTTCTTTTCTCTCAAGATGATATCCAAGAATTGCACTGCCACCATCTGAAACTGGCTTGTGCCACTCAACAACCATAGACTCTTTTGTGAATGCTGACACAAATGGGGTTCCAGGAGAGCCTGGCTCTTTGAAAGGGTACTGAGCAAGAACTGGCTCTGAGTCTATTGCGTAGCTTTTGCCATATCTGTTTTCAGCAAAGATCCTGAACTGGTACTCGGCTCCAGTTTTCAAATTTCCAACTTTGAGTGTAGTCCTTGCTACTGTAGCTGAAACAACTACCCAGTTGGTTGTTGTAGTGTCTCTCTTTTGCACAATGTAATTTGATATTTGACAACCACCAGTATAGACTGGAGGATCCCAAGACAACGTAATACTTTCTGCACTTATTTCGTCTATCTTGACTGGGCCTGTTGGTGGACCGGGCTTTTCAAGTATGATGACTTCAATGGTGGCCTCTTTTTGCCCAAGTACATTAGCTACTGTAATATTGTACATACCACCATCATCTCTGGTTGCATCTTTAATAGAGAGAGTTGTGTGGTGTGCAGTGTCTGCAACATTAACCCTTGTGGTCTGCTTTAGAGCTGTACCATCTTTAGTCCATGTAATAGTTGGTTTTGGATGACCAGTGATACGGGCTTCAATTTTCAAGTCATGGCCAACTTGTACACTGTAGGTACTGAGTTTTGTCCTCACCGAAGGATCAATTACGAGGTCTTTTGCAAGGACGGGATTTGCAAGAAGTCTAGGATCGCTCTTTCCTTTATCATTTACTGCAATTACTCTGAAGTTGTACTCTTCGCCTTGGGCTAAACTGGTAACAGTGGTGTCAAGTGATTTCACTTGGGCACATAGAGACCATTTTTCACTGCCCTTTGCTTGCATCTCAACTTCATAGTGGGTGATTCGGCTACCTCCATCATGTTCTGGTTTTTCCCAGGACAATGATATGCTCTTTCGTGTAACATCCACCACAGTGATTTTTCCTGGAGGTTGTGGTTTTTCTGAGATTTTCAGAGGCTCTGGAGTTTCAGCAGCTAATCCAATACCATGCTCGTTTTCAGCAAGAACTCTAAAAAAGTAGTTATGGCCCTCTTCTAGTTGTTCAATTTTGTATGTCATTTTGTTGCAGGAAGTCACAGCAGAGTATACTTTTCTTGTGCTCTCACGCTTCTCAACAATATAATTTTTTATCTTAGCCCCACCATCCAGCAAAGGTGGCTCCCATGTCAAGGTAACTGAATTCTTTGTTATTTCCTTTACATGGAAATTTGCTGGTGCATCAGGAGTGTCAAGTACTCGGACACTAATGAAAGCAGATTTTGTTCCACTTGAATTTTCCAAAGTCAGTGTGTATTTTCCACTGTCAAATCTGTTGACGTTTTCAATTACAAGTGAGGTATAGCTGGTTGTGATATCTATTTGTGCCGTTTCATTTATTTCCCCTTCAGTTTTTCCCCATTTCACCTCAGGAGCAGGTCTGCCTCTGATTGGAACAAAGAGTCTAAGGGATCCTCCAGCTCGAACAGTGATCATCTTTCTCAAATCAGCATCAAGGTCAATATCAGGTATCTCAAGTTTATCTTCCATGAGTATAGATCCCTTGATATCAGCATTTTCACCAACGCCAACCTTATTTATGGCACAAATGCGGAATTTATATTCATGTTTTTCCAACAGCTTTTTAACTTCATATCTTGTTTCTGTGATTCCAGTGGGTGGTGTGCACATTATCCATTCATCAGATGTGCCCTCACAGGCCTCAACAATATAACCTTGAATCTCACATCCACCATCATAAATAGGCTTCCCCCATTGTAGAACAACAGATGACCTAGAGGTATCAATGACCTTAGGATTGTTTGGTGGACCTGGCCTGAAGATCGGATCCAGTGCCTTGTAGTAGAGAGTGGGGGCACTTGGTTTGCCAACGCCAGCTGCATTTTCAGCAGAGACACGGAATTCATAACTGCGATTTTCAAGAAGGCCTGTCACTCTGAAGCGCAGTTCACTAACTACACGCTTGTTGCATCTTGTCCATCTGACACCTTCTTTATCTCGTTTTTCAATTACATATCCTGCAATTGCATTACCTCCATCATTAGTAGGTCTCTCCCATGTAACAACCATGGAGTCCTTTGTGATATTGGACACCTCAACACCAGTTGGTGCATTGGGTGTTACAAATGGGTTTGCTGCGACGACTGGATCAGACTCCAGAGGCTCACCAATTCCATACTTGTTGACAGGGATCACTCTAAAGATGTACTCATTTCCTGGAAGAAGCTTGGTAATCTTCAGATTCAGGGTTTGCACCTTAGATTCAACAACAGTCCAAACTAATCGGCTGGTCTCTCTTCTTTCAACAATATAATGAGATACCTCAGCACCTCCATCTTGTAAAGGTGTTTTCCAAGAAATGCAACACTTCTCACTTGTAACCCCATAGATTGAAATTGGCCCATCTGGTGGCCCAGGCCTGTCTAGAACTTTGACATTGATACTTATTGATTTTTCTCCACCTACATTTTTCAGTAATAGTGTATACTGGCCTCCATCAACGCGAATAGCCTCTTTTACACTTAAAGATGATGTGAAGTCAGTATTTTTAATCTCAAGTCTAGCTGTATTACCAAGTTCTTTACCACCTTTTATCCAGTGAACTGATGGAACAGGCTTACCAAACACTCCAGCATCAATCTTGAATGATTCTCCAGCATTAACAACAACAGTTTGAGAATATTTAGCATCCAGATCAATCAGAGGTGGCTCAACTTCATCCTTCGCTGTGATTGCACCCGTACTGTCAGATGGAGCACTGAACACTCCTGCAGCATTCCTTGCAATGACACGGAATTCATACTGTTGCTCTTCCACCAAGCCAGTGACGACAAATTCCGTTTCTATTATATTAGCGAAACTAGCCTTCATCCAGCGACCATTAGGTAACTCTTTCTTTTCCACAACATAGCCAGTGACCTTGCTGCCACCATCAAATTCTGGTGCTGTCCATCTTAGTGTTACAGCATTTCTGGTGACAATCATCGCTTCTGGTTTGCCTGGAGGATCACAAGGATCTCTTGCCACTTGCATTTCTGACACTTTGCTGGCCTTGCTTAGACCAACAATATTTTCAGCATAAACTCTGAATTCATACTCGATGCCTTCTTCAAGACCGCTGATCTTGAATCTTGCATCTGGGATGATTGTTTTATTTTGTTTTACCCATAGAAGGCTATTCTTTTCCTTACTCTCAAAATGGTATCCCAGAATCTTGCTTCCTCCATCACTGCCAGGCTTGTTCCAAACCACAACCATACTTTCTTTGGTAACAGACTGAACAGTCGGAGTTCCTGGTGCACTTGGGACCTCAAATGGATACTGTGCAACAACAGCTTCAGACAGCAGAAACGAGCTCTTTCCATATCTGTTTTCAGCAGCAATCCTGAATTGATACTCACAGCCGGTCTTCAGTCTTGCTGCCTTGATTGTTGTTCTAGCAACTGTTGCTGACACAATCTGCCAGTTTGTAGTAGACGTATCTCTTTTTTCCACAATATAATTATTGATTGTACAGCCACCTTCATATTCTGGTGGTTGCCATGAGAGTGTCACACTCTCTGCAGTTACTTCATCTATTTTGATTGGGCCCGTTGGAGGACCAGGTTTGTCAAGCACCACCACAGTAATGTCAGTTGTGGCCTCTCCAGCTGAGTTCGTAAGCTTAATAGTATATGTACCCACATCATCCCGTGTTGCCTCTTTGATTACAAGATACAGATGCCTATCAGTTACATCAGCATTTACTCGTGTTGTCTCTTTCAAAGCAATGCCATCTTTGAGCCATGTCACTGTTGCTTTGGGCTGAGCGACATAGGGTACATCAATCTTGAGGTCATCACCTGCCAGCACACTGAATGTACTGAATAAAAGCTTGAATGTTGGGGTGATGATGAGGTCCTTTGCCACCACAGGCATACTGAGTGGACGTGGATCACTTGTTCCCTTTTCATTTGTTGCTGATATACGGAACGAGTACTCTTCACCTTGAGTCAGACCAGCAATAACTGCCTCTGTTACTTTCACAGTCATGACCTGAGTCCATTTGTCACTGCCTTTTCCTTGCATTTCCACAATATATCCTGTTATCCTGCTTCCTCCATCGTGATCCGGCTTCTCCCAAGACAGAGTTACACTGCTGCCTGTTACATCTTTAAGAGTCACCTTGCCAGGAGGAAGTGGCTTTTCAGAAATCTTAACAGGCTCAGCGGTTTCCACAGGGAGCCCAACACCAAATTCATTTTCAGCCAAAATTCTGAAGAAACACAAACTACCCTCCTGTAAATCACCAATTCTCCAACTTGTTTTAGGGCAGGATGCATTTACAATAGAGTACGCTTTTCTTGTTGATTCACGTTTTTCTACAAGGTAATGCCTAACCCTTGATCCACCATCAATGATGGGAGGATCCCAGATTAGTGAGACTGAATCCTTTGTGATTTCCTTAATTGTGAGGTTTTGGGGTGCCCCTGGAGTGTCAAGCACCCTGACATTCACAAATGCTGTTTTGCTTCCTGAGCTGTTTTCCACTGTTAGCATGTATTTCCCACCATCAAATCTGTCAACATTCTCAACAACAAGTGATGTGAATGATGATGTAACCTCAATAGATGCTTTGTCAAGAGGTTCACCATTCTCTCTAGACCACTTAACTTCTGGGGCAGGTCTTCCTTTAACTGGCACAAATAATCTCAACGTGCCGCAAGCTCTAATGTTCACTACTTTGCGAAGGTCTGAATCAAGCTCAATTTCAGGAGGGATATATCTGTCCTCTGCTTTTGGTGAGCCAGGTACAGATGCAGGCTCTCCAACACCCTCACAGTTCAAAGCAGAAATGTTTATTTTATATTCTTGGTTTTCAGTAAGATTTGTTATAGTAAATGAAGTTCCTGTAAGACCCTCCTTTGGAGTGACAATTGTCCATTCGTCTTCTTCTGGTAAGCAAGTTTCAACTAAATATCCAGTAATGTCTGAGCCACCATCATAAACTGGTTTGTTCCAGGCAACAGTAATAGATGACTTGGTTGTGTCCAAAACTCTTGGGTTTCCTGGGGGTCCGGGCTGGAATATTGTGTCGCATGCCTTATAAAATGGACTTGAAGGGCTTGGAACACTTAAACCAGCAGCATTTTCAGCAAGGATTCTGAATTCATATTCATGCCCTGGTGTAAGTCCAGAAGCTTTGAATCGCAGATCAGTAACTGTTCTCTTGTTGCATTTGACCCATCGAAGACCAGTTTTATCCCTTCTTTCAATTATGTAAGTATTTATTGAACTTCCTCCATTGCTCTCAGGGTGTCCCCAGCATACCACCATAGAGTCCTTTGTAATTGTTGTTACTTCAGGGACTTGTGGTGGATCAGAAGGTACATATGGGTTTGTTGCAACAGCAGGCTCAGACTCAAGGGGTTCTCCAACTCCATATTTATTCACAGCCATAACTCTAAAGATATATTCATTTTCTTTTAGCAATTTGGTAACCTTATAGCGGTTTACTTGTAAATCTGTGGCTACATTTGTCCAAGCAAGTCTGCTTGTTTCACGTCTCTGAATGATGTAATATTCAATCTTTGCTCCTCCATCTTGAAGTGGTGGCAGCCAGGACAAAATGCATTTTTCTGTTGTCATGTCAGTAACATGAAGAGGTCCTTCTGGAGGGCCAGGCCTGTCTAGGACTTTGACATTAAATAGAAACTTTGCAAATCCTCCAGGGTTGCTAGCAGTCAGAGTAAATGCACCTCCATCTCTTCGTAAAGAGTCTTTGTTGATTAAAGATGTATAGAAGTCTGCCGATTTGATTTCTAGTTTTGCTGTATCTTCAAGCTCCTTTCCATCTTTTGTCCATACCAAGGATGGGATTGGTCTTCCAGTAACATTTGCATCTAGTTTGAAAACATCTCCTGCTTTAACCACCACAACAGTACTAAAGCTGGAATCAACATCAAGTTTTGGTTCCTCAATATCATCTCTGCAGATTATGACCTCAGAGGGTTTGGAGGGCTTACTGACAGATCCAGCAGAATTTCTTGCAAAAACACGGAATTCATATGAAGCGTCTTCTGTCAGACCACTAACAGTAAAGCTTGTCTCAAGAATATTGCTGAAGTTGGCTTTTAGCCAGCGTCCATTGGGCAGTTCTCTTTTTTCCACTGTGTACCCAGTGATTGGGAAACCACCATCACCCTCTGGCTTTGTCCAATGAAGAGTAACCTCATGTCTAGTTATATTAATTGCCACTGGTTGACTGGGAGGGTCCACTGGATCAAGTGCAAATGTCATCTCAGATGGCTTACTTGGCTTACTTAGACCAGCCATGTTTTCGGCAATAACACGGAATTCATATGCAATTGCATCCATCAGTCCTGATGACTTGAAAATGTTTCCAACTACAAGAGCTTTGCTTATGCGCTGCCAGAGGATGCTGTTTTTCTCTTTCCTTTCAATGTGATATCCCAAAATTGGGCTCCCGCCATCAGAAGATGGTTCATTCCAACTGACCGTAATAGAGTCTTTTGTGAAGGCAACAACTTGTGGGATTCCTGGTTGGCCTGGTACATCAAATGGATAAGCAGCAACAACAGGTTCTGATGTTATGTAAGGGCCAACACCATATCTATTTTGAGCTTTAACACGGAACTGATACTCAATTCCAGTTGTAAGACGTGCTGCTTTGAATGTTGTGCGAATGACAGTAGCTGCCAGCTCCACCCATGAGGTGCCAGTGGTCTCCCTCATTTCAACGATATAATTGTTGATAGGAACTCCTCCATCATTCTCTGGTGCATCCCATGATATGAGTATATAGTCACAAGACACTTCATCAATCTTTATTGGTCCCGTTGGAGGTCCTGGGATATCATGTACTTGGACAGTTATGATCTCCGTCACAGTTCCCAACATGTTCTTTCCAGTCATTGAATACTGTCCTCCATCCTTTCTCTTGATTTCACGTATGTTGAGAATTGTAGACGTCGCTGTGTCATCAACGTTGATTCTTTGTGTCTGTTTCAGTTCCTGATCTTCTTTTTTCCAGACAACAGATGGCCTTGGACGACCCAACACAGGGATTTCCACCTTTACGTTATCACCTGCTTTGGCTACAACCAACTTCTGATAGACACCTCTGAGATCAAACCCTGGTGGTGTGGTTTGCTCCTTAATTATAGCTGGCCGGCTCTCACGAGGTTCACTTCTGCCTGAGCTGTTAACAGCAAAAACACGGAATACATACTCTGCATTTTCAGTCAGGTCTGTAGCCATGTAATCCAAAGATTTTATTGTTGTCACATGTGTCCACTGGTCAGAATCCTTCTTCTGAGCTTCAATTACATAGCCAGTGATTCTGCTACCACCATCATGTGTTGGCTTGGTCCATGCAAGAGTTGCTGTGTCTTTTGATACATCAGTGACTATTAGATTGTCTGGTGCAGATGGAGCTTGAGAAGCTCTGATGGGCTCAGGTGTCTCTGCCGCCTCACCAATACCTCGGTCATTTTCAGCTGAAACTCTGAAATAGTACTCAGACCCCTCTTCTAAATCTGTAATTTTGTAGGAACACTTTTGACAGTTTGTAGAGAGTGTTGTGAAGGCCTTTCGAGTTGCATCACGTTTCTCAATTATGTAATTTATGATTTTAGATCCACCATCAATAATTGGAATCTCCCATTGAAGAGTGATACTATTTTTGGAGATTTCTCTTGGCTTCAAGTTGACTGGAGGTCCTGGTGTGTCCACAACTCGAACATTAACAAATCCTGTCTTCTTTCCAGCGACATTCTCTAATGTCAAAATGTATTTACCGGCATCATATCTTGTGCACTCAGGGACAACTACTAATGTGTATGACTCAGTAGTATCAATGTGGGCACGACCTTTAAGAGGAATTTCATCTTTCATCCATGTAACTTCTGGAGTTGGACGACCTTTGATTGGCACAAATATGCGAATAGAAGCACCTGAGCGAACAACGAGTGTTCTTCTCAGTTCTGCATCCAGTTCGAAGTCAGGGAGCTCCTCGCGGTCAAGAAGTTCCACAACTTTCTCAACTTCAGCAGGTTCTCCACGTCCTTCAGAATTAATTGCACTCACTCTGAAATTATATTTACCTCCTGCTTGAAGATTTGAAACTACAAACTCAGTTATTTTTAAGGCAGAAGTTGTAGCTTGAACCCAATCATCATCTCCCTCCTTTCTGTAGTCAACAATGAATCCGGTCACTTCGAGTCCACCATCATAGAAGGGTCTTCCCCAGTTGAATGTTGCTGTTGTTTTGGTGGTATCAGAAATTCTTGGGTTGGATGGAGGCCCAGGAGGATCTGGAAATGTGGGTATTATATATTAAAATGTGGGATAATAATTTAAAAGCAAAGGACATGAACTCAGAAATGTTTATTTACTTACATGCAATATCCTTTGTCAACACTGGCTGAGATGGCTCACTGGGTTCTCCAAAACCAGCTTTGTTCTCTGCGGTTACACGGAACTCATACTCAACTCCTTCGGTGAGGCCTGATACTTTGCAGCGTAAATCAGAGACGGTCTTCTTTGAAGCTCTAACCCATCTCATACCTCTCCTCTCTTTCCTCTCAACACTATATCCTCTAATGTCACTTCCCCCATCCACAGCTGGCCTTTTCCATGAAATAGTTACAGCATTTCCACTGATATTATCGATTTCAGGCTTTGATGGTGGCCCAGGGGGTCCTGTTATTAAAAATAAAAACAACATATAAGACATATAACAACTGACTAGTGAAAAAACATTAGCTACACACAAACTGGAACTTACCAAAGCTGTCAACCATTTTGACTGGGCCAGACTGGGTTGCATCACCTGTGCCATACTGATTGACAGCCATAACACGGAAGATGTATTCATTGCCTTTAATCAACTTGCTGGCTACATAACGGCAATCCATGATATTTTCTGCAAGCTTTGTCCAAAGGAGGCGGCTAGTTTCCCTTTTTTCAAGAATATATGATTTGATGGTGCAGCCTCCATCTTCCTCTGGTGGTAACCAGGTCAGAGTGCACTTTTCAGCAGAGACACTGCTGGGCTCAATAGGACCTGGAGGACCAGGCACATCAAGGATTTTCACTTTGACTTTTTCTTCCTTAATACCGAATGGATTGCTTGCAGTAATTGTATACTCTCCAGTGTTCTTTCTACTGGCATATTTGATCGAGATGGTTGAAGTCGTGGGAGTATTTATAATCTGGACAATGTCTGACGGTTTTAATTCTCTTCCTCCCTTAGACCATACAGCTGTAGGTGGGGGCTTGCCAAGAATGCTGGAAGCAGAAACCACAATGGTTTCTCCAGCCTTGACAGTGACACCATCCTTCATTTCAGGATCAATTGTAATAGAAGGTGGCTCTGTAAAAGGAAAAGGAATTGATTATAGGTTTTGACTGTTACACAAATAAGAATTAGTCAGAATCTTGGTGTAAAACTTACCATATTCATCTTTGCATACAAGAGTGTCAGTTTGCTCTGAGGGAGCACTTATGGCTCCTGCTGCATTCTTTGCCCTAATTCTGAAGTCATACGTGGAGCCTTCAATCAAATCTGTTACTGTGAAGGCACAGCTCTGGATGTTAACATGATTAGCCTTCATCCAGGCCTTTCCTGGATGCTCCAGTTTCTCAACAATATAACCAGTCAGCTTGTGGCCTCCATCATACTTAGGTGCAGTCCAAATGAGCGTTACAGTATTTCTCGTAATGTTGATCACATCAGGCTTGCCAGGAGGATCTAAAGAATTGAGAAAAATCATAGTACATGTTTTTTTTATTCCACTATATGGCATGTCACAAAAGCTGAAAATCAGTACATTCTTAAAGACTAACCAATTGGATCAAGTGCAACAAGTGCTTCAGTAGGTTTGCTTGGTTTTCCAAGTCCAGCCATGTTTATGGCCATCACTCGGAATTCATACTCAAGACCTTCAACCAGGCCAGTCACTCTGCACTCCTTCACTCTCAGAGGTGTTTTGCTGGCTCTCTTCCACAATAAACTGTTCCTGTCTTTGAATTCCACATGATATCCTGAATTTAAAAAGAAAACAAATTAGTTCACATGATTCCACTGATTTGGAATTTCTTCAGAAACACCTTTGAAATTTGAAGTAAATTTTACCAGTGATAGGAGAGCCTCCACTATCCCTTGGATCTGACCATGATAGAATGGCTGACTCATGGCGAATACTCAAGACAAGTGGTGGAGCTGGTGCCTCTGGTGCATCTATTGAAAAAAGAGAAAATAAGGACAAGGATGAAGTGATTTCAGCAAAAGTTTGAGTTAAACTGGCTGAAAAAAAGTTTATTATATGATTCATATTATGATCTTATTACAACTTTTTATAGTATTTACTTTACATTTTATGACCGTCTATAACCACTTAATATTTTTTATAACACTTAGTCTTGGGAAGACATGTCAGATGATTTCCTGCAGAAATGTAACTAATTGTGTTGACCTTTAATCTGCTGGTTGGTCATTTCTTTTTATTTTCAGAAACAATGTTCAGTTTTCTATAGCAATTCTTTGACATGTATAAGTGCTAGAAAACAAACTTACTGAATGGATGTTTAGCCACCACTGGATCTGATCTGAGGAACTCTCCCACCCCATATTTGTTTTCAGCACACACTCTGAATAGGTACTCTGTCCCATCATGGAGTCTTGTTACCCTCATGGTATTCTTCTGAATGGCTGAAGCAACTGTGGCCCACTTATTACTTGTAGTATGTCTTTTTTCTAAGATGTAGTTAGAAACTTCTGCTCCACCATCATCCATGGGTGGGCCCCATTCCAAAGTAATTCCATCAGCTGTGATTTCATCAAACTTGAAGGGGCCTGTGCAAATTCCAGGCTTTCCAACGACCTTGATGTCAATGGAGGCTTCCTTGGTCCCTGCACTGTTTTTCAAAACGATCAAGTATTTTTCAGCATCACCTCTTTGACAGTCACGTATCAACAAGGTTGTGTTTGTTGCTGTGGATTCAACAGAGATTCTGCCACTATCTCCTAAAGTGACACCACTCTTCTTCCACATGACTGTTGGAACAGGAACCCCACTAATGGGAATTGTGAGGCGAACAGTGCTTCCCTCCTTTGCCACAAAAGAAGAGTCTGGGAAGCCTTTAAGATCACAATCTGGCAGAACTGCAAAGGCATTAGAAAAACAGTGTGATTTAAAAAGGTTATGAAAATACTGCTTAACTACAAAATGACGTGAATAGCCGGTCTACATCACAGTTTATATCACAGTAATATTACATTTACTGAAATGAAAAAGATACCGACACCTACCGACTTGATCCTTAGCCACCACAGTGAGTTCAGCAGGAGGTCCTTCAGAAGACTCATTAAAAGCTTTGACTCTAAATAAGTATTCCTTTCCTTCCTGTAGGTCCTTTACTGTGTATTGCATGAGCTTGGACTTCATGAGCTGCTTCCATTTTTCTTCACCTTCACTGATCTCTACAGCATAAGCAACAATATGACTTCCACCATCACTTAGAGGCTTTTTCCAACCAAGTGTACATGAATCCTTAGTGATCAGGGCAGGTTTGAAGTCTACAACTGGTCCAGGTTGCTCTGCAAAATAAAGTGAAAGTGACTATTTGTCATTGTGAACACATTCAAGCACAACAACGAAATGTGACCTCTGCATTTAACCCATCACACGTGGAACAGCGGGCAGCTATCAACAGCGCAGTGTAGCTGGATGGTACCTTGAGCTCAAGAGAACCTCAGTGGTGCCCAGGCCAGGACTTGAACCTGTGACCTTCAGTTCACAAGTTCAAGGTCCTTACCACTAGAACACCACTGCCCACAAACTAGATTGAATTTTTTTGACATTTTTGGAAGTTGCAAATTCAGCAGGAACTTGCAATACAATGAAATTTCAAGATAGGCCAAAATATAAACAAATCTAACCTGAGGCTTTCACGGGTCCAGCTGTCTCACATCCCTCACCAACACCATACACGTTTTCAGCGGAGACTCTGAAACAGTAGGCTTTTCCAGCTTCTAAATTAGTGATTCTGAAAGATGTTTTGGGACACTCTGGTGCAACACAAGTCCATGCCTTCCTCTCTGCCAGGCGTTTTTCAACAACATAGCTCTTCACTGGACTTCCACCATCAATTAGTGGCGCATCCCAAGAAATGGATACATGACTCTTTGATGTCTCCTTGACAATTAGATTAAGTGGGGGTCCAGGTGTATCTACAAAAAGGTGAGATCAATATGTTAGAACTACTGTAGATATAATGTTTCAGTCTCAAAAAGGCAATTTTAAAAGTTATAATTAAAAAAATATATTACCTAAGACCTTGACGACAATAGTGTAGGACTTCGTTCCACTGCTGTTCTCAAGGGAAAGTACATATTTGCCAGCATCATATCTGTTGATGCCCTCACAGTATACAAATGTGTCCCAGTCAGTTGTGTTGATCGTAAGACCCTGCCTCTCTTTCAAGTTGGCATTGACCTTGCTCCATGTGACCTTCGGGGCGGGACGACCTCTAATTGGCACGTAGAGTCTCATTGTGACTCCAGCACGCAAAACCAGTGCTTTCCTAAGATCCGCATCAAGGTCGCCCTCAGGAGCAACTAAAAGAACATTTAAATAAAGCACAAATTAGAAGAGTGTGGGGTCAGGTGGCTAAAAGTAGAAACTCAGTTGAAGGATCCACATACTTAAAATGTCCTGTGCCAAATGGTTTCCAGGAACGTCGCTTGGCTCACTGTAACCAATCCTGTTCACAGCAGTCACACGGAACTGATACTCAGTTTTATCCATAAGGCCACTGACAAGGAACTTTGTTGCTTGGAGATTCTTTGGTATATTGCACTTCAACCATTCCTCTGAATCAACTCTTTTTACTTCAACTAAGTAGCCCAAGATTTCACAGCCACCATCATAGGCAGGTTTGGTCCAGGACAGACTGATTGAGCTGTGTGTAGAGTCCACAACCTTGGGGAAAGCAGGTGGGCCAGGAGGATCTGCAATGTAAACAAAAAACATAAAAATGTCTCAGAATGTTGAAATGTGTGTGTATATATATATAACTGGACTGCATAAAGGGAACTTTACTTACACAATGGGTCCACTGCAAGTGCAGCACTAGAGGCATCACTTGGTTTACCAAGACCTGCCTTGTTAAGAGCAATAACTCTGAACTCATACTCCGATCCCTCCGTGAGGCCTGCAGCTTTAATGGTCCTATCAATGACAGGTCTTCTATTTATTTTGGACCAGTTCAGTTCCTGAATTTCACGCTTCTCAACCATATACCCAAGGATTGTTGCCTTGCCATCATCAGCTGGGGCCTTCCAGCTCACAGTCATATGGTCTCTCGTGATATTGGTAATAATTGGAGGCTCACATGGTCCAGGAACATCTGGATTTGGAAAATACATTGGAAATATAAATTGGTTTCTTGACATAATACCAACAACAATTTGTCTTAAATCCAGTATTCATTTTAAACAGGTATAAAGAAAAACAGGAAATAAAAAATGCTCACCAAAAGGATTCTTGGCTACCACAGAGTTAGTAACAATTGGGTCACCAACACCATACTTGTTCTCAGCACTGATACGGAACTCGTATTCATGGCCTTCAATCAGTTTCTCCACTGAGCAGTCTGTAATATGACCACTAAGGTTGGACGTAACCTGGGCCCAGTTAGCTCTGCTTGTCTCACGTTTGTCAATAATATAGTTGACTATTTCAGAACCACCATCTGAATGAGGTGGCTCCCATCTCACTTTAACACGGTCAGCAAAGACATGGCTGATCTTAACTGATGCTGGGGGTCCAGGTTTGTCTGTTGGGACAAGAATATTTCCAGTAAGTTAAGAGTAATTCACACTATAGCTATTCAAATTTCCACATTTGCTTAGCAACCACTGATGTTTCAGATGAATATTTTAACCATGTTCACATCCCCTATAAAAATGCACGGTCTTACTGCTGTAGCATTGCATTGTCTCTAGGACTGATTGATGGCACTGGAAGTAGAAGGAACTTCTTTGGGGGTAGACTATTAGGTTCTTTTGGTTTATTTTGAGAACACTCCACAACACAAATAATATTTTTATAACATATTTAAAGTTAGAATGCCCACTTAATATAATGAACATTTTCCTAAATAAAAAACATAAAAACGAAACTTTAACTGGAGTCAATTTCAGTCCATGCTTAAAACAGTCCATTAGTCATCATTTATGCAGCTCAGAAATCAAGAAGAACTTCAATTACCTAATACTTTCAGCTTAATGTTGCCAGACTTAGTGCCGCTTGGGTTCTCAGCAACAATTGTGTATTCCCCAGACTCCTTCCTTGTCACAGAGAATAGTTCTAAGAGGAAGAGGTGTCTTTTCTGAGACATCTTCATGCCTTCAGCCAGTTTCAGTGGCACACCATCTCTCCTCCATGACACTTTTGGTAATGGTTTGCCATAAACTTCAGCCTCAAGGCAGACATTTGTTCCAGCTTTGACTGTGATAAGGTTCCTCATTTCAAGACTAACCTCAACCCTTGGTGGAACTGAAATGTGACACAATGGAAGATATGTTAATTATTAATTTTTAAGACTCTGGGAATGATAAAAACTGGAAACAGGACTTACCATGCTCAGCAATCACTGTAATTACATCAGACTCTTCAGAAGGCAGACTGACATTAACTGCTGTCTTTGCAATTATTCTAAACTTGTACTGGGCTCCCTCTTCTAGTCCAGTGACAATGTAATCTTCTTTTGGAACATTTTGACTACTTGCATTGACGCGAATCCACTTGTCGCCTGGAAGCTTCAATGACTCGACATAATAACCGATAAGTTTACTACCGCCATCATGTTTTGGACGGTTCCAGACAAGAGATACAGAATTCTTAGTTACATCAAGGACTTCTGGTTTTCCAGGTGGATCTAAAAAACACACATAAAAATTGACAACATCAGCTTTTAGTAATTTTAGTAATATATCCATATATGCCATCTACCACACCTACCGACTGGGGTCCTTGCTGTAATGATTTCTGTTGGTTTGCTTGGTTTGCCCTGTCCTGCTCTATTCACAGCAGACACCCTGAACATATATTCCAGACCCTCAATAAGGCCATAGCAGGAGTATTCAGTTGCACGAACAAGTGTTTCGTTTGCCTTGACCCATAGAATGCTGTTTCTCTCTTTGCGCTCAATGCAGTATCCCATAATAGGGCTACCACCATCATTTACTGGTTTCTCCCAGGACAAAACAACAAAATCTTTGTTGATTTTGTCGACACAGCAGTTTCTTGGCTCACTAGGTGGATCTGCAACAAGAAATGTAACAACAGTTAAGCTATGAATTGAGGATGCCTATAAACCTAAGAACTGTATTATACATTTTGTCGGTGTTTAATCAGACGTACCAAATGGATGTCTAGCAATCATTTTTTCAGAATAGATTGGCTGTGAAATTCCAAAGCGGTTCTCAGCACGCACTCTGAAACCATACTCCTTGCCAGGAGTGAGCTTTACAACTCTGCAACTGGTCTTGGTGCAAGAAGACACAGCAGGGACCCAGTCACCTCTGGTTACATCACATTTCTCAACAATATAGTTAGTGATGTTGCTGCCACCATCCTCCGCCGGAGAGTTCCACGCAAGGGTGCATGCATCAACGTCAACATCAAGAATTTCAAGGGGACCCTCTGGAGGACCAGGGATGTCTGGTGGAAACATTAACATTGCAATAGTCACAATGCATTTGCCATGAAGATATTTGTAGGTAAACATTTTTCTTACAGGTTTCTTACTTACCATAAATGATCATTCTAAGGATTTGGTTGACCTTAGAAATGCTGTTCTCAGCACTAAGACTGTAATATCCACTGTCTTTCCGTGATACATCCTTAATCATGAGTGTGGATGAGGATAATGTCTTTTGTATAGACACACGGTCCGATGTAACCACATCATCACTTCCTTTCCTCCATGTAGTGACAGGAACAGGCTTGCCAGACACGAGTGCTTCAACTTTAAACTTTGTACCTGCCTTTGCAGTAACCACATCAGGCATAATAATCCTGGGTCCCACTAAAAAAATAAGTCACATAAAGAGAGAGTGTGAGAACTAGAGTAGGAAAAGTATAATGTAAAATGTAGCTTTAGCACATCGAATTATTGGATACATACTCAGCTGCTCTTTTACTTCAAAGATTCCTTCAGCCTCTCTTGGCAGACTGCATCCTACAGAGTTTCTGGCAGCAACTCTGAACCTATATTTTGTGTTCTCTTTCAGACCAACAACAACTATGCTCAAGTCTTTTACAACTGAGTACGTTGTCCATTTGTCTTCAGGTTGGCCAGCTTCCTGAAAATCAACAATGTAACCATTAATTTTAGCTCCGCCATCTCTCAAAGGCTTTAGCCACCCAAGTGTTGCACTGTTCTTTGAAATCTCCAAGACGTCCATCTTCTTGGGAGGATCTGGTTCACCTTTAAGGTAATAATCAATAAAATGTCAGTTAATATTTTTACATTACAAACAATAATATATGGTGTATATTATGCAATATACTGTCACTCACTCATGGGGTCTGTAGCCAAATAGGACTTTGGAGAATCCTTTGGTACACCAATACCATACTTGTTTACTGCTATGACCCTAAAGTAGTATTCAACTCCTGGTGCAAGGTTTGTGATTTTGAAGCTTGTCTTCTTTATTTCACTGGTGCAATGTGTCCAAGTCTTCCTGTCAACTTCGCGCTTGTCAACAATATAGTTCAGGATTGGACTGCCACCATCATTTTCTGGAGGCAACCAAGAGAGCTGGCAAGATGTCTTAGTGACATCAGTTGCCTCCAGCCCACCAACAGGTCCGGGTGTATCTATTCAGTGGTACAATATTAACATATTTGTTACTGCATTATCATTTAAACATTCTTATGTTAAGGTGGTTAAAAACATTTGTTTATTCATTTGTAACATACTAGTAAATGATAACTGTTAATCAGCATACCTAGGACCTTAACACGAACAAATATAGCTTTCTCTCCTGAAGGGTTTGAGAGCGTCAAGGAATATTTTCCAGAGTCTTCACGTGTGCTCTCAGGGATCACAAGGAAGGTCATTGTATCAATCTGATCCACATGACCTCTCCTGATAACATTGTCAACTCCCATGCGTTTCCAGGTCACTTTCGGTGCTGGTCTTCCTCTGATTGTAGCAAACAACCTTATGGGACATCCTGCTCTTACACTGAATCCCTTCCTCAAACTGGCATCCAGATCAATCTCAGGTAATTCTACAATTTAAAAAAATAATTACAATGTTTTAGATAGTGTACATATTTTAAAGTAAACACTTACACTTAAGAATCAGAGGAAACATGAACCTTACCATGAATCTCTTTTGGTGACACAGCATCTTTAAGTCTCGCTGGACGGCCCATGCCCACTTGATTTTGTGCAGAGACCCGGAATTCGTATTGCTTCCTCTCATCCAAATTCAGCATTGTGAACTCAGTTAGAACAAGTTGTCCAGTAGTATTACATTTTGACCAGCCTTCTTCTCGATCTCTCTCTTCTTCACCCTCTTTTTCAATCTTCTCCCTCATCTCAACCAAATAACCTATGATTGGAGCACCACCATCGTACACTGGCTTGGCCCAGCCAAGTGTAATTGAGGTTTTTGTGCTGTCAGCCACTTTGAGACTGCCAGGAGGACCAGGGGGCTCTGCAATATTCACAAATATAGCCGTTTTAGAATCTCTATCATCAACAAAAATAAAGCAGCCGTGTAAAAAGGTCTTGAAAAAATATTAGATATACCTACCTATTGGGTCTTTAGCAGCAATGGGTCTTGAGGGTTTGCTTGGTTCTCCCAGTCCAACCTCATTTTCAGCCTTAACACGATATTGATATTCATGGTTGGGAATCAAGTTCGTTACTTTCATACGCCTCTCAGATATAGGACTTTTTGTTACTGGAACCCATTGTACTGCACGCTTCTCTTTTCTTTCCAGTATGTAACCAGTAACAGATTTTCCACCATCGTTCTCAGGAGGGGCCCATACGACAGTCATCTCTTCCTTGCCAATTTTGGTAACCTCTGGTGGATCAGGTGGACCAGGTCTGCTGAACTGGGTCTTGGCAATAACTGGCTTGCTCTCCATTGGAGGACCTGTTCCCATCTTGTTTTCTGCTCTAACCCTAAAGATATACTCATTTCCTTCCACGAGGCGAGTAACATTACAATAGTTAGTGACTACTGAAGCAGAATATGTAGACCAAACCATTCTTCTAGTCTCACATTTTTCTAGAATATAGCTATCAACCTCACAACCACCATCATCCTCTGGAGGATCCCACACAACTCTACATTTGTCGAAAGACACGCCAGATACCTTGACATCTCTGACAGGTCCTGGTATATCCAGAACAGTTATATTTGCATATGCAGTAAAAGTTCCAGCTGAGTTTGTAGCTGTTATTACATATTTGCCAGTGTCAGAACGTTTGGTTTTGGTCATGAGGAACTTTGAATAATCTGCTCCAGTATTGATGCTGATTCTTGGGTTATCTCCTGCAGCCTTATCCTTTACCCATTTGACCTCAGGTTGTGGCTTTCCTCGGAGTCCTGCCTCAAGTCTGACTGATTCACCAGCTTTAACCACTGTAGTGCCAACAAATTTGAGGTCAAGGACTGGTTTCTGAATTTCTTCTTTAACAAGAATTTCAGACGTCTTCACCCAGTTGCTTTCTCCAGCATCAGTTGTTGACTTTATTCTAAACAGATAGGTGTGGTTCTCAATGCATTTTTCTACCATGAAGAATGTGTCCTTCAGTACTTTATCATGTAAGCTTTCCCATTCTTCAGCATCCCTAGCTTTTCTCTCCAGAATATAACCTAGGTTAGGGCTGCCACCATCATAATCTGGCCTTCTCCACCTCAGGAAAACAAAGTTCTTTCCAATATCAGCTACATGGAAGTTTTCTGGCTCACCAGGGTTCTGAAGTGGATCAATTGCAAGTATAGGTGTTTTGGTTTCAGTTGCTGGTCCAGGACCAAACTTATTCTCTGCAGATACACGGAACAAATATTCATGATTCTCCAGGAGTTTTGCCTTTACTTTGCGGTTGGTGCAGTCAGCAGACACCACTGACCATGCTCTAATGCTTGGCTCACGACACTCAACAATGTAATTTGTAATCTCTGTGCCTCCATTGTCCTCAGGAGCATCCCAGTTCACCATGCAAGCATTTTTGGTTACATATGTCAGTGCAAGATTTCTGCAGTGTCCAGGTCTATCAAGTACATTTACAGTGATGGTGGCTGAGGCTTCACCACTGTCATTCACAGCCTTTAGAACATACTTTCCGTGATCTGCTCTGGTTGCTTCCTTGATGCGCATATGGACTACGGGGAAATTATTTGTCAGCGTGGTACGTTTATCTTTTTCCAGCACAGTCTCTCCTTTGGTCCATGTAATCTCTGGATCAGGTCTTGCTCTCACATATCCAGTAATATTAATATTATGTCCAACACGGACAGTCACATGAGTGCGGCAAGTGAGATCCATCTCAATCTCTGGTGGGATGAGAATATCTTGAGCAATAACTGACTCTGGGATTTCTCTTGTTTCACCATCTCCAATCATGTTGACCGCTCTAATGCGGAACCTGTATTCTGTGCCCTCAGTCAATCCCTTAACTCTGTGAGCACACTGATTGATCAAATCGTCTTTGTTGACTCTTTCCCATTCGCCTCCAGCTTTCTGCCATTCAATAATGTATCCCAGAATTGGACTACCTCCATCTCTGGTAGGCTTTATCCAGACTAAATCTGCATAAGTACAGCTATAGTCCTTAACTTTAGGGTTGACTGGAGGTCCAGGGACTGTGATTGGTCTGCAAGGTTTGGCTGGATCTGAGATAGGTGAAGGTCCACTGAAGCCAGCAATATTTTCAGCAAATACTCTAAATTCATAGTCATTACCCTCAAAAAGTCCAAGCACTCTAAATCGGAGTTCCTTACAAGGTGTCTTGTTGACTCTAATCCATTTACCTCCTTTATGTCTACGCTCAATAATGTAACCACTAATAGGACTACCACCATCATACAATGGCATTGTCCAACCAAGAGTGAGCGCATCCTCAGCAATGTCAGATGCAACTGGCTTCCCAGGATGGCCAGGGGCCTCAAACTGATGCCTTGCCACAGTTGGCGCACTTTCAAGGGGTGCACCAATTCCCATCTTGTTCTCAGCACGGATTCGCACAACATATTCAACTCCACTTTGCAAACGAGAAATTTTAAGCCTTGTAGCAGTACTGCCAGAGCTAACACCTCCCCAGGTTTCCTTATTAGATTCTCTCTTTTCAACAATATAATTCATGACAGGACTTCCACCATCATCTTTAGGAGGACGCCACTCAATGACCATGGAATCTGGAGTGATCTCTAGGATGTTAACAGGGCCTATCGGTGCAGCTGGTACATCAAGGACGGTGACATTCATAGAAACAGTTTTGCTTCCTGCAGGATTAGATACTGTAAGAATATAGACTCCAGTGTGATTTCTAGTGCAGTCTGCAATGTTCAGAACAGTTGAAAAACTGTCTGTGTCAATCTTGATATTTCCTGCACTTGTAATTTCTTCTCCATCAATGACCCACTTTGCAGTAGGAACTGGAATGCCCCTCATGATTGCAGGCAGTCTTATAGTGCTTCCTGCCTTCACAATGATGCCCTCAATCAGTTTGGCATCAACTTCAACAATTGGTGGAACTGCAAAAAGAATAAAATAATTTTTAAAAAATGTCTGAAAAGTATAAACTAAATACATTTTTAGAAATGTTTTTTAATTTTCTTAAAAAAAAAACTTTATTTACCAAGTTTCTCCTGGCAGAGGACTGGCACAGTAGTGTCTGGCCTGCTAAGACCAATTGCATTCTCTGTCTTAACACGGAACCTGTAGGTTTTTCCTTCCTCTAGTCCAGTCACATGGCATTCAGGGATGCTTACAGTCTTGAAGACGATCCAGTCTTTCTCACCTTCCTCTTGGTACTCAACCAAAAAGCCAGTGATGTCACTTCCTCCTGTGCGATCAGGCCAGTTCCACTGAAGCCATACCTCTGTTTTGTCAACATCTACATGGTGTAGGTCCTTTGGTGGACCAGGTGGGACTGCAATACACAATTTTTATACCTTGAATGGCATTCTTCACAAACTCACAGACAACACGGTCACACATTCTCAGTGTGTTCATACTTACACAGTGGGTTCATTGCCTTAATAGGTTTTGTTGTCTCAACATATTCACTTCTGCCAAACTGATTTTCAGCAGCAACACGGAACATATAGGCTGTGCCTTCTATCAAGTGCTTGGCCATCAGACTTCGCTTTTTAGATGTTGAGCAGACAGGGACCCATTGAGTGGAAGCTGTATCTTTCTTCTCTACCACAAAGTTAGTGATACGGGTACCACCATTATCTTCTGGATCTTTCCAGGAAAGTTGAGCTGAGTCACTTCTAACATCAGATACCCTCAAATGCTGAATAGGCCCAGGTTTGTCTACAAGAACACAAAAGCATATATGTTTACAATACAGAAAAAGTTGACTTTCAAACTTCCATTTATTACTTTTTGGCTTTATGTAAGTGTTCATATATTACACATTTTTTGTACTAATCCATTATGAATTCCTCAGTCAACAGTTCTGGAAATGTGTATGCCAATAAATGAAAACAAAACTTTAAATATGTTTTGGAGGATGTAGCAAATTTTACATTGTAAAATTCAATCTATAAATCCAAAGAACCTGATGCAATTTTAATGTAAAATAACTGTTTTTCATTAATGATAATAATAATCCCATCTGCTAAATGAACCTAGCTAACAAACTTACCTAGAACAAGCACAGTGCATGTTGCGGCCTTGGACCCGGCTGGATTTTCAACACTAAGTGTGTAGTCCCCACAATCTCCACGGTTACAATAGCGCATCTCAAGTTTGGTTCTTACTCCAGAGGTCTCAATTTCTGCTCTTGGAGGTACTTCTGCATCGTTTTTCTTCCACGTTACAATGGGGAAAGGCATACCTTTGATTCCAGCAACAATTTTAATGTGAGTTCCTGCCATGGCTTTAATCTCACGAGGCATGCCCAAATCCAGGAGCAGCTCGGGGGGCTCTTCAGATGAAGAAAAAAATACAGAATTTTAGAATTGAAGTGTATATGTATACAACACGGTTAACATTTTGCTACTTAAACAATAACAAAAAATAACAGAATAAATGATGAAGAATTACCAAGTCTATCTTGTGCCCGAATAGGCTCTGGAACATTTGCAGGCTCAGATTCACCAGCTGCATTAACCGCTTTCACTCTGAACCTATACAGCACTCCATCTTCAAGGTTGACAACTTTAAATGTAGTTTCCTGGCACGAGTCAGGAGTCTGATTAACTTGTAGCCATTCCTCAGATCCAGCTTGTTGGTACTCAAGGAGATAGCCAAATATTTTGCCTCTGCCACAGTCTTTCGGTGGCTGCCAAGAAAGTGTGACTGAGCTCTTTGTGTTGTCAATTGCCATTGGCTTCACAGGTGGGCTTGGGATCACTGTGGGAGCGAAATAATAATAATTAAAAAAAAACTGTAACACTATTCTGTGTTAAATAACTCAACATGAGTAATCGCATGGCTTACCAATAGGATCTTTAGCAAAGACAGGCCTTGAGGGTGGACTGGGATCTCCAACACCGACCACATTCTCAGCCATGACACGGAACTCATATTCACATCCTTTGAGAAGATCTGGAACCCAGTATTCTGTTCTAGGGAGGATGCGTTCGGTTCCGACCGGAGTCCATCTGTTGGACATTGTTTCTCTCTTCTCAACAATGTAGTTTGTAATTGGTTTTCCACCATCAGCTGGTGGTTCCCAGGAAATCAGAGCTGTGTCCTTGTAAATTTCTTTCACTACTGGTTGATGGGGAGCATCTGGAACCTCTGTTTATTGGGGCAGTAGAGTTAAATGAACATGTGTCTGTGAGATTAGTAAATAGTACAGAGATGTTACTGGGGAATAGTTGAAAAAAGGTATATTACTTACTGAATACATCCCTTGCTTTTGTCTCTGCAGACAGCAGTGGGTCACTAATGCCATGAATGTTCTGAGCACAGATTCTAATGATGTACTCTCTGCCCTCAATCAGTTTAGGAACTTTACATGATGTTCTAGTACAGGATGCAATGACAGGCATCCAAAGATCCCTGTTAGTATCTCTCTTTTCAACAATGTAATTAGAGACAGCACATCCACCATCATCCAGTGGAGGTTTCCAAGAGATGACCATGTGATTCCTATAGATTTCATCAAAGATAACCGGACCCTCTGGTGGTTGTGGGCGATCTGAAAATGGTATATATAATTTTAAAAAACAATTTTGCAACAAAAACAGACAAAATGCTGTCAAATATAGTTTCTGTCAAAAGGGAAAAGATAAAAAAAAAAACACACCGACAACAGTAACAGTGCAGATGCCCTTCCGTGTGCCTATTGAGTTCTCCACAGCTACGGTATATTTTCCACTGTGATCGCGCTTGGCCTTCTCAACAGACAAACACAGAGTCTTCTTAGTGCTGGTAAGTACAATCTCCTCGCTTGTTTGTAGCTCTTCATCATTTTTGAACCATTTGATGCTTGGCGTCGGTTTCCCGGCATAGCGACCTTGCAAAGTGCAGGGCTGCCCGACGCGAACCAAAACTGTGTCGCGGAACTCCAGATCAAGGGTCGGTGGTTCTAAAAGAGAATCACAAAAGAATTTTAACAACAACAATATTCATATTTTTTACAACTTCATGGTTTTATGGATTATTAATTTGGGACCTACCAAGCTCCTCTTTGCATGTAATTGGTTTGGTGCTGAAAGATGGTTTGCCTTGGCCAATTTGATTCACAGCACTAACACGGAATTCATACGTGGAACCCGCTTTGAGTCCTTCATGGGTGAATTTACGATCCATCAGCTTGTCGTCAGGGGCAATGCGCGTAAAGTTGTCTTTTCCAATCTGACGAACTTCAAGAACATAACTTGTCACTTCTGCACCACCATCATACTTTGGTGGCCTCCAGGCTACACTGATTGAATCCTTCTTGACAGCGGTTACCTCCAGATCCTCTGGGCGTTCAGGAACAGCTATGGGCAAATTGAAAAGGCACAAATGTATAAAAATACATCCCTTTGTATAAATCACCTTTATTAAAAAGTGAATGATGTTTATGATAGTTATGTTAAGTTAAACTTACAAATTGGATCCTTAATGAGGACTTCAGATGCTGTCTCAACAAATGGACCCCTTCCAATGATATTTTCAGCAGCAATTCTGAAGAAGTATCCCTTGCCATCAATGAGACCTTGAACCACAGCGTTGTGTCTGGTGACTGTGTAGGTCACTGAAGTCCAACCTCTTCGGTCAGATTCTCTCTTCTCAATAATGTAGTTAGTGATGGCTGAGCCACCATCATCTTCAGGGGAAGACCATGTGAGCTTGCAAGAGTCAGTGGTAAGATTTGTACCAGAAAAGGGTTGACCCACAGGACCGGGAACATCTTTGAAGGAAAGATAAAACACAAATTGAGACTTTAACAATTTATTTTTTATAATTAGAAGCAGTAGTAGAATTATTGTAATATCTGTGTTCTTATTTGAATATCTACTGCACTCACCTAGCACCTCAACCATTACTGCCTTCTTCCTTTCTCCTCCATCATTCTTCGCAGTAAGGGTATAAATTCCTTGATGATGCCTTCTACATCTCTTAATGACCAGAGCTGAGCTAATGGCAGTAGTCTCAACAACAGAATCTTTGGGCAACTCACTATCATCTCTGCTCCAGGTAATCTCTGGTGCAGGTTTACCAGACACATAGGCAATGATGCGGATTACGCCGCCAGCATGAACAACGATCTTCTCCTTTACTGTTGCATCCAGGTCCACCTCAGGAGGAACTAGAATTAAAGTAAAAGATGAGATGAAATTCTCTGAAAAAATTGTACTTTTTATGTCCCTCACCAAAATAGCACATTTGCATTTTTGGGGATTATTTCTATAATAATATTCCTATGTTCTTTTGTGGTCAAAGTGTAAGAACAGTGATTTGCCTTAAAGAAATCTTTTTTTTGTTATTTTCTGTAAAAAAGATGTCAGTGGCATTGGTTGAATTTCAGCAGCCAGCCACAAACACACACACACACACCCACGCAATAGTACAAGCACACAGGACATGGAATAATGTTGCTATCTGCAAAAATTTGCTTGAAAAAATTATATCAGTATTGCAAACCGATATTTAATAGGGTGCATTTATAGAAGAGCAGAATGTTTGGGTGACTTTTTAATACTGTGAAAATGCTTGTTTCACTCAGTTTAAAGCTTACAGAAATAACATTAAATGCAAGTTATATTTTTGTTATCCAGATATTTATATTCAGGATTTCTATATATTATAAATATTTTTACAATTTAATATTTAAAAAATATATTACTATTGGCATGGGCAGATTTGTAAATGAAAATTTAATATTTAATATTTAAAAAAATATATTACTATTGGCATGGGCAGATTTGTAAATGAAAATTTAATATTTAATATGTAATATTTTTAAAAATATATTACTATTGGCATGGGCAGATTTGCAAATGAAAATTTTATATTTAATATTTTTTTAAATATATTACTATTGGCATGGGCAGATTTGTAAATGAAAATGTAATATTTAATATTTTTAAAAATATATTACTATTGGCATGGGCAGATTTGTAAATGAAAATGTAATATTGAATATTTAATATTTTTTTAAATATATTACTATTGGCATGGGCAGATTTGTAAATGAACATTTTTGGATAAGGATATAGGACTAGAAATCCCAAAAACAGTACATCTGTGTGTTTCAGGCAAACACTCCTTTAATGTATGATTTTGTTCTTACTTGTCCTGTCCTTGACCTCAATCACTTCAGAAACTTCACCAGGTTCACCAACACCTGCGGAATTCACTGCTCTCACTCTGAATCTGTAAAGTCCAAGCTCTTTCAGTCCAGGCACAACAAACTTGGTGCCTCTAATCTCCTTGTCTTTAGCCTTCAAAAATAAAATAAATGAATGATCAACAAATGCAATCCTACTGAAGTAACCTGTACATCTGGAAAACCATCAGTGACAAGCATAACATTTTAGAATTTTATGATTTCACGTACCTTTTCCCATTCCTCTTTCCCCTCTTCTTTGTATTCAACAAAATATCCTGTAATCTTAGATCCACCATCAATCAATGGAGGAATCCATTCAAGGTCAACAGTTGATTTGGTGCAGTCGGTTACTTTTGGAATTGGTGGTCCAGGAGGAGCTGTAACAACAGTAAAAGTATCATGGTAAAACATTTTTGTAGTCCATCATAAGAACATTTTATTTAAAGACATAATGCATTATTTTATAATACCAATCGGGTCTCTGGAGACAACAGGATCTGATGGGAGACTTGGAAGTCCACATCCAGCAGCATTAATTGCAATAACACGGAACTGATAGGTGGCACCCTCCAAAAGACCAGTCACAACGTGCGAGACACCAAGAGGCCTGATTCTGATAGGGTCACGGTTCACTTTGGTCCAGCGCTTGGCTGTAGTTTCCTTGCGCTCCAGCCAATAGCCAGTAACTGGAGATCCGCCATCATATTCTGGCTCCTCCCATTCAACAGTCATGGATTCAAGTGTGACTTCTGAGACTGTCGGTTTGTCACATTGACCTGGAACAGCTGTTGAAACAAAATTAAGTTTGAAAAAACTTTTCTATTTCAGCAAAAAGTGGTGCTGGCCCATAAAATGGTGCTACGTACTGAATAGGTTTCTTGCTTTCTCAGGTTCGCTGTAGAGTGGTGGTCCAACACCATACTTATTTTGAGCCATAATGCGGAACTCATATTCATGCCCTTCGGTGAGTCTCTGAACTGTGTACACACATTCCTTTGGATCACTGGAGACATGGACCCATGTCTTTCTGTTGTCCTCACGCTTCTCCACGACATAGTTTGTGATTTTGGAACCACCATCATCTGTGGGTGGTTTCCAGGAGAGCCCAATCCTTTCAGCGAAAACCTCTTCAAATTTGACAGGTCCAACTGGAGGTCCAGGTCGTCCTATATAGGGGAAAAAACGATTTACATTATGACATACATATCTCCGTTAAACTGATGTTTCAGCAGAACTTATGGAGTATCAAAACAGAAATTCACCAAAAATGGTAAGTTTGATGTCCTTAGAAGCCTTGCCAAGGCTGTTAGTAGCCGTGAGTGTGTAAACTGCACTGTCATCTCTCTTCGATTGCTGAATCAACAAGGTGCACTTGTCATCAGAGACCAGCTTATTGATGTGCTGATCGTAATGGACATCGGTCTTTTCATCAGGCTTGTCAAATGTGGCTTTTTGCCAAACCAGGGATGGGAATGGACACCCATGAACCCTGGCAATTACGTTGACATCAAACGTTTCTGTGCCCTCTAGAGCTTCTCTGAGCTCAATGGTTGGAGCACCTGAAAAGAAATTCAGCAGTAAGCAGGTGCTGCTTTGGACCGAACACAACCAAGTATGTTATCTAGGAAATGTCAGATACTCACAGGTCTGGTCTTTGATAATGATAGGTCCCACAGTAACAGAGGGTCTGCTTGGGCCAGCTTCATTTACTGCCTTGACACGGAACTCATATTCCCCACCCTCATTAAGCTCTTCAACAATAAAAGTAGTCTCTTCGACGTCCCTCTTATTGCACTGTTTCCACGTCTCTTTTTGTGGACCACTTGTGTCCCAACTCAGCCTCTCAATAATGTAGTGAGTTACTGGTGCCCCACCATTATTTTTGGGAGGCACCCAGGTCAGGGTGACAGTGTTTTTGGTAACAAGGTTGATCTTGACCTTAGTTGGAGGATCAGGGGGATCTTGAAATAAACATACAATAAAAAAATGCAGTTAGCTCAAGTATGTAAAACGATTCTCTGAGATTTTGCCAACCACTTTAATTGCCAACTTACAGATGGGATCCCTTGCCCTTGCTGGCTCTGTGGTTACAGTGAATGGTCCCATTCCAAGACGATTTTCAGCACGCACACGGAACAGGTAATCTTGGCCCTCAAGGAGGTCAGGTACAACAAAGGCCATGCTGGCACATGCTGTATTTACCTTTGTCCAGGCCTTTCCTGTGACAGCCTTCTTTTCAATGAAGTAGCTTTTGATTCTCTCTCCACCATCAGTATCTGGCAGTTTCCAGATAATCCTCATAGTGGATCTGGTAACGTCAGTAACTTTGAGCTCTTTGGGTGGCCCAGGAACATCTGTGAACATGTTGCATGTAATATATTTATAAGTTCCTTTTTATTATTAAAATGTATTTTGTTCTGGATTTTCTAACATTTACAGGGAACAAACTCACCAAGAACAACAACTCTGATATTAATATGTTTTTGTCCAGTTTTGTTTTTTGCTGTGACAGTGTATCTGCCAGAGTGGGATCTCAAGCTCACAGGAATTGTTACAACAGAGGTAGTGTCAGTAGATTCCACCTAAAAGGAAATTAATTCCATTAAAACTGTGAAATATACTAAGGGGTCCAGAATACTTGACATCACAAGTGAAATGTTCTATTTTGTATTGTTTTTTAATTAAATACAAACATTTTTATTACAAATGATAATATCAGCAGACCGATCGGAGGGAAAAACAGAATCTTTTGAATTCTTATAATAACTATATAATATATATTATATATTTCGCTTTAATGTATACTAAAGCTGGCAGGGACTCCACATTTGTGCAAATGCCTCAAATGAAATCAAATCCATCCAAGAGTTGTCTGAACAAAATAAATGGAAGAAATATGGCTAAAATATAACATTTTGTCCAAAGGCTTCAACCAGGTCAGTGTCAAAAAGTTGCTTAAATTTTATAACAAAGAAATTCTACAGATTCTTCAATATTGTTTTCTTTTATTATCCTTAGTTTTGTTTGTTTATTTATTTATTTTCAAATTCCAAAACCTTCCAGGTTTAAATAAAAATGTCTAGACTTTCAATGTTATCTCAGAATTTTGAACCCCACTCTGGATTTAGAAGGAGTGGAGAAACAACTTTTGTCAGAAACTCAATACTGGTACCTGTGAATCCACTGGCAGAGTGTGAAGACGATCCTTTTTCTCTGTCTTTGCTTTTCCTTCAAATTCCCATGAAACTTTGGGAACAGGACGTCCAGTAACAGTTACTGGGATTTTGATTGGTGATCCAGCACGGATGGAAAATAAATCATGAGCATTGATATCCAAAAATACCTTTGGCTCAGCTGTGGAAATAGACAAAATCACTGTGTTAGAAGGTGAAACTGAAGCAATTGATATACACAGCCTAGTAAAAGTTGTAATCTTACTATGAATGTCCTCCATGAGAACTTCAGTGGTCCTAGGACTCGGCTCAGACTCCCCAATATCATTGACTGCAATGATCCTAAATCTGTATTTCTTCAGCTCTTGGAGGTTTGGAATAGTGAAAACAGTGGTAGGATGTAGATTTTCTGCATCATTGACCCTAGTCCACTCAGAAGTACCCTCATCTTGGATCTCAATGATGTAGCCTTTGATGGGCCGTCCACCGTCTTTAGCTGGCGGGGTCCATGACAGAGTGACGCTACGCTTGGTTTTGTCAGCGACTTCAGGAGCTGCTGGCATGCTGGGTGGTGCTGTAATAAACACACATAGAACACACATTTACTTTTTATGGTTTCTTAAATCATAGCAGAAATTAAATGATAGGTAATTACACTTACTGAGAGGATCAGTGGCAAAGGCGGACTCAGAGACAGCACTAGGGGGACCCATTCCAGCAGAATTGACAGCCATTGCTCGGAATTCATATTCAAGTCCTTCTATTAGACGTGTGACATGAAACTCCCAGCCTTTTGTGCCACGTTTAGATAATAGGGCCTTGTTTACTTTAGCCCAGTAGGAGGTGCCCTTCTCACGCTTTTCCAACCAGTAGCCAATAATTGTAGATCCACCACTGTCTTTGGGTGGCTCCCATGTCACCAACATGTGGGTCTTAGAGTGTTCAGCGATAGCAACTTTTTCAGGTGGACCAGGCAGAGCAAGTGGATCTGTAATTTGTATTTCTTCTGTTTCACAGCCTTCGCTAATTCCATACTTGTTTTCAGCTTTGACCCTGAACTGATACTTGCCACCTGTTTTAAGTTCCCATACCTACAAGATGTAAATTGGTAGGCTCAATTAAAGACATGTAAACCTTAATTAATGACACTCTAATTTTATTTTTTTTTTTTTTAAATGTTGCTTACCCCCAATTTTTTCTCGACGACAGTGTTAGTAACCTGGACCCATTCAGCTTTCTCAACATCCTCCACATTAAGGTCTTTCATCTCAACAATGTAGTTGGTGAGCTCACTGCCTCCAGTTTCCAATGGTGCATCCCATTTCAGGTAACAAGATTCAGCTCGGATATTTGAAACAGTAAGGTTTCTTGGTGGTGTTGGTCGATCTAATAAAACATCAGAATATTATTTTACACCTGCTTTGAATAGAAACGACACTGACTGTATGACTAAATGTACCAAAAACTTACCCAGCACCTCCACTGTGACAGAGCGAATGGCTGTTCCAAGACGATTTGTGGCGGTCACGCTGTATGTTCCCCTGTCCAGCCTGGCAATAGCAGGGATGGTCAGTTTTGTGTGTTCTGTCTGTCTGTCAATCTCTTTGGTTTCCATCAAGACCTTCTCAGTGGACTTTGGAATTACAACATCATCCTTTAACCATTCAACCTTTGGCATTGGAAGGCCTGTGATCTCAGCAGGAATCTCGATTGGCTCGTTCTTCCGTACTCTGATCAGATCGTCTTTGAAATGCTTCATGTGCAAAAATGGAGGCACTACAAAAACAGCATTGAAACGAATTATTTACTGAAACACATTGCAAAGTGTAATTTACTTTTTGTGAAGGTGAAAACAAAGTAGAATTGAACAAACTTTCATCATCCTGAATCACAACAGTCAGTGGAATGGACGGGTCACTTTCACCGATGCTGTTAACCGCCTTAGCACGGAACTCATACATGTGCAGCTCATCCAGATTCTCCGCAGTTATCGTCAGATCGGTGCACATCTCCGTGGTGACGGGCTGGAAAGCAGGATGATCTTGACGCCTTTTCTCAATGATGTAGCCAATAATCGGGCTGCCACCATCATTACGAGGTGGCCTCCATGTAAGGGTAAGGGAAGACTTGGTTCTCTCCGTGTAGTGGAACTTCTCAGGGGAGGTTGGTGGACCTGACAAATTATAAAATGCATGTGATTAAATAGCAATTCGATATTATAGTCTTCCTATTAAAAAAATGACAACGTTATCTGTATAAAAGTCATGCCTTGTGGATCCACTGCACGAATAGGCCCAAGATCGACTGGTACTCCACTGCCATACTTGTTCTTGGCCACAACACGGAAGATGTATTCCTGTCCCTCAAGGATGCCCACAATTTCACATTTAGATGCAACTGTTTCAATAGGTTGTCTCCATGTGTGCATCTTTGGCTCCCTCCTTTCAACAGTAAAGCCAGTCAGATCACTGCCACCATCATCATCCGGATCAGACCAGTTCAGAATCATCAGCTTTCTTGTTACTACAACCGGCTTGAGGTCAAGGACAGGACCAGGAACATCTGAACAAAAGATTTGAAGATTGTGACATTAAAGTAAATATTTTCTGAAGTGAATGTAAAAAAAAAAAAAATCATAGTCCAAACTACATGGCCACAGCTGAACACTGCTGTTAAGATTTAAGTGGAGTACATTAGCAGTTCTCACCCACAACTTCAACCCTAGTCCAAGCGGACTTGATACCACTTGGGTTTGCTGCAGTGATCTGATATTTGCCACTGTCACTTCTTTTTGCATCTTTGACAATAAGATTGCTATCCTGTCCAACTTCTTCAATTTCCACACGCTCCTTTTTAGGGGCAGCATCATCCTTTGTCCATGAGAGCGATGGTTTAGGTCTACCAGTCACATGTGCTGGGATCAGTAGCGTCTCCCCAGCTCTTACAATATGATCACCCTTCATATTGACACCAAGTTCAATGACAGGCATCACTGTAAGGGAAATTAACAGCACAGTCGTGAGATCAGCCTTATTACTCTGTTTTTTCTGTCTATTTTTTAAGAATAAGTCGTAGTTTGAAGATCGTACCTGCAGGATTCTTCACAATGACAGCATCTGTCATACCAGGAGCACCTTCACCAGCACAGTTGACTGCCATAACACGGACGATGTATTTAGCACCTTCTCTTACACCATATACGGTGAATGTGTTGCTCTTCTGAGGTCTTTCTGTGGCCCGAGACCAGTCTTGAGTGCCGGCCACTAATTTGTCAACCTGGTAGCCAAAAATATCTGCGCCACCGTTGTCTGCTGGGGGGTCCCATTCAACTACTATTGAATGGTCTGTGGTGTCAACAACACGTGGAATTGGTGGACCCGGTGGCACTGAACAAAAAAGAGGGAATTCAATCAGAATTGAAACAGAATGAACAGAAGAAACAGAATGAACAGAAGGAACAGAAGAAACAGAAGGAACAGAAGAAACAGAATGAACAGAAGAAACACAATGAACAGAAGAAACAGAATGAACAGAAGAAACACAATGAACAGAAGAAACAGAATGAACAGAAGGAACAGAAGAAACAGAAGAAACAGAAGAAACAGAAGAAACAGAAGAAACAGAATGAACAGAAGAAACACAATGAACAGAAGAAACAG
>JBBPDA010000002.1:597492-609253 GCA_037974385.1 Arnoldichthys spilopterus
ATAGGATTGAGGTCAGGGCTCATAGAAGGCCACTTTAGAATAGTCCAATGTTTTCCTCTTAGCCATTCTTGGGTGTTGTTAGCTGTGTGTTTTTCTTTCATTGACTGAAGGGTACCAACAATTTTGTCCACGTGTGTATATTAACAGTCGATTAATCAGCTATTAAATTGCTCATATATGAACTCACCAACAACTTTCAGATTAATGAAAGCCTCTCCCTGTCCATGCTTGTTCTTAATAACGATCTTGTAACGGCCTTCCTCTGATTTCTTAGGGTCCTTCAGGCGGTACTCGGTCTTGTCAGAAGAGGTATGGACGTTTTCCTTTGGCAGGCTGATGCTGTCAAAGAACCATTCAGCCTCAGCTTGCGGGTATGCATTGTAAGGAACTGACATGGTCAGTGGTTTACCAGCATCTGTCACCAGGTCCTGATCCAAAGTCTTAATCTTTGGTACAGCTGTGTTAAAACAAAGAATCAATTATCGTAATCGATCTAAAAAAGCTTCTATTATAAATTCATTTCCATGCTACATACTGAAATGTACCTGCAAGCTCAAGCTTGGCTCTCGCATCCTTGTCTTTGGCGATGACTCTGTATTCTCCTTGATCACGAGGCCGGATCTCGCAGACTTGGAGTCTGTGAATCTTACCCTCACTCATCATCTGGTATTTGTCACCTTGGACAATTGTCATGTTGTTTCTTAGCCATTTGACTTCGACTCTGTCTTTGTTTAGCTCAACCTCATATACAACGTCGGAACCCGGGGGCTCGAATATATCCAGTGGTGGTCTGACGATCTCAACTGGGGTCTCTGGATGATGAAACCGTGGGATGTTATTAGACAGTGGTTCATCAGTGTTAAGCCCATGTAATAAAATGCATTGCCATATTCAGAGATTGGTTTACCTTCAACAAAGAGACGAGCCCTTGATTTCTTGTCCTCTACTCCACAGGCGTATTCACATTCATCATCGGGTCTGCACTCCTTAATGCGTAATGTAAATGACTTGCCATCATGCTCAAACTGATATCTGGAAAAGGAAACGTTGCATGTCACGGAACATGTCTTCTAGTGAAGTGAAAGTGACTCTTTGTCATTGTGAACACACTCAAGAACTACAACGAAATGTGACCTCTGCATTTAACCCATCACACGTGCCTAGGTGGAGCAGCAGGCAGCGATCAACAGCGCCCGGGGAGCAGTGTAGTTGCTCAAGGGTACCTTAGTGATGCCTGGGCTGGGACTTGAACCTGCGACCTTCAGGTCCCAAGGGCAACGTCTTAACCACTGCACTAACCCCTCCACTGCCCACACAACTCATAGGAGACGGCGCTTCTTACCTTGGACCCTCTCGGATCTCTCGACCGTCTCTGTACCATTTAACATCAGCCTTCTCCTTGGAGAGCTGACAAGTAAACTCGGCATCTTCAAACTCTGTGATGGTCTGATCCTGAAGTTGGGTGGTGAAGTCAGTTGGTGCTTCACTGATGATCAGCTCAGCTACTGACTTGTCAGCACCAGCGGTGACGGAGTATTCGCCCTCATCTGCAAGGCTGCAGTCCTTGATGGTCAAAGTGTGCTTGTCCTTGTCAACGCGATATACAAGCCGTTTGCTCAAAGTGATTTCCTGGCCTGCCTTCATCCACTGCACGGTCACATTCGGTCTGTTTACTTTGCATGAGAAGGAAACAATCTTCTTCTCTTGGGTTTCAATGTCCTCTAGAGGCACAATGATTCTCAGATCCTCCTCTGCATAAAAAAAGATAATGAATCAGCAAAGAAAAAACATATATATGCATTATTTAAGTGTGTTTACGTCACAATATGCAGCAAACAAATACCTTCCACTGTGATCTTTGCCGAGCTCTTGGCATATTCACCACGCTGGTTGGTCAGCGCAATGCTGTAAGTAGCTTCGTCTGACTTTTCGGCATTTTTGATCCTCAGAGAGAAAACTGTGTCTCTCTGGACCATGACGAACTTGCTGCTCTCGAACATCGTTTCATCGTTCTTCATCCATTTGGCTTTGGCCTCTTCTGTGTTCACCTCACAGTTAAGAACAATCTCCTGTCCTTCACTTCCCTTTGTGTCCTTGAGGGGGGTGATAATCCTGAGCTTCTCTGCGGTTCATGGAGAAAGGAGAGTAAGTACAGGTATTTTATAGTGAAAGTGCCACGGTGAAAAACGTACAGTGGAGTAAGTATGGTTTACATACCAAGCACAGTCAAATCAGCACTAGCTCTCGTGGCACCAATAACAGCCACAAAAGGTCCCTCATCGCTACGCTCACAGTTTTTGACCACGAGGACCCTCTTCTTGCCTTCGGAAATAATTTCATATTTGTCATCAGTTTGGAGTTCCTTGTCACCCCTGAGCCACTTGACTTCATATGTGTCTTTGGACACTGAGCACACAAACTCAGCCTTTTCGCCCTCAACCACCTCCAGGCTCTTCGGTCTGGAGATGAACTCTGCAGCAAGTTCTGAGGAGAAAGAGGTTTTGCGTTTAGTGATTTATTTTCCATCAGAATACAACACGTTTTCCTTTGCACAGTGAATTTATTTACCATTAATTTTCAGCGTCCCTGTGGTTTGTGAGCTGGGCAGTTTGCAGTGGTACTCTCCAGCATCGTCCATACATAAGCCCTGGATGAGGAGGACTCTCTTTCTGCCATCCGCAATATGCTCATACCTTCCAACCTCAGGCAGTTCCTGGTCACCCTTATACCATGTGACCTCTGCACTGGGCTTGGAGACCTCGCAGATCAGTTTAATACTGTCAGTTTCAGTGCCCTCGACATTAGCAAGGTTCTTTGTGAATCTCGCCTCCTCCTCTGTAATAAGAGAAAACAAGCCGGTTTAACTCCTGTCGAAGGTTAAGACTGTTATGGCGTAAAGTGAGGAGAAACAAAAACTCACCGACAACGGTCAGCATGCCAGAGGTCCTGGATGTCTTTGCATCACATTCATATTCAGCCTCATCATCGAACACCGCCTTGCTAATGATGAGAATGCGTTGGACTCCTTTGGAAATGATCTCATATTTCTTGCCCTTTCTGATTTCGTTTCCATCCTTGAACCAACGCACCTGTTCAAATAGATCGAAAGTGACTATTCGTCATTGTGAACACACTCAAGCACCACAACGAAATGTGACTTCTGCATTTAACCCATCACACATGCACATGGAGCAGTGGGCAGCTATCAACAGCGCCCGGGGAGCAGTGTAGCGGGACGGTGCCTTGCTCAAGGGAACCTCAGTGGTGCCCAGGGACTCGAACCTGTGACCTTCAGGTCCCAAGGGCAATGTCCTAACCACTAGGCCTCCACTGCCCACTGTGATGAATAAGGTTGATCTGTGCACACCACATGAATAACCAAATAAAACATTTACCCAACAGGTAAAAAACAGAGAATAGAAAGGTCGAGAAAAATACCTTGGCACTTTCTCTGGAAACTTCGCATTCAAACTTGGCTGTTTCTTTCTCCATAACTTCAACATCATGTAGTGGCTTTGTAAACTCCACATGAGGAGCTAAAATTCAACACAAATATCTTCAGCATTGACACAAAGTCCACTGTTCAGACTGATATATGAGGTTTTGTTGAAGTTCACTTACGTTCCACATTCAAGAAAGCAGAAGTCTTGAAGTCCTTGGCGTCACATGTGTACGTTTTTGAATCATCAAGCGTGCAGTCGAGAATGACGAGCTGTCTCTTGCGGCCTTCAGCGACCATCTCGTACTTCTTAGTTTTGCGAATCTCTTGGCCATCTCTGAACCACTTGACCTCGGCGCTTTCTTTGGAGACTTCACACTCTAGTATGGCAGTTGCTTCCTCCTCTACAGTCTGGTCCTCGAGCGGCTTGGTGAACTCGACTGGAGGCTCTGTTGGAGGAATTGAACAAAAAGATAATTATTGGATAAATGTCTTAAAAGAATCACTTTCAAAATAGCACTGATGACATATTAGGCACGTCCTGACATTAAACTTTAATCTTAATCTTAATATCTTGATAACTACATCATTTTTTACAGTGGTTTACAATATTTCATCAAAATTACCATACATCACTAACCCTGGTTAAGGTTTTTTTTCTGCAATATTTAAGAAGCATTTGTCTTTTGCTTTGTTTATGTTCATTATTTAAACACTATTATCTATTATTTTTATTTCTAAAACTGGTAATAAATCATTATGTGAAATGTAATCTTAATGTTAATCCTACTCTTAATATTTTGATAACTTTTTCACAGTTTTACATTTAAAAATAGTATCTAACAATAATTTCATCAAGACTACCATACATCATATTTCTACATATGTTATCATGTTTCCACATTTTTTTCTCTTTACATTAATTGACCTGAAACTGAACACTATGATCTATTATGTGTTTATGTTATTGTATATTTATACACATACAATATATATTATTTTGTGTATTCAGTTACAGCTCCGGGCTGTTTTCACTGCAAAATGTTTCTCTGCCTTATCCTTACCACTGTACGTTGTCTTGTCTTGTATTCTTGTCTAGTTTTAGTTTTAGTGTAGTTGTTTAGTTTAGTTTAGTTTAGTTTAGTTTAGTTTAAATCTATTTGTATTTTTGCTCTTGTGTTCTGTCATGTCTGCACTTGTGCTCCTGTCTGTCTTGCTTTTGTGTTGCACCTTGGACCCGGAGGAACATTGTTTCGTTTTTACTGTGTACTGTGTATACTGTGAAAATGACAATAAACCTACTACTACTACTACTACTGCTTCTTTACAGTGAAATTTAAATGCCCAATGTTTCAATAAATCTATGACTAATATAACAGAGGCCGTGGCTGTTGGCTGCAGGCCATGAGAACATTTAAGGGCATTTGGGTAATACAGTTCTAAACATGAACATGGCCAGTTTAAAACGTCAGCATTGAGACCAATGACACCATGATGGTCTATAATTTCCAGATCTTAGAGATGAATTGTATTATAATATGTCTTTATATACAATAAAATAAAATAAATACAGACAGGTTGTTAATTAAAGACAAAGATAATAATCTACTTCTGGTAAGAAAGGGTTTGGGAAACCCTAACAGATATTATATGACAATATGATGCACTTTGGCCTATAATGCTTTTTATAGGAGACTCACACTTTGTGATTTACTTATGTACGTTTAAAAAAAAAAACACACACACACACACACACACACACACACACACAAATGTTGCAGACCTTTTACGATCAGTTTGGCCTGGGTTTGGAAATCCTTTGCAGTGAGTTTAACTTCTCCTGCCTCTGTCAGCTTTACATCTCTTAGGGTCAGCGTGTGAGCTCTGCCTTCTGCTCGGGTCACCACCTGTGCAAATCAAACACATTGATAAATCAGCCCCTGCTGTACTCTCCTGTCACAGGCCTGGAGAAAGCTATTTACTGCACCACTGCAACAGACATCAGCAGCTGAGGAGCAGGAACCGATCTCAGTTTCACACCTCTGCTTTTTCTCATGGGAATAGCACTGTAGCCTGAGAGCAACTTTAACAGCTTGTGCAACATCCGTAAAATGTGACTATTCATTGTATTTTTATAATAAATGTAGTTCATTTTTGAGTTAAACAATTATGAATGAACAAAAAAAAACACACTGGACAAAGCATAGAGGCGCATTCTCACGTTATTTCACATTAAACATACATTGCTTTGATTAAACAGCAGTGAATCAACTTGATGCTAAATTACAAAGAAAGATTGAGCCAGCGGAACCACAAATCCGCCAATCAACTTGTTCTTCAAGCCGCTAACCCTGAAAGATATGCAGCAAACGTATCTACGTCCTAACAAACACCATTACACAATACGCTACTTTAACCATGTTGTCTTGTCAATTCATTTGAACCATCTATTCATTACTCGGTGATACGTCAATCAAAAAAAACCCCTTATTTTAATTTTTAGACGATTAAAGGTCAACCAAGCCTTATTGTTAAATCCATTACGCATAAGGAAACAGGCCTCAAACCTTTCATGACACCACGGAACAGTTCTAGTTCTCATGGCCACACAAATACTACCAGGTAACTTTCTTTTTTTTTCAGTTTCCACACAATCATGCTTTCTTTTTTTAGTAACATGAAGTCAGATGCATAATTCTTTATTTCCCATCATCTGGTAATAGAAAAATACCCACGTAGCACCACTTCTCTGTACACACATTTGAAACTTTGCAAAAATGAATTTCCATTTAAAATTCTAGCTCACAAATAGACCTCCTGCCACCTGCCACTGGACACGGAGTCTCGAAGCAGTTAAAAATAACCAGAAGAACGCTTGCAGGGCAGAACAGCCTGGAGAGTTATCGCAAAACCCAGATCGAATGCTCAGCTGTAGTCTGATCCCCACAGGTCCTTATATGCAGAAAGCATGTAGGTGGCATATGCAAAGAAGAATCATGCAATGTGTGCAGAAAGTGTCAAAAATGACTAATATTTCTGCAAATGTGTTGAAGTGGAAGCAAAAAAAAAAAATCCTCAAGACACTGCACTAATATGAGATTAGCATGGCGCCATGTTAGCAGTAGCAGATTGATCAGTCTCAGCCGACACTTCATCTACGAGAGGCCTACCTCAGAACAAGACTGCAGGTTTCTGTAAGCGCAACATATAGTCTCAGACACTTACTCTGTCGCTTGGTTCCAGCTTTGTACCCCCAAGGAACCAGTCCACAGATATGCCTTCGTAGGACAGTTCGCAGTCAAAGGTTGCGGTCTCCCCAGCGGTAACCGTAACATCCTTGAGAGGCCGCAAAAGGCCTATCACTCGCGCTTTGGATTGAGGAGAAGACATTGTTAGTCGCCTCCAAGTCCCAGGAGACAGATGTAATCCCTTAACTGCAAATCCACATTATGCCTTCCCGCTGACAACAGGCCACTGCTCTGGAGCCCGAAAGCCTCCAAGGCGAGTGAGGAGTCAGTTGGAGAGGGACTTGTCTTTCGGGGGCCTACCTCATTAGCATATTCAGATTCCAGAACATGTATACAGTCAGCAAAAATAGGAAGAAAAAAAAAAAACAGAAACAGTGGGGGTGGTGGGGACGGGAGGTGGGTCTGATGAACCTCTGCCAATCACTGACAGGCGTACTCTAGATATGGCATGCAACTTCTAAAATAGCTGCAACATCTGATTGGCTCCCGGCCTACCCACAACCACGACATCATGCTGGCAAACCTGTTGCTGTCAATCAAGGCCTTGGAATTTTCCAGGATAAGAAGAATGCCGGAGGTACGCGTTACCCAATTTATTCAAACGTGGATATGAAATGTCAGCCCCATGTTTTGTAAGAGAACGCTTCTAAGTGGTGTTAATGCCGGGAAAGTTATATGTGATGGATCGGTTGCTTAATAAAAAGTTTTACCACCCACTTAGCGTGGCACGATGTTTGGCAGGACATTTTACAGGCTGATGATAAACACATAACGTTCACAGGCTGATTTATTGCACGAACGTAGGACCCTTTCGTTGATTTCCGACACGTTTTCTCGCTCAGTCGTAGTGCAGAGAAGCTTCCTGTGTGACTCCTTTATCTCCTATCTTATCTGAAGTGTGTCTGAGGACATGCTTTACATCATTCTCACCTTTAACCCTGAGATGAGCACTAGATTTAGCATTGGCAGCACTGAAGTCCACACCACCAGCCATGTCCATTTTCACATTGTAGAGAATGAGCATGTGTTTGTTTCCTTCTTCCTTAATCTCACAGTCCTAATAATTGAAGGAGAACAATGCATTGTGGTTGAGCAGCCGCCCAAAGGAAACAGAGCAGATCGTTTTAGGACAGCAGCACAACAGACACGATCCATACACAGCATGGCTATATAGTATTGTATGTGAAATTGTTATGCCACTTTCATTAATCATGTATACCATTATATAGAGCAAAATTACTGACAAGAGGATATAAATGTAGCTGCCTGTGACCACAGAATTTACCGCTGACTGGTGAAGAGCCTCTCCTTTGAGTTTCCAGTGACCGTGCACTTCCTCCTCAGAGATCTCCGTCTCAAAACGAGCAGTCTCCGTCTCGGTGACCTCCACACTGTACAGTGGACGAACGACCTTGATGTCACGCTCTGTGGAGGTCAAAAAGGAGACGAGGTGAATCAATGGATCCGTTGCTTTTGGTCACTGTCCGACTGTTTGTGGACTCCATGTGATTTAAGAGGAAAGGTACGTACCCTCAATATTCAGCTTGGCCGTTGTTTTGTCAGAGCCACAGTCACAAGTGTACTCGCCTATGTTGCTCTTATCAGCCCGTTTCACCGTCAGAATGCGTTTCTTTCCATCGGCCCTGATGAGGATGTTCTTGGAAGGAGTGATTTCCTTCCCGTCTTTAAACCACTTCACCTCAGCGGAGGGTTTGCTCAGTTCGCACATCAGCACTACCTCGTCCTTCTCGACGGCTGTGTAGTCGTGAAGCTTGGTGGTGAAGTAAGCTTCTCCCTCTGTTGATTGCAACGGGTGCAGAGAAAATGCCGTGTCTTACGATCGGCCCAGAGACGCAGAAGAATAGCACATGCACACGAGTGATCTTCGATGCACTTACCTAGAACAGTGAGCATAGCCTCGCAGGTTTTTCCAAGGGCCTCGGCTTTGATCAGTGATGTGTCATCAATCGACACCTCCTTGAAGGACAGTGCATGGATCTTGCCTTGTTCTGATATGTGCACAACTTTGCTTGGGTGCAAGCGCACGTCATTTTTGTACCACGTGACCTGAACTTTCTCGTGTGAAAGTTCAATGCTGAACTCTGCCGTCTCACGCTCCTTCACAGTCACGTCCTTGATGGGCTTAACAAACTCAAGACGAATGCCTGGTATAATATATAATAAAATAACAAACACACACACACACACACACACACACAGATATGCATTAAAACCACCTGCCTAATATTACGTAGGTCCCCCTTTTCCCTTTTTTGTGCTACAGTAGCTCTTCTGTGAAACTGGACCAGACAAACAAGCCTTCACAACCCATGGTCTTAATGTTTTGGCTTATAAGTGTATAAATATCAATCTGTCTAGCTCTCTCTCTCTATATATGTATGTATATATGTGTGTGTGTGTGTGTGTGTGTGTTTGTGTGTCTTTAGAAGCAATTTACACTTCGTAAAATGGAATTAAAGTCTCAGTTCAGCGTAAAGGGGCTGTAATGACCTTGAATGATGAGTTTGCCAGAGGTTCTTTTGTCCTCAGCCTCAAACATGTACTTAGCCTCATCGTCAAAGGCTGCAGCTTTGATAACCAGGGTGTGTCTTTTCCCTTCTGAGATGATGTCAAATTTATCATCGGCCACCAATTCCTGAGATCCCTTCAGCCAACGGAAGGTCTTGGGCTCTCGTGAGATTTCGCACTCGAACCTTGCTTCGTCTTTCTCATACACTTGCACGTCACTTAAAGGTGTGAGGAAACTGATCGGAAGTTCTGGGGATGACGAAAAGAGGTTAAATGCCAATTCACACTCTTAGCCATGAACAGAAGTAGAGCAAAACGCAGTAGGAGGCTACCTTTGACTTTCAGATTTGCCGAGCACTTGGCATTGGCACCCTGGAATGAAACCTCTCCTGTCTGAGGAACTCTGCAGTTGTACAAAGTTAAAGTGTGCTTGGCGCCATCCTCAATGATTTCAACATCCTATGGGGAAAAAGGAAATGTAATACAAGCATGTTTCACACCAGAGAATGTAAAAAGCTTCGGTTATCTAACGCAGAGTCGTTTTTCCCAGGTTCAGATTTGCAAGTCGAGGCTGATTTTCAGACAGCACTGCCAATATTCTTACAGGTGACTGAGAAAGAGCTTCTCCTTTCAGCTTCCACTGGCCGTGGACCTCATCCTCGGAGAGTTCCACTTCAAAACGAGCAGTCTCGCCATCGAAAAGCTCAACGCCGTACATGGGGCGAACCACCTTGATGTCACGAGCTGCAGCAAAGTACAAATGGCACCGAAGGTCATTCATTCACACCACGTTTCAGCAGTACTCGCTTTTATGAATACAGCAACACATACCTTCAATGTTCACATTGGCCATTGTTTTGTCCGTTCCACAGTCACAGAGGTACTGGCCCTTGTCCTTGTCTTCCACTTTTTTAATTGTTAAGAACCTCCGTTTGCCCTCTGCCCTCATGGAAACCATCTTCGAGGCCTTAACTTCAGTCTCGTTGTGGAACCACTTCACGGGAACATCTTTGCTCAGCTCACAGTCAAGATTGACCTCGTCTTTTTCCACTGCAGTGTAGTCTTGCAGTTTAACAGTGAAGTATGCATCTCCCTCTGAAAATAGCAATACCAATTACCAATGAGCTTCAACACGTCTATACAACAACTTTCACCTTCTTTTGTATGCGCTGAGTAACAATAAAGAGCTGTTTTACTAGAAAACAGTACAGAAAAAACAATGGAAGACAATACAACCCCATGAAGTGTTACCTAGGACCGTCAGGTTTGCTGTGGTAGATATTCCTTTAGCCTCTGCCTTTATTTGACAAGTATCATCTAGCGTGACTTCCTTAATTTCTAATATATGTCTCTTTCCGTCGACACGGGTAAGCACTGTTCTGCTTGGGTGCAGTTTTGTTTCGTTTTTGTACCAAGTCACAGGCACATTCTCGTGAGAAAGCTCAAGCTCAAACCGTGCCGTTTTACCCTCCTTCAGAGTTTGATCCGACATCGGTGAGAGAAACTTCAGTCTCATACCTTTAACAAATAATCAGTTCAGTGGTGTGAGTGAAAGGGAGGATGTGGTCCGGTACCGGAAGGATGGAAGACAACAGATTGAACCATGACTTACCCTCAACTGTCAGTTTGGCAGTTGATGTTTTACCCAAGACCTCAATAGTGTATTCGCCCTCATCATCGAATTCACAGTGGTTTATGACCAACATGTGTTTCTTTCCATCATCAATAATATCATATTTCTTGTCTGATACTACTATATCAGATCCTCTATACCACATCACTTTAGGCACATCCTTAGTGATGGAACACTCAAACTTTGCCTGTTTCTTTTCAGGAACAGTCACATCCTTTAGCGGGACTGTAAAGTCCATTTCGATTTCTGGGGATTTGAATGAAGGTTATAAAAAGAAAATCTGTTTTGAAGACTTATAACAAGTTCATTCACTTCAATATGCACACAAACATGGACACAGATGTGTGTGTGTGTGTGTGTGTGTGTGTGGATGGACGTGTGTATGCACATGTTTTAAGTCAGCTTACCTTTGACTGTTAGCATTGCACTTGTGATGGCATTCAGAGCTTGGTATGAAACTTCTCCAGCCTGGTCAAGCTGAACATTTTTCAGAGTCAGGAATCGCTTCTTGCCCTCTGCCCTGATATCGCATGTCTTGGGTAGAAAATGGAAAAAGCTCTCAGCTTCAGTTCGTACAAACTACACTTTAACCATGTTTACTGGCCAAAAATCAAGTCGGTTTTTACTGATGTCCTACCGGTGATCTTGTTAGAACCTGCCCTCTAAGTTTCCATTCACCGGGCACGTCATCCTCCGAGATTTCAGTCTCAAACTTGGCCTCCTCCTTCTCGACCACTTCCATGCTCGCAAGAGGTTTCAGGATCTCAGCCTCCCGTTCTGTTGATTAACAAAGAAACGTTATATTTAATAATACGCGAAGCCTACATGCATAGTGGGTGGGCAGTGGAGGCCTAGTGGTTAGGACACTGCCTTTGAGACCTGAAGGTCTCAGGTTCGAGTCCCGGCCCGGGC
>JBBPDA010000002.1:618151-639095 GCA_037974385.1 Arnoldichthys spilopterus
GTTTAGCCTCAGGTTTTGGTACAGGCTTAACCTCATGTTTAGGCTCTGGTCTGGCCTCAGGTTTAGGCTCTGGTTTAGCCTCAGGTTTTGGTACAGGCTTAACCTCTGGTTTAGACTCTGGTTTGGCCTCAGGTTTAGGCTCTGGTTTAGCCTCAGGTTTTGGTACAGGCTTAACCTCATGTTTAGGCTCTGGTCTGGCCTCAGGTTTAGGCTCTGGTTTAACCTCAGGTTTTGGTACAGGCTTAACCTCTGGTTTAGACTCGGGTTTAGCCTCAGGTTTTAGCACAGGCTTAACCTCAGGTTCCAACTCAGGCATAACCTCAGGCTTAGGTTCAAATTTAAGTTCAGGTTTAAATTCTGCTTTAGGCTCAAATGTAATCTCAGGTTTTGGTACAAGACTGATAACTTCAGCTTTTTGCTCAAATTTTGTCTCAAGCTTAGACTTAGGTTTGAGCTGGGCTTTTGGCTCAGGTTTAACCTCAGTTATAGGTTCAAACTGAAGTATGACCTCAGCTTTTGGCTCAGGCCTAACAGCAGGCTTATTTACAGCTTTGACTCTTGATTCTGATTCAGGCTTAACTTCAGGATTGACTTTTGGCTTAGTTTTTAACTCAGGTCTAGGTTTGGCTTCATCTTTTGGCTTAGGCTTATCCTTAGGTAAAGGTTCAGATTTGATCTCAGTTTTTGACTCAGGCTTTACCTCAGATTTGACCCATGCATTTGACTCAGGCTTAATCTCAGTTATTACTTCAGCTTTTGGCTCAGGTTTGACTTCTGGTTTTTGCTCAAATTTAGTCTCAAGCTTAGACTCAGGTTTTAGCTGGGCTTTTGGCTCATGTTTAACATCAACTATTGGCTCAAACTGAAATATGACCTCAGGTTTTGGCTCAGGCTTAACCTCAGCCTTTGCCTCAGGCCTAACCTCAGGCTTAATTGCAGGTTTATCTTCTGCTTTTGACTCAGGCTTAACCTCAGTTTTGATTTCAGCTTTTTGCTCAGTCTTAAACTCAGGTGTGACTTCTGCTTTTTGCTCAAATTTATTCTCAAGTTTAGACTTAGGTTTAAGCTGGGCTTTTGGCTCAGGTTTAACCTCAGCTTTTGCCTCAGGCCTAACCTCAGGCTTAATTACAGGTTTGACTTCTGCTTTTGGCTCAGTCTTAAACTCAGGTCTAGGTTCAGGTCTGACTTCATCTTTTGGCTCAGGCTTATCCTTAGTTAAAGATTCAGATTTGACCTTGGTTTTTGGCTTAGACTTTACCTCAGATTTGACTTCAGGTTTTAGCTCAAAATTAGTCTCAAGTTTAGACTCAGATTTAAGCTGGGCTTTTGGCTCAGGTCTAACCTCAGGCTTAGTTACAGGTTTATCTTCTGCTTTTGACTCCGGCTTAACCTCAGTTTTGACTTCAGCTTTTGGCTCAGTCTTAAACTCAGGTGTGACTTCTGATTTTTGCTCAAATTTATTCTCAAGTTTAGACTTAGGTTTAAGCTGGGCTTTTGGCTCAGGTTTAACCTCAGCTTTTGCCTCAGGCCTAACCTCAGGCTTAATTACAGGTTTGACTTCTGCTTTTGGCTCAGTCTTAAACTCAGGTCTAGGTTCAGGTTTGACTTCATCTTTTGGTTCAGGCTTTACCTCAAATTTGACTTCAGGTTTTTGCTCAAAATTTGACTCAAGTTTAGATTCAGGTATAAGCTGGGCTTTTGGCTCAGGTTTAACATCAGCTTTTGGCTTAGCTAAAGGTTTGACTTCTGCTTTTGACTCAGGCTTAACCTCAGTTTTGACTTCAGCTTTTGGCTCAGTCTTAAACTCAGGTTTAGGTCCATGTTTGACCACAGCTTTTGGCTCAGTCTTAAACTCAGGTTTAGGTTCAGGTTTGGCTTCATCTTTTGGCTCAGGCTTATCCTTTGTTAATTTTTCAGATTTGACCTCAGTTTTTGGCTTAGACTTTACCTCAGATTTGACTTCAGGTTTTTGCTCAAAATTAGTTTCAAGTTTAGACTCAGGTTTAAGTTGGGCTTTTGGCTCAGGTTTAACCTCAGCTTTTGCCAAAGGCCCAATCTCAGGCTTAATTACAGGTTCGATTTCTGGTTTTGACTCAGGCTTAACCTCAGTTTTGACTTCAGCTTTTGACTCAGGCCTAACTTCTGCTTTTGAGTCAGACTTAACCTCACTTTTGACATTAGCTTTTGGCTCAGTCTTAAACTCAGGTGCAGGTTCAAGTTTGACCACAGCTTTAGGCTCAGTCTTAACCTCAGGTCTAGGTTTGGCTTCATCTTTTGGCTCAAGCTTATCCTTTGGTAAAGGTTCAGATTTGACCTCCGTTTTTGGCTTAGACTTCACCTCAGATTTAACATCAGATTGTTGCTCAAACCTAGTCTCAAGTTTACACTCAGGTGTAAGCTGGGGTTTTGGCTTAGTTTTAACATCAATTATTGGTTTAAAATGAGGTATGACCTCGGGTTTTGGCTCAGGCTTAAGCTCAGCTTTTGCCTCAGGCCTAACCTCAGGCTTAATTACAGGTTTGACTCTTGCTTTTGACGCTGACTCAACCTCAGTTTTGACTTCAGCTTTTGGCCCAGTCTTAGACTCAGGTTTAGGTTCAGGTTTGGCTTCATCTTTAGGCATATGCTTATCTTCAGGTTTAAGTTCAGTCTTAATCTCATGTTTAGTTTTGTCTCTAGCTTTAAGCTTAGGCCTAACCTCAGGTTTAGTTTCAGGTTTGGCCTCATGTTTAGGTTCAGGTTCTTGTTTGACCATAACTTTTGGCTCAGATTTAATCTCCAGTTTAAATTCAGGTTTAATCTCGGTTTTAACATCAATTTTAATCTCAGGTTTAGGTTCAGGTTTGTCCTCAGGTTTCAGCACAGGCTTATATCCAGGTTTCAGTTCAGGCCTAACTTCAGGTTTGGCATCTTTCTTTACCACAGGTTCTCCAAAGGAGTTGTCTTTTGCTGAAATGTCTTCGTCTGGCAATATTCTTTCACAAGAAACTTCCAGGTCTGCAGATTCTTCTTTATAAGAAAGGTTTTCCAAATTAAGTGGAATAAACTGCATGTTCTCTGAAATCATTGGAGATTTAACTTGCACTATGCTCTTGTAACAGGTAGATTCTTGAAGTTCTGAGATGTAAGTGAGGATATGCAGCAACAGAAGAAAATAAGAGGATTGTAAGACGCAAAGATTATATTTAAGAGTGTTGCTAGTAGCAAACCACAGAAGATATTGTATGTAGTTCTGTGCAGGATTCAAAGATTTGTTTAAGACAAAATTGGCTATACTCACCAATAGTATAACACAATACATACATGACATGGTACAACTGTCTGGTACTACTGAAATACTGTTTAAGCAATAAAGATATATATTTAATAATTATGTAGCAAATAGTATGACACTGGTAATTTTTCTTAAATGTGTGTTCATGTTTTTCTTTTCGAACATGTTCTTTTAATATTCTGTATAATCTTTGATATTTTCACAAAGAGTAATTCAGTCTTTTGCATGGGTCACTTGAAAAATACTGTGGTACTCAGTACACAATCAAAGCAGGGACATGCATGAGTCATATGAACTGGCAAAGCAAAAGAAAAAAGAGTTTTCAGAACGAAAGAGGTTATAAAAGAAAATCAAGATGGTCATGTTGTACCTTTGCCTTGCTCATCCTCCTTTGGAGGGACTAAGGTTGCATCCAGATTTCTTGGAAGCTCTTCGTTTGTAGGCTCCATAAGAACTTAAAACATTTAAATTTCCATTAGGTGCAGTTTTAAGAAATGCCCATGAGAAATCATGACAGATACAAGTTTGCACACAGAAGACACAGAAGATGTCACTCTAGCGAGTGGAAAAGAATTTAAGATTGTGTGAGCAAAAAAAACATCAAATGGACACAAACATACAGACAACATTCATTTTGAAACAACAAGAAGAGATTTGTACATTAAAGAGTTGTAGGGATATGTATTATTAAAGAAAATGTAAGAAAGATATATTAAGGCTTTAAGATATATTGCCATTGTACCTTTTGCAGGAGTTACATCAACTTTTTTGGAAACTTCTCCTTCTTGGAAACCGTCCTTTGCAGTAGTAGTAAGAGGCAAAGAATCCTCCATCTTCTTTAGAAGAGGAACCTTTTTTGCAGGTAAAATATTTTCTTCCTCTTTATATTTAAGAACAGGAGTTACTGTCTTTTTATGAAGAAAAGATTCTTCTTTTTCAGAAGTAACAACAATCTCCTTCTTCTCAGGTGGAATATGTTCCTTTACTTCAAGAGGAGGCACAGCTGTGATCTCCAACTTCTGAGACACCAATTCTTCCTCTGAAATTGTAAGACGTTCTCTTTCTTTGGAAACAAGTTCTCCCCTTTTATCTCTTTCAGGCATATACGTTACCTTCAGAGTTTGTGATGTTTCTTCTTCTGAAGATAAAGCAAATTCCTTCATATACACAATTCCTTCTGCTTCTTCTATTCTAGGCACAAGTGATTCCTCCATCTGTTCCTTTTTGAATGAAACATATTCTCTTTTAATCTTTTCCTCCTCAGGTGTAGGTTCAGGTCTGGCCTCAGGCTTTGGTATAGGCTTAGCCTCAGGTTTAAGTTCAGGTTTGACCTCATGTTTTTGCAGAGGCTTAATCTCAGGTTTAGGTTCAGGTCTGGCTTCAGGTTTTGGCATAGGCTTAACCTCAGGTTTTAGTTCAGGCTTAAGTTCAGGTTTAGCCTCAGGTTTAGGTTCAGGTCTAGTTTCAAGCTTTGGCATAGGCTTAACCTGAAGCTTAGGTTCAGGTTTGGGCTTAGGTTTTGCCTCAGGTTTCAGCTCAGGCTTAACCTCAGGCTTAGGTTCAGGTTTGACCTTAGGTCTAGGTTCAGGTTTGACCTCAGGTTTCGATTTAGGCTTAACCTCAGGTTTTGGTTCAGGTGTGACCTCAGGTCTAGGTTCAGGTTTAACCTCAGGTTTCGGTTCAGGCTTAACCTCAGGCTTAGGTTCAGGTTTGACCTTAGGTCTAGGTTCAGGTTTGACCTCAGGTTTCGATTCAGGCTTAACCTCAGGTTTTGGTTCAGGTGTGACCTCAGGTCTAGGTTCAGGTTTAACCTCAGGTTTCAGTTCAGGCTTAACCTCAGGTTTTGGCTCAGGTTTAACCTCAGGTTTTGGGACAGGCTTAAACTCTGGTGTAGGTTTAAACTTAACCTCAGGTTTAGGTTCAAGTTTGACCTCTTGTTTTGGCACAGACTTAACCTCAGGTTTAGGCTCAGGCTTAACCTCAGGTTTAGGCTCAAACGTAATCTCAGGCTTAGGTTCAAATTTGAGCTCAGGTTTAACCTCAGGTTTGAGCTGGGCTTTTGGCTCAGGTTTAACCTCAATTATAGGTTCAAACTGAGGTATTTCTTCAGGTTTTGGCTCAGGTTTAACCTCAGTTTTGACTTCAGGTTTTGGCTTACTCCTAATCTCAGGTTTATTTTCAAGTTTGACCTGAGCGTTTGGCTCAGTCTTAACCTCAGGTCTACGTTCAGATTTGGCTTCATGTTTAGGCTCAGGCTTAACCTCAGGTTTAGGCTCAAACTTAATCTCAGGCTTAGGTTCAAATTTGAGCTCAGGTTTAACCTCAGGTTTGAGCTGGGCTTTTGGCTCAGTCTTAACCTCAGGTTTAGGTTCAGGTTTGGCTTCATGTTTTGGCTCAAGCTTAACCTTAGGTTTAGGTTCCAGTTTGACCTCAGTTTTAGGTATAGGCTTAATTTCAGTTTTAGGCTCAGGTTTTTGCACAGACTTAACCTCAAGCTTAAGCTCAAAAGTTTCAGCTTTCTTTTGAAGCAAAATCTCTTCTTTTCTAAGAGCAAATTCATCTTCCTTAAGAACTATTTCCACTTTGTCCTCTTTTTTGATAACAGGAGTGATGTCCTTCTTCTGAAAAGCATCCTTTCCTTTAGGTGGAGAAGAAACTTCTTTCACGTCCTCTTTTTGTATAGTTATCAATGTAAGGACCACTGGCTCCTTTGGAGGTTCTTGTACTTTAAAGAAGATTCAAATTAAAGATAATGTTTCACATTGCACTGGTTTAAGAGTTTGTAAATCCAAAATCAGTGTAAGGTACAAGAAACATAAGACGACAACAAGGTGTCAAGAAAATGCCACTGTGAGATCATGTTTTTCTCATAAGAGCGTGGCAAATAAGAAGACAGTACAACACAGAACATGCACTAAAGAATACCTAGTGACATGAAAACACGGACTGATACCTTTCTGAGGGGCTACCTCCTTAGGAACCACAATGAGTTGTTCTGGTTCAGGTTTAGGTGGTAGTGATTTTGATGGTTCTGGCTGAGATGTTTTTGGTTTCTCTTCCTCCACATAAACTTAAATAGACATTTATTTTTGTTTTAATTAAAAGAAACACATCAAAGAAAATACAGTGACACACTTCACACACACTTCCAGAGTGGAAGCTAGACAGACAGACAGCACCACACACCACACAGTGTACATGAACAATAAGACATTCAGGAAAGATTAAGACATTAACTGAAGAAGACAATAAGGTTGAGATGCAATATACCTTTTGCTGGAGGGGACTCGGTTTTCCTCACTGTTGCAGGCTTGGGTTCTTGTTTCACCTCAGATTTAGGCTCATGCTTGACTTCAGCTTTATGCTCAGGCCTGACGTCAGGTTTAGGCTCAGGCTTAACTTCAGGTTTAGGCTCAGGTTTGATCTCAGGTTTAGGCATACGCTTAACCTCAGGTTTCTGTTCAGGTTTGGCCTCAGGTTTTGGCACAGGCTTAACCTCAGGTTTCAGTTCAGGTTTGGCCTTAGGTTTCAGTTCAGGCTTAACTTCAGGTTTCAGTTCAGGTCTGGCCACCTGTTTTGGTTCAGGCTTAATCTCTGGTTTTGGTTCAGCTTTGGCCTCATATTTTGGAACAGGCTTAACCTCAGGTTTAAGCTCAAACTTAACCTCAGGTTTCGGTTCAGGTTTGACCTCAGGTTTCGGTTCAGGTTTAACCTCAGGTTTAGGTTTGGGCTGAACCCCAGGTTTAGGCTCAGGCTTAACTTCAAGTTTAGGTTCAGGTTTGACCTCAGGTTTCAGTACAGGCCTAACCTCAGGTGTAGGCTCAAGCTTGAGCTCAGGTTCAGCCTCAAACTGAACCTCAGGTTTGACTTCAGGTTTTGGTTTGGGCTGGACCTCAGGTTTAGGTTCAGGCTTAACTTTAGCTTTAGGTTCAGGTTTAGCCTCAGGTTTCAGCTCAGCCTTAACCTCAAGTTTAGGCTTAAAAGTGACGTCTTTCATTTGAGGCAGCATTTCTTCTTTTTTAAGAGCAGGTTGATATTCCTTCTCCTTGAGTAATATGTCCACTGTGTCCTCTATTTTGAGAGCATGAGTGACTTCTTTCTTCAGAGAAACTTCCTCTGGTTTAAACATAGGATAAACTTCTTCTCTCATTTCCTCTTTTTGTACAGGTATATATGTAGGGACCTCTAGCTTCTTAGCCGGTTCTGGTACTTTGAAAGAACGTTCACATTAAAGACAGTGCTTCAAAAAAGCCAAACTCAAGTACAAGAAAGAGAAGAAAGAGAAGACAACACTAAGTCAACAAAATGCCACTGTAAGATCATGGTTCTCCCCAAAGAGCGTGGCAAATAAGAGTATAGTACAACACAGGGCATGCACCAAAGAATAGCTACTGATATGAAAACATGAACTAATACCTTTTTGAGGAGCTACTTCCTTAGGAACCAAAATGGCTTGTTCTGGCTCAGGTTTGGATGGTACTGCTTTCGGCAGTTCTGGCTGAGCTGGTTTTCCTTTCTCTTCCTCCACATGAACTTAAAACAACATTTGGTTTGGTTTTAATTCATATTTAATGGATACACATCAAAGCAGTGAAAGATAACACTTAAAACTGCACCGTTTTAAGAATTTGCAACCCAAAATCAGTATAAGGTACACATAAGACAACAACAACAACAAGCTAACAAAATGCCACTATGAGATCACGGTTCTGTCGAAAGAGCGTGGCAAACGTGAGCACAGTACAACACAGGACATGAACAAAAGAATGCCTACTGATATGTAACACTAATACCTTTTTTAGGAGCCACCTCCTTAGGAACCACAATGGCTTGTTCTGGTTCTGGTTTGGATGGTACTGCTTTCGGCAGTTCGGGCTGAGCTGGTTTTCGTTTCTCTTCCTCTACATGAACTTAAAATGACATTTGGTTTGGTTTATTTCCCATTTAGTGGCTACACACCAAAGCTGTTAAAGATATTGTTTTAAGGCTTTGTAAAGTGCAAGATTCACAAAACACAAGACAAGTTAGCAAAAAGCCACTGTGACATCAAGGTTTTTCACTAAGAGTGTGGCAAAAAAGAAGATGGCTTAACAAAGACACATGCACATGGGAACATCTACAGACATTACAAACATGAACTAATACCTTTCTGAGGGACAACCTCCTTAGGAACCACAACGGCTGGTTCTGGTTCATGTTTAGATGGCACTGCTTTTGGTAGCTCTCGCACTGTTTTAAATGTTAAAAAATATAGTTACAAAATAATCAGCAATGCCCAATTTATTTAAAAGTAATACTGGGAAGTACATTGCAAAAAGTTGCATCTAGACGGGTTAGGTTTCTGATGACTACATTATGAGTATGCTAATTAATTTGGACAATGTTTTTGAACATATGCCATATGCTTGTTTAATGTTTTGATGATGGGGATGAACTGATTTCATGACATAAATGTATCATTTACATAAATAAGTGTCATGTAGTTCCTGATACAAAACGTCCCAAAGATACAAGTAACACAAGACAAAGACGACGAATCACAACGCCACTGAAAATCATGGTTTCTCCTAAGAGTGTGGCAGATACACACAATACGATCAACATGGACACTTAAAGCAAGACATTCACTTCCATAAAATTCATGAATACCTTTTTGAGGGACTTCCTCCTTAGGAACAACTATGACTTCTGTTTTTTCGGTACTTGGTGGTTCTGGTTTAGTTGGTTTGGGTTTCTTGACTTCAACAGGAACTTAAAAGAACATTCATTTGGCTCTTAATTTATGCTTCAGGACTTACATAACAAAAAAGGCACAACAACAACGAGACGAAATGACACTTCCAAACTGGAAGCAAGACAGACATGAAGCAACATACAGGTTTGAAGCAAACAAAACATTTAAAAATAGTTTAAGATGATCTTGAAAGACAAAACCTAGCCTGAGAGACAGACACTACCTTTGGCTGGAGGTATTTCAATTTTCTTCTCAGGTGTAGGTTTGGGTTCTGGAGTCGGCTTCACCTTGGGCTCAGGTTTAGCCTCAACCTTGGGCTCTGGCTTGGGTTCAGTGGCAGGGGGAGGTTTAGGTGCTGGTTCTTTGGGTTTAGGCTCTGGAACTTTTTTCATGTAATACAAGGAATTGTGATTAGTAATAAAGAAAAGAAATCTGAAGGAAGACACAAGACCTCTGGAAAGAGCTCTTAACACACATGGACAACATATCATGACAATTTTCTGACAGATACGGGAACATTACGACAGATATAAGATATTGTAAGACACGAAGTAGACACTAAACACCAGACTAGAAACAGTCTGACACAAATGGCTACATATATATACACTGCACTACTAAAACCAAATGACAGACCTTGCTAAAAGCAGAAACATCTCAAACATCATAAACAAAAATTTGTAAAACACACAGACAGACATAAAGTGTAGCCCACAATGGATACGTTACATAACGTTCTTTGAACACCACATCTACAAATCAGCTAAAAACAAAAATGAACGAAACCAAGACTGTACAGGAACTTTGGACAAAAATTGAAGAAAGTTGAGAACAATAATACAAACAACAAAATACCTTTCTCAGGAGAAACTGGAGTTGGTTTAGGAGCAGGTACCACTTCACGTTCTTTTAAGAAATAGGAATTTTAAAAATAAATAAATAAATAAATAAAATTTGAAAAAAATACAAAAATGTTTTAAAATTTTGAAAATCAAAAGGCAAACGGATTCACAGACGTACACACAATCAGATGAGCCACAGACAAGTTAAAGATACACAAAATCTCACATGAATCAAATCAAGATTGGGTAACAAGACATTTACAGAAGACGTGAAGACAACCGTACCTTTTGGTGTGGGACGCTCTTTAGGTTCTTCCACCTTTACTGGTACGATTTTTTCCTCCACGGGTTTCCTGGCTTCAGGTGCTTAAAACATTTTCAAATATGCATAGTTATTACCAGTTATAGAGTTAAGCACGTGTATGTGGCCATTACTGGCAAACTGACAAACATATGGTGCAGGAACAGTGTTTACAAGGTGCACTTAAGAGAAAAACACATAAAGAAGAACATTTAACTGATCACAATGCTGGGCCACGTGACACAACACTCAGACACGTGTATACCTTTCGATGGGGTTAATTCCTTCTCTTCAACCAGTTTAGCTTTCTCCTCTGGTTCCTTGACAACCTCAGGAGCTTAAAGAATAATTGTAATATTAGATCAAAACTGCAAGCGTCGGCTTTGAAAGCAGACATGCATGAGCGGTGTCAAAGAATTAGGAAACGAATCACATAGACGTATTACACACAGAGGGGATGTAGCACACACAGACAAAAAAATACACACTAGTGTAGTTACAGGACAGTTGTTAAAAAAAAAAAACATATAATTAGACGGTATAGAGACAGACTAGCGTGTCTCAGACAACATCACATGTGAAATTATAGGACAAATCACAGGACATCATTATTCGGCAGCACATGACCTACTTTAAGAAACAAGAAAAGTCACAGACACAACAGAGAAGACGTTAGCATTAGCATGTTTGCTAACATGTAGCAGAAAGCCATCGCAGCCACTGCCATTCGGTACCTTTGGTTGGAACTTCCTCTCTCATTCCTAGTGCTTTTCTCTCAACAGACTCTTCCACAGGGATCCGTGGGGCTGGTGAAAAAGAGAAGGCACTTAGAAAAACAGACCAACACAATTGAGACTTTGGACTGGGATGGGGATTTTGGATGGGGATGGTACTGCGAGGAAACAAGAAGCACGGACGTGATGGGGAATACACACAGTGAAAATGTCGAGAGACACATATGGAGACACATGAACTCGTTCTGACGTGTGGAGGGTAGAGACAAACATAAAGGAACACGACCAGTGTGAATTTTTAAAGACAATGCAAAGACTAACAAGACAAATACTGATGTGCATGATGAATAGGTGATGCTCTCCAGGAGCAAATGAACTGAATATGCTAATAAAAGGAAGAGGGTTAGTTTGTTGTTGTGACACGAGTGAAGAAACCAGAATGGAAAGCTCTCAGTAATACCTGTGATAGAGATTTCCTCTACTACCCTCTCCTCTGTCCTGTACTCAAATTCTGGTGAAGGACAACAATTCGTTACACATTTCAGAAACCAGGGAAACCAGGGAAACCAGACGGTCACTATTATTATTATTATTATTATTATTATTATTATTATTATTATTATTATTATTATTATTTATGATTATGTTTTAGATCCAGTTTCATTGATTATTTTGAAAAAACATCTTGAATAAACATATTTTTGCAAACCAGTGCTGGTGAGCTTACAGCATAATGTTAATCAAGGCATTGGAAGTGCTGGATGAATGGATGGATGGTTACGGATGGAGGGGGTTATTCTGGTTAGCTCGGATGTCCATTTTTAATGCGTGATTTTGTAAGATGATGACGTTTTAGTTGTTAAGGTTCAGGTATGAGGTATACCTTGTATTTCCGTCTTTTCTTCATAATGATAGAACTCTGCCGAAGATTCAGCTTTCAAAGTAAAACATGTCATTAGGGAGTGCATTCACGTACGAATTTAAGATCTACATTTACGCTCAAGTCCCATTCTTACCTTCAATAGTAAACGCAGATGGTGCTTCAGGGACTTGTATTGAGGAATCGGGGATATCTGAGGGGTTTTAAAGATCAATTGAATTTCTAGCTCAAAAATGTTGTAGTGTTACTATTGACGGGGCTTTTTTTGAAGGAAATGACTTACCATAAGGCACCCTTCCTATATCAATTTCTGCATGAAAGGGGGTACAGTAAAATAGAGTTATGAGCATAAATGTACTCAAATATGCATGTCTTTCAATTCTAAGAGGTGACTAATGGGTTGGTACAGACCTTTTCCAGACAGGTACAGTTCTGCTGTACTTTTGGCTTCACCTCTCGGCTCCAATCTGACAATCACTGAATATACGCCTAAAGAACCGTTCGGGAGATTATTAGGGTCCATTTTTAAATAAGACGAAGAAGAAGAAAACACTTTAATGCTGCAGGATGTTGAACGAACCTTCATCCTCAGAGGTTACGTTGCGTATGACCATAAAGTGTCGTCGACCTTCACTTCTGAAGGTATACTTTGGGCTCTCTTTGAGCTCCCATGTGTCCTTGTACCACGTCACTATTGCATTGTCAAAGGACACTTCGCATTCGAAAGTTGCAGACTGCCGTTCCCGGACCACGATGTTCTGAATGCGTTTAGTAAAATGTATTTGTTCCGCTAAAGAGAGATAAAGCAGTTGACTGTTAGGGAACAAGCCCATGTTGTTTTTTCCCCCTATTTTTTCCTGAACTCTCCATAATTTGTTGAACAACAACACTAAAGACAAGAAAGCAATAACTTAATAAAGAGGCTTACATATGGAGATGGAAGAGGTTAGTAGATGGTCTTACTTATATAATAAAATGGTGAGTCTGGCAAAAGTATACACACCTTCGACCCAAAGATTTGCTGTTGTTTCAAGGTTTTTGTATTTGCATGTATATTCTCCCTGGTCTTCGGGCCTAACGTCTTTGATTGAGAGCTTCTGAGTGTAATTGGCCACAGCAGATGTGTATCTGCCGTGAGGCTCTAACAGCTTTCCATTTTTAAACCACTGTGTCTTTGCATTGGGTATGGAGAACTGGCATGTTAGTGTACAGGTTTGGCCTTCCTTACCAGCAACATCCTCCATGTGCCGCTCCACTTCACCTTCTGTAAAAAAACGAAAAGTGAAATAACAGTAAAACCCTGTACTTGTTTCACCCACTGCACGTGTCTGATGTTTATATGCTAAAAAGTTAGCGTCAGATGCCAGCTATCTTTGTTTGCTAGATTTTTGAGGCTCATACCCATCACTGTCAGTTTGGCGCTCGAGATATGTGGCCCACACACAATACGGTAACTGCCATCGTCCCGGGTCTGGCAATTCTTGATCTTTAAAATGTGGCGGTCGCCAATAATCTTGATCTCATACTTGTCACTCGTCTCAAGTTTTTGGGTTCCTTTGTACCAAGTCAGCATGATCTCTGGGTAGTTGATCTTGATCTCACATTCAAATACAGCCTCCTTATTTGCAACGGTCGTCTGGTCTGTGATGTCACTAATCAGTGTTACAGGCTGCAGAGAAGAGAAAAACCACATGTGAGCTATGAATCCATAAAATAACTATTATTATCGTGCAAACACAAAAAAATAAAAAGAAAGTTGCCAGTTCTTCTACAAAGAGCTTCTGTATTACATATAAAAAAACACACAAGAGTCATTAAAAGTGTACGATTCTTCCCGTTTATTTTATTCTTTATAAAATAATTATTTAAAAACTAGTTTTGTCTCATATATTATGTGGTAATGTGCTTACATATGTATTTCAGTTTTAAAAATAACAGCATTTGTTGTTTATTGATTACAGTTACCTTTGATCTTTGGCACTTTGTTAAAATTATAATTAAAGATAAATTATATATGTCTTTAAAAAAAGAGACTCACAATGAATGCAAATGATTAGCCTTTACATTTTAAATATTACGATAATAAATATAATATATATTTCATTTTTTTCTCCCCCATACTGTATAAACAGACCAAAATCTAAATCTATTCACATTATTTATATTTATATTTATTTTGTTATTTTTCTTTCTTTTCTTTTGCTTGTTTTTGCTATCTGGTGTCATCCAGAGGAGGATGGGTTCCCCCCTTCTGAGCCTTGGTTCCTCCCAAGGTTTCTTCCTACTGCTAGGGAGTTTTTCCTGCCTCTGTCGCCCTTGGCTCTTTGGGGGCTCGGACCCGGTTTCTGTAAAGCTGCTTTGTGACAACGGCAGCTATACAAATAAACTTGACTTGACTTGAATATCCAAAAGATAATACAACCCTGAGAAATTGTGTTGCTTGAAATTCTACGTTTGAAATCTTAGACAGACACTTTCTCACGAATACATTTTTTCATACCTCAGTTTGTTCCATCCTCTTCTGCAAATCAGCCACAAGTTTGGCCAAATCTTCATCTGACTCACGCCCTGCACGTTCCACTTCCTAAGACCAAAGACATCGGAATCAAAATGAGAGAGGGGATGGTGCAATAAAATACTGTCCCTGCATTCCTTTTATTGTCTGTGCAAAAGATCTTCGGCTTGAAAACCCCTAACACTAAGCTAGTACCTAAAAACTAAATAGAAGCAAAATGATACAGTACAGTTGGTACAGTTCAAACATTCGTGAGTATGAAATAAATGTTGACACTCTCACCGGTCGTCCACTTTCTTCTTCTTTCTCTCTCTTCAGCTGCTCGATGGCCTGAAGAAGGCCACGGTAGTCTGTGATGCCGTACATGCGAGCGTACTTCTCGTACTCTTTGGGATCCACATTTCTGAGCAGCTCAACAATGTCAATGTCCTTGTCCTCTTTTGGGCTTTTCTGCTTAGAGGGTGTCCTAAAGATAAATACAGATTTAGATTTTTTTTTTAAAATCTATTCATCACTTTAATTCTACTCTTCTTTACACTGGCAAAGCATGAACACAGCATGAACACCCCACTCACTTCTTCAACTTGACTGTCTCAAGCGCAATCTCTTTCTTCTCATCGACATTCAGATCAGTGCTGCACTCGATTTCGCCATGTTTGTTAGACGCTACACATCTGAACTGGCCAGAGTCCGATTTGGTCGCTTCTTTGATCTCCAGCTTGGCCTCTTGGCCCTTCTGTTCAATTGTGATGCGGCCACCGTGAGTCATCTGCCTCCACTTGCCCTTCATCCATTTCACGTTGGGAATGGGATCACCACCAACCTTGGCAATGAAGGTTGCAGTGCCCTCTGCAAACAGGCAAAGGTTGTTTGTTAGAAAACATGCTGCCGACCCACTGATTTTCACATGCAATCACTCGGCTGATGCTTTTATCCATTTAACAACATTAGCTGCCCTGGCATAGGTGCTTCGCCTCAAGGCACAGTCTGGAATAAACCCATGACCACCTCCATATTAGCCAATCCTGTCAGACCAATGAGCTGGCAGAGTACTTACTCTCAGTAATCCGGACACTCTTGGGTTCCTCAATGAAGAAAAGGTTGTCCAGTTTCTTAACTGCCTGAGCGGCCGCCGGAGCTGCAGGAGCTCCTGCAGGAGTTCCTGCTTTCTCTGTAATTGGGATGAAAAAACAGAAGTGAGCCATATAGCAAATGAAAAACAATAATGCATCAAGCTATTAAGCAGAACGGCCATGGCACCTATTTTCTATTACTACAGCAGCCATTCAAGGCAAGAACTCAGCTGCCCTGGTCGGGTAAAGAAAGCAAGGATGCCATCGTGAGGAAACGATGTTTGAGCAGTTCTTATTAAAACAGACACCTTCACTGACATTGATAAAGACCAGCACAATGAAATTTGAGAAACAGCAACAAAACAGCATTAGTATGTAATAAGCGAAATGCATAAACAACCAGCTTTACTGGGGAACGACCATAAAAAAATCATCTTAGAAGCAGGGTAAAGCACACAGAAGATCTGAAGAAAAGGTGTTTAAAGAAAGAACTGCACAAAAAAAGCCTTGGATGACACATGTTAAAGAGGAAAACAACACCGCACTGGACATGAGGAGAAATACCTTTGATAGTGACTCTAGACTTGCAGAACTCACTACCAACATCATTGGTTGCCTTACAGAGGTAATCTCCTGCATCCGCTTTAGACACATGGGACATCTGTAGAGTGGCAGTGCCATCTACATATGTGATCTTGGTGTTGGCAGAGGATGTCAACTCTCTTCTGTCTTTCATCCACTGAATTTTCAGTGGAGGAGAGCCACGTGCATGGCAGCTAAGAGAGAGCGTCTCACCCTCGTTCACCGTCACAGGTTTAAGAGGCAAGTCAAAGCTTGGAGGTACCTTTTGCTCTGCATTTTTAAAAAAAATGAAGAATAGGATGGAAAGTGGAAAAAAAAGAAGACACAGCATCAGCAACATGCTTTGGAATAACAGGCGGAGATGCCGTTTACAGTGATTTCACACACCAATGAGATTTTCACAGGAAGTAAAGTAACTGCATGCAGACAAGTTGAAAACTGGCAGATACCAAACCCGTGTACCTGTAATGTGGACTGAAACCTGGCAAGAAGCAGAGCCAGCCTCATTGTTGACAGTGCACGTATAAGTCCCACTATCCACAAGGCGAGAATTCTTGATCAACAGCACAGCCAAATTGTTCTTGAAAGTCATGTCGTAACTGTCAGAGCTGAAGATTTCGGTGCCGTCTTTAAACCAGTTGACGGTCATGGGCTGTGATCCTGCTACACGGGCCTCAATCTTCATCAACTTGCCCTCAGTGTCCTCAAGGGTTTCTGAAGGCTTTTTGGTGAAGCTTGGTGGAATTTTGCGTTCTGGGAACAAGAAACAATTAATGGAGAGGTGTTGTTATTTAAATTGCAAATCGATTGGAATAAGCCCAAACAACAGCATCACCTTTTAGTGACAGGAAGCAAGAACGACAAGCCAACAAAACAAATCTGAGAAGAAGTCAAAGAGTGCATTTCCACACAAAAACGAAAACTGGCCAAACGGCGGACATGACCACATTTACAAACAATCACCAGATACCTTTCACAGCAACTTCTGTGGAACAAGAATCCTTCCCCATGTCATTACTAGCATGGCAAGAGTAGCGGCCAGAGTCGGCCTTGTCTGCCCTCAGAATAGTCAAATGTGGGATGTTCTCCACACAGGATATCTTATAATTGCCCCCTGTACGGATATCTTTGTGATCCTTGGACCAAGTGACTTTGATCGGCAGTGATCCAGTCATGTGGCATTCCAGTTCCACAATATCGCCGACTGAAACTTCCATAGGAGAAAGCTTTTTATCAAAAACGGGTGGGTATCTTGGCTCTGAAAAGGCAAATAAAGGAATGAGCACAAAACGCGCGAACGTTTCAGCACAGGTCAAACGATGAGTTCGAAAAAACAGAAGTGGACATCAATTAAAACACGTTAACATGCAGAATTAATCAAGCGAACAGACCTTGCAGCGTGAGCTTGGCTCTACAAGAAGCGGTTCCAACACTATTTGTTGCAACACAAGTGTATTCTCCAGAGTGTCTCATTTCACCCTTGGCCATTATCAGGACAGCAGAGTTATCGTCAAAAGTCATTGTGTACTCTGAGTCACCGCTCAGAGGTTCACCATCTTTAAACCAAGAAATCTCCATAGGAGAAGATCCCGCTACACGACATTCGAACTGGACGCGGTGTCCTTCTGTTTGCTGAATGCTTGTTATTTTCTTGGGGAAAGAAGGCGGCGTTTTGGCCTCTGAAATGGAAAAAGTTCAACGAAAAAAGAGCAAAAACCAGCAGTAAATTAAATTCAACATGGATCAAACATGTAAGAGATGTTAAAAGATGAAGAGATGGCTGTTTGAAGAGGAAAGAATCATCACCTTGTACAGTTAAATGACAGCTAGAAGTAGCAGAGCCAATGCTGTTTTCTGCCTTACAAGTATATTCGCCAATATCAGCTTTTGAGGCTTTAGTTAATTTCAAGCAAGCTGTGCCTTTGGAGTACTCAATTCTACAGGTTGGAGAGGATCGGACTTTGCCGTCTCCTTTGAACCAGGACACTTTGATCTCAGGAGTTCCCGCAATCTGGCATTTCAGGCAGACTGCATCACCTGCAGTCACCTCCATGGGTTCCAAACTTTCAGTAAAGCATGGTGGCTCTAAAAAGTCACAAATATACCGAGAATAATAATAAAAAAAACGTTCAAACTAAAGTTTCTCGGTAAAACAAGCAAACACACAAACAACGAACCTAAAATGGACACTGTGGCATCACAGGTGTCACGTCCAGCATCATTGGAAACCTCACACGTGTATCTTCCTGCAGCCTCCTTATCACTGTTCAGACACTCCAGGATGCAGGAGCTCTCAGTGGTTGTGATGTTATATTTGTAAGAGGAGAAGATTTCCTGCCCTTCTTTGTACCACTTTACAACAATCTCAGGGCTTCCAGAATATGTGCACTCGAGTATCATCGATTTGCCCATTTCGACCGAGAGGTCCTTTAGCTTCTTGATGAAGTGTGCAGCCTCTGAACAAAACAATTGATAAGCGATTTTATTAAAGGGTAAGTGATTGGTGATCATTGGTAAAAGTACACACCGCCACTCGTGTTGTCTGATGATAAAGACTTTAACTAACCTTTCACAAAAAGAGTGACGGGGCAGTTTTCCTTCCCTGCATCATTAATAATCTGGCAGGTGTATTCGCCTGCATGAGATTTGTCAATCTTAAAGAGCTCCAAGGTGGCTGTGTCTCCTCTTAAAGCGATCTCACAGCTTCTACCAGACACTATTTCCTTACTGCCTCTGAACCATTTCAGCTTCAGTGGGGCTGTTCCTCTCACAGTGGCAGCAAATGTGACATTTGAGCCTGGGAGGGCCTCTACTGGCTGAGGTGGTGTCACAAAAGATGGAGGCTCTGTAGGGAATGTGAGGAAAAGAATATAAAGGATATTTTTGTGGACCTGGGAACTACAGTTATGTCCATTATCTGGTCTATATTAAACAAAAAAACAAACAAAAAAAACCATTGATATAGTTATTTAATTTTTTAAAAGCCTATATTTTGACAAAAAAAAAATTACGTTTATTAACGTTGTTGCTTTTCTACTTTAATATAGATCGTTGCATCTGACACGACCCCTATGAGGTCAATCTGAAGATTCTTACTCATTCTAAACTATCTAATTAAATTATTATATTATAAATATTTATTTAACTCTCATTGTCAGATAAATTCCCTCACAAACATTGTTCTCAAACGTCTCATGTTCAAATTGCAACTTAAATTTTCTTAATAACAACAAAACCCTGACCTTTAACAGCCAGTGAGGCGGTTGTCTCAGCAGTGCCAGCACTGTTCTGTGCTCTGCACTTGTATGAACCGGAGTCTGGCAGTTTCAGAATAGGCAGCTTGAGCGTGCAGGTGTTCTCAGCGAAACTGATCTCATAATTCGGGCCACTCCTGATCTCTTCGTCGTTGTGGTACCAAGATATGGTGAGAGGCGCAGAACCCGACACCTTGCAGTCAATTTCAATGGGTTTGCCAACAATACTCTGGGTGTCCTTCATTTTCCGTGAGAACGTGGGAGGGATCATTTTGTCTGTTTAAAAAAGATGGACGTCATTCAGAAATCTGACACACTTCACCAGATAGATAACGAAGGCCAAGTAAACGTAAGTGTTCACCTAGAACATCAGTACACGACTAAAGCAGCATGAACCCGTTAGAATACGAACCTAGGACAGTCAGATGCATTTTGCAGCTATCACTGCCAACCTGATTCTTGATCTCAAAGGTGTATTCCCCAGTATCACCCTTCTCTGCAGACAACACCTTAAGACTTGAAATCATTTTGGAGAAGGCGATTTTGTATTTTCTGCCAGAGGACAGCTCCACTCCGTCTTTGTACCATTTCGGTTTGAGCTCTGGTGTCCCAGACACAGTGCATTCTAAAGCTGCCGCATCACCTGCTGTGACACTGACATGTTCTGTCTTATCCAAAATTGCAGCAGGTTCTGGAAATTGAAAACATAACCACTGGGTTTTACGAACACGATCATGCAATACAAGTAGAAAGACAATGGCAATATGCAGCAACGGGAAGAATTCCACAAACCTAGGACAGTTAGGCTCGCCATGCATTCGGCCACACCGGCATCATTTTGAAGCTGACAGGTGTACTTCCCAGCAGCTGTGGAATCAGCTTTAAAGATTTTCAGGGTGACCTGATTATTTTCAAACGTAATTTTCCTGTTGTCACCATCTCTGAGAATATGGTCCTTGTCCTGAACCCAGGACACACTGATCGGCTCAGAGCCTTTGACGGTGGCCACCAGGGTCACTTCCTCACCAGATATGGCTGTTGTATTGGGCAGCTTCTTGACAAAGACTGGTGGTTCTAAATGGTTCAAAAATATGATAGATTCATGTAAAACGTGAAAAAATGTCATGTAAAAAGTAAAATCTGAGCGTGCTGTTGGCTAAAGAAAATACCTTACACAGCTTTCAGATTTTACTAACCTCGGAGTTTCACAGCTCCCTGGCAGGCACCACTCCCCACATTGTTTGAGGCTTTGCACTCATATTCACCCACATCTGACGCCTCCAGTCCAAGGATGTGCAAAGTGGCAGAGTGTCCTTCAGACACAAACTTGTACTTTCTACTTTCCTTCAGTTGCTTGTTGGCTTTAAACCAGGTTATCTCAAAAGGGGCCGTTCCCTTCAGTTCACAATTAAGACTGACATCCTTCCCTTTCAGGCCCTCAACAGGTGTGGGCACCTTGTGGAACGTCGGTGGTTCTACAAACACGTTTCAAATTAAAACGAGCCAGCGTTAATATCACGTGCATGTTTTTGGCAGATGCTCTTACACACAGGGACTTGCAATTTCATTGACTGAACGAGCTAATCAACGGGTTGTTTGAAAATACGATGTTTATATGTTCTGAACCCGTGGTTGAGGAGGTTGAGGAGGTGGGCAGTGGAGGCCTAGTGGTTAGGACACTGCCTTTGAGACCTGAAGGTCTCAGGTTCGAGTCCCGGCCCTGGCACTACTGAGGTACCCTTGAGCAAGGTACCG
>JBBPDA010000002.1:639195-668597 GCA_037974385.1 Arnoldichthys spilopterus
GGTTAAATGCAGAGGTTGCATTTCGTTGTGGTGCTTGAGTGTGTTCACAATGACAAATAATCACTTTCACTTCACTTAAAGACTCTATAACGTTCAGCTGGTGGGAAAAATCACCCGCTGTCTAACCTTTGACTGAAAGAGTGGTGCTGCAACTTTTAGTTCCTGCATCATTCTGGACTTCACAGGTGTACACCCCATCGTCATTACAGCTGGTGCTGAAGATTTCAAGCACCGCCACAGAATCATCAAACGTCATCCTCATGTTGTCACTGCCAGTGACCACAGCATCGTTTTTGTACCAGCTAATTTTCAAAGGGGCCGTGCCGGTCACTTTGCTTTCAAGCCGAAGTGGCTCTCCCATCTTTATATGCTTTGATGCCGGTAGTTTCTGTACGAACTCAGGAGGTTCTGCAAAGAAAAAATTACAATCAGTATAAAAGAGACACATTCAAAAGCGCGAGTGCAGGAGAGCAAAGGGTAGCGTCAGAAGTGAAGAGCGCAACATGGCTAAGAGAAAAGAGAAGCATGTTGATGAGGGATGGATAAAAGCAAGATGATGGTGGAAGGCCCACAGACAACATGAACATGAAATCAAAATTTAAAAAAAAAAATGAAGAAGAAGCAATGTAAAGCACAAAAGAATGAAGACGGTGGCAAGAAAGCAGAAGAGAATGAAGTCAGACCTTTCACCAATAGGTTTGTGGTACATTTCACAGTACCAGCGTCATTGCTAACTTGGCAAGAGTAATTCCCAGTGCTCGAAAGTCCCACAGCATAAAGGTCTATGAAGCACGAAAGCCCCTCGAGGCCAATAAAGCAGGAAGGTCCAGTGATCAACTCAGTGTCTTCTCTGAACCATTTCACTGTGAAGGGGGGTGTTCCCTTAAAGGTAGTCTTAAAACGAACAGTGGTATTTGGCACTACAGCCTGCGGTTCTGGCACCACCACAAAACTTGGAGGCTCTATTTTTGGGGGGGAAAGAAAGACAGACAAACCTGTTAAAGAACTGGCAACCACTGGAGATCTTAAAATAGATAAAAACTTTAAATAAGTGTTTATTTTTTAAATGGCATTATCCGATCTGACCTTTCACCCTCAGTGTTCCACTGCATTCACAACTGCCTGCTTTGTTCGTGAGTTTACAAGAGTATGTTCCGGTGTCAGCCTTCTCAAGCCGCTCAATCTCCAAAGAGACACTGTTGTTGTCCTGAACCAGTTTGTGCTTGGTTCTACCTGACAGTTTAGTGCCATCTTTTAACCACTCCACAGAGATTGGGAGTGAGCCAGACATATTGCATCCAATTTTTACTGGGGAACCTAGAATCTCCTCCATATCACTCAAGGGTTTGATGAAGGCAGGAGGAATTATTTGTTCTGTTCACGAGACAAAAATGTGAAAAATGATAAATGCCTGTTCTGCACATGTGTATATACATGTAGGTATTTAGGACAGTGAACGAAACACTAACCTAGGACATTCAACGCCACTTTGCATTGGCAGACGCTGATGTGATTGGAGACCTCAAAGAGGTACGTTCCTCCATCATCTAACTGCGCAGACTGAATCTTAAGATTACTGATACTATTGGTGAAGGCAAGGCTGTGCTGTCTGGATGGGACCACCTCCTTGCCATCTTTACTCCATGTCACTTTCAGCTCAGGCGTGCCTGTTACCTTACATTCAAGACTGACTGGATCTCCAGCTGTGACATTTATAACTTCTGGCTTCTCAATAATCTGAGGAGGCTCTGAAGTTAAAAAAAAAAATAATAAGCAAACACAGTCAAGCAGTGTTTATCTCTGAAAACTCACCGTAACCTTAAATATCATATAATAAGTAACTGACCTTGCACCAAAAGTGTGGCAAAACACTTCCCCTGCCCTGCATCATTCACTGCCTGGCAGGTATACCTTCCACTATGGTTAGACTCACAAATGGGTATTCTCAGAGTGGCAACATTATTCTCAAACGTCCTCTCTATTTTAGGGTCTTCCTGGATCCATGTTTCGTCTTTCTGCCACTGTATGGCCAGAGGAGGCGAGCCCCTCACAACACATTTGAACTCCGCTACGTTTCCCAACACTGTGGCCACGTTTTGGATTTTCTCTACAAAAGATGGCGGTTCTGGTGGTGGCGAGGTGAAGAAAATGGTTAATGGTGTTGTCCATCAAGCCTTCGTCAGGTGAAAATTTGACATAGTAATAAAAAGAGCGAACCTTTTATGCTGAGCGTTGTTGCACAAGAACAACTGCCAACTTCATTCGAAACAACACAGTGATATTCCCCCACATCCAAATCGTCACACTTTTGAATGTCGAGAATTAATACTGAGCCATTCTTCTGTGAGAACAAATGTTTGGAGCTGGATTTGATCTCCTTCGAATCCTTTTGCCAGGTAATCTCAAATGGAGCAGTGCCTTTAACTTGACACTCGAAAGAAGCATTTGAACCTTTCACGACCTCTACAGGAGTGAACGGCTTCACGACAACTGGTGGCTCTGAAACATGAAGACGGATAGGGACAACATGAAATCTGTGTCAACTGAGCGACTGCTTTCCTGAACGGTCAACTGAACCACCTTAAACGGTCACTAACCTTTGACTTTGAGTTCTGTACTGCAGCTTTCACTACCTGCATCGTTGCGAGCCTCACAGTAATACACTCCGCTGTCTCTGATATCAGTGCCAGTTATCTCGAGCCGTGCCAGCGAGTTAACAAAACTCACGTTGTGCTTCGCACTTGCACTTATTTCATTGCCATCTCTGAACCAGTACGTGTCTATCTCAGGAGTTCCCACCACCACGCACTCGAAAACTACAGATTGGCCCGGTTTCACCACTGAAACTTTGTCTGGTTTCCGGGTGAATTTTGGGGGTTCTGCGTAACAGGAACGTGAGGGTGTCATTACTTTAAGTAACATAATTATACATAAAGCATTTATTTTAAGAACAGACTGGATAAAAACCTTTGACAAAGAGTGTAGCTTGGCAGGAGACAGACCCAACGTCATTGGCTACTTCGCAAATAAAGTCTCCAGAGTCTGATGGCTTCGTGAAAAAGAGCTCAAGGGAACTTGAAGAATCATCTTTTTGAACCGAGCAGTCAACCCCTGATAGGACCTCCTTTTTATCTTTGAACCACTTGATAGTCAAGGGGGGTGTTCCAGATAGAAGTACATTGAACTTTACTCTTGTGCCAGGTATGACATCGTGTGACTCCGGCTTCTCGATGATAGTGGGTGGTTCTGGTTATGAAAGGGGGAAAAAGTCAAACCAACGGCTGTGTTTGCCACAAATCTGTGACGCATCACAGCCAAAAGTGAATTTTGGTAAGAGACTACAATTGCTGTGACCCGAGAAAGCATTAGAAGTAAAATGGCCACAAAAGTAACTGTTTACCAGGCCTTAAAAAACTGTACACTGCTGTGAAATGCTTAGAACTAGTACATCCATGTAAAGAGCAGGGTACTGGTTTAAGGGCTAAATGACTAGAATGAACGTTCAGTCCAAACCTTTGACTTTTAAGACGCCGGAGCACTGAGCCGTGCCTGCTTTGTTTGCAGCAATGCAGGTGTAGCTGCCACTGTCAGAACTGTCAAGACGACTGATTTCCAAAGATGCTGCGTTCTCAAAGAAAATGCACTTGTGTTTTTCATCTGCCTCGATCTCCTTGTTCTCCTTAAACCAAGTGATTGTTATAGGCAGGGATCCAGAGACCAGGCATTCTAACTGAGTGAAGGATCCTTTGATGCTCTCCATTTCCGTCAGTTTTCTTGTGAAAGAAGGCTTAATTATTTGATCTGTCACAATAAAAAGATGCGAGTGAGTGCTCAGCGTTGGGATACCATGTCTAGTTGTACCAAATGAGAAGTCACTGGCTAATATACTGACCTAGCACGGTCACAACGGCCTCACAAGTGCTACTACCAACGTCATTTGAAACCTCAAAGGTATATTCCCCTTGGTCACTCCTCTCTGCAGACAGGATCTTTAACATAGAGCTCTTATCTGTGCTTTGCACTTTGTGTTTTCTCCCTGACGTGAGCTCTTTTCCATCCTTCAGCCATCTGGCTTTCAGGGCCTTAGTGCCTGAGAACCTACACTCCAGAGTGGCAGGATCTCCTACTGTGACATTGATAGACTTGGCTTGCTCAGTGATATTTGCCGGCTCTGCAAAGGGGGACGGATGAAAGTTAACGAATGCTGTCTGACAAATTGTACTGGCTTGAGGTAGGCAAATATGGAACAATGCACTGAAACAAACCTTTCACCACCAAAGCTGCTGTACACTTCTGGCTTCCAGCCTCATTCTGGGCTTGGCAAGTGTACTTCCCAGCTTGTTTTAACTGTACAGCAGACATATGCAGCACAGCCGTTCTGTTTTCAAAGGAGACCTGGACATGCTCGGTGTCTCTGACCTCGTGGTCATCTTTCATCCACGAGATGGCCATAGGCAGCGAGCCTTTCAGAAAACACTGCATAGTAAGCTCACTGCCGAGGAGGACGCTCATGTTCTCTAGCTTCTGCACGAATGACGGTGGCTCTAAAATGCAGAAAGTGAGCATGTCACTATCGTGTGAAAACGCATGACTGAACGGTTTTGCTGTACCCTTATATCTCTTAGTCCCACTAACCTTTCAGGATCACTTCACAATCGCATGATGTCTGTCCTACTTCGTTTTCTACTGTGCACTGATACTTCCCAGCGTCTCCGTGTTCAAATTTCAAAATCTGGAGAGTGACTACGCCGTCCGTCGTGCTAATAATATGACGGCGGTCATTTCTGATCTGCTTTGAGTCTTTAAAACAGGAGACCTCGACCGGGGCGGAGCCCGAGACGGATCCCTCAAGCACAACATCGGAACCTTTGACGACTTCTTTGGACTCAAATAATTTAACAAAAGTAGGCGGTTCTGAGGGAGGAGAGTACAGAAATGAGTTGATGAGCTTAGCGGAACTGCTGCAAAACACTGGTGAGTCGACGACTCACTCCCTACACACCTTTGACCGTGACCAAGCAACTGCATCGGTCGCTGCCGGCGTCGCTGGATGCAATGCAAATATAATCTCCGCTGTCGTCAACGCCACTATTTGACATCTGCAGTGTAGCAACTGAGTCAGTGAAGGTCATTTGGTATTTATCACTTGGGCTGATTTCTGTCTCATTCTTATACCACTTAATAGTGATCTCAGGGCTGCCAGTTACTTTACACTCCAGAAACACAGTACTTCCATTCACTGCTAATTTAGCTGAGTCGAGTTTCATCACAAACTTTGGAGGCTCTGAAAAAAGGAAAATGGACATCAATGAAACACGTGTAGCATTAAGAAGAAGGGAGGTAGCCACGTGCGGTATGTAAGAGAAAGACAACGACAAGAAACGGCACCTTTCACAAACAAGACAGCGGTGCAAGAAACCTTCCCCGCATCATTTGCCACTTGGCAAGTGTACGTTGCAGAATGAGATGGTTTCACAGAGTGCAACTCCAGGGTGCTTGAAGCGGCTTCTTTCTTGATGAAGCAAGTGCCTCCAGTTAATATCTCTTTCTCCTCTCTGAACCACTTAATGGTAAATGGCACTGTTCCCGTGAAAGCCGTTTTCAGAGCCACAGTGGATCCTGGTATAACTTCTTGAGTTTCAGGCTTCAGTGTGAAGACGGGAGGCTCTATATTAAGTAATAGAGGGGGGGGAGGGGGGGGGGGGTCAACATCGTTATTTACATATGCTGATAAGTTAAGCTCAGAAAATTAAGGCCAAGATTCATTCCAGATGTTATTCTAACCTTTAACAGAAACCGTTCCACTGGTCTCACTGTGCCCTGCCGTATTAGTGGCGTGGCAGGTGAAAACCCCAGCATCGCTGGTTTCTAAGTTAGGCATTTTCAGTGTCGCAGTGCTTTCTTTGAATTCAGTCTGGTACTTTGTCCCAGCTGGGATCTCTTTTCCATCTTTAAACCAAGATATAGTCATGGGCTGGGACCCTGACACCTTACACTCCATCTGAACACTGCCTCCAACATTGCCATCGACCTTTTTAAGACTTTTTGTGAAGGTTGGGGGTATGATTTTGTCTGAGCACATAAATACAAATACAAATCGGTTTAAAACATAACACATGAACAGTCATCATGCGCTGTATATTACTGCTAGAAGAAGACAGAAAAAAACTAACCAAGAATTGTGACAGAGCAAGAGCAACGGTCTTTTCCGACCTTATTAGAAACCTCAAAAGTGTATTCACAGCTATCTCCCCTCTCTGCCGAGAGGATTTTGAAACTCGCTACATTGTCTTTAAAAGAAATTTTGTATTTTCGGCTTCCCGACATTTCCTTGCCATCGCGGAGCCATTTCACTTTGAGATCCGGACTTCCAGAGACGGTGCATTCCAAAGTTGCAGAATCTCCTGCTGTTACACTTATGGATGGTGCTTTATCAACAATCTTAGCAGGTTCTGAGATCAAAAAGAAGGAAGAAGAATTATAGTACCATGACGCTAATTATTGCTAATTTAACGTCATTATAAAAGCTGCTTATTGTTTAATTCTGACCTTGAACTGACAACGTTGCATCACATTTTTGCTGACCGGCCTCATTTTCAGCTAGGCATGTGTATTTTCCATCGTGATTCTTGGCTACTTTTGCGATTGCCAAAATGGCAATATTATTGTCAAAAGTTGTGGCAATATTAGGATCGTCATCTCTGAGTATTTCGGAATCCTTGAGCCATTTGACAGTAATAGGGGCTGAGCCTTTAAGAGTACCCTGCAGTTTCACCGCGTTGCCCAAAACTGCAGTTGTGCTTTCAACCCTCTTTACAAAAGATGGTGGGTCTGCATAAAAGAAGACATATTTCAAGCTCAAGGACCCGTACATAAGTAAAAACCAATAAGAGACGAGAAATGAAGAAACGTTACGAACCTTTTAGCTTGGCTACTGATTTAGATGTTATTTTACCAACATCATTGGAAACACAACACTGGTAATCCCCAACATCTGCACTATCAAATGACTGAATTTCCAAATAAGAAATGGCATCCTTTGAAACTATTTTGTGCTTCTTATCAGCAGCAACTGGCCTCTTATTCTTAAACCAGGTCACTTCGAATGGAGCAGTGCCTGTAACTTCACATTGGAATTGGGCTGTATGTCCCTTCACTACCTCCAGCAATTCCAGCTCCCTTTTGAACGCAGGTGGTTCTAAGAGCGAAAACATATCGTATAAAACGTAACAAAGAGTTTGGATTGGAACAACACTGATTTGCATTTGAAGGGAACTTATGTTTATCACAAACCTTTAACAGTCAACTGTGTGCTGCAGCTTTCACAGCCAGCCTCATTCATTACTTCACATGTGTAATTTCCGCTGTCAGACACAGCAAGGGCTGTGATCTCAAGTGTAGCTTGACCATCTTTGAAGGCAATCTTGTGTCTCTCACTGGGATCAAGTTGTTTGTCATTTAAAAACCAAGTGACATGGAGTACAGGAGATCCTTTAACAGTGCATAGCAGACGTGCAGATATGCCTTGTTTCCACAGGATCTTATGCTCCAGTCTCTTTACAAATGCCGGTGGTTCTAAGAGAATTTAGTTTAGAGCAAGTCAGTTCTACCACAAGAAATATCACAAATTTGCAAAGGACATAAAGGCGCAAGAACAGCAAGAAGAGAAAAAGAAAGCAACATTTTGGCGCAAAGATGAAAGATACAGCTTTTAAGCAATTAGAGGAATGAACGTCTGTTTAGACTGCAACACACTGCATTGTTAATCAATCTCAAACGTCTTACCTTGCACCGTTACTGCAGAAGAGTAAGTGCTGCTTCCAGCATCATTTGCAGCAATACAGGCATAAGTGCCAGTATCTTTAACCTTGGCCTTTGGGATCTCAAGGCAAGCGGTTTTCTCTTCGAAAGAGATCTTGCTGTCCATGGTATTATGAAGTTTCTTGCCATCCCTCGTCCAAGTGACGGTCACTCCCATATCTTCGTTTACCTGACATTCAAGCCTCAGTGGATTACCCACTGCTATAGATGTGGGCTCGAATGTTTTTACAAAGCTGGGTTTGTCTATAACTCTCATTTCAGTGGAGCACGTAGCCGTGCCGACGCTGTTCAGAGCTTTGCAAAGGTAAGTTCCCTGATCGCTCTGCTCAAGTTGAGAGATCTCAAGATAGTGTTTGTTCTTTTCAGATGACACTTTGTAACGCTGATCGGGGGAAACGGCAATGTTGTCTTTGTGCCAGACCACAGTCATTGGCGCAGAACCCGTAATAACACATTGAAATTTTGCTTGTTTGCCCACAAACAAAATCATTGGATCGGGCTTTGATACAAATTCTGGAGGGAAAACCTCTATAAAAACAAAAATTAAGAAAAAAAAAAAAAGGAAAGAGAAATAATTTGATAGAATGTATGCACTGCAACAACGCAACAATAACGATTTCCCAATAACACACACAGGTCATTATAAAGTAGAAGTCTCTTACCGGTCACATTCAGGTTAGAAGAGCAGCTGTCACTACCATGCTGGTTTGTAGCTCTGCAGGTATACTCTCCACTATCAGCCTTTGTTGGGCTCAAAAGCTCTAGAGATGAAGTCGTGTTTCGGCTGATGACCCTGAACTTGTCACTGTGTTTGATCTCAGAGCCAGACTTGAACCATTTGAAGGTCACGTTAGGCGCGTCTTCGATCTCACATTCAAACTTCGTAGCGCTGCCAACATTGGTCTCCAGACCATGGATTTTTTGCCTGAAAACAGGTGGCACTGAATTGTGCACAGGGAGAAAAAACAACACAGTTAGTTCAATGAATTCAATGTTGAAATTAACACACAAAAAAAAAACAGTGACGGCTCATTGGCATGTCTGAAATGAAGAGTTCTGCAGATCAAAACTTTAACCCACTCCTTTAATCACTGGCTTTCAGATCCATCCTCAGGGATCCTCAGACAGTCCATACTCTTGCTCTTTTCTTGTCTTTTTTGTGAGTTGGGTTAGAGCAATAATCTGAACCATCTTTGGGCCCCTAAGGACTGGTATGAGTTTAAGACTGAAAATTCCTACAGAACATCATTCACTTCAGAAACAACCAACATGGTATTAATGATGGGATGCAAACAGTAGTCCAGGAGTGACTGTGGAGGGAAAATGACCATGTCATGGAAAAGAACTGGAGAATGAAGAATACGCCAGGACTAAATGCCCTGAAGAACATGCAAAAAGAGGTGCTCAGTGAAGAATGGACCATGGATGAGATATATTTCTTGGGTGATGCACTTTCAGTTCCAAGAACTGAATCAAACATGGTGATGAACAAAAGGGATGATATTGCAGGAAATCCAACCGTTAAGAGCTGATGAAGTCTAGAACATGGAGTCATGCTTACACGGTGGTGGAGTGATTGATATGACTAAATCAAAAAGCAGTGAAGAGTGGATTAAAAGAGTGGAGATCAAGAGTGGACATTTTTCTTAAAAATTGTGACCTGATCTATTAGTTAGGGGAATATTAACTAAGGGTGCTCTTTAAAGGATGAAAACAAAGAGTGGTAAGTTAGTCATGGATGAAATGGTGTGGTAAAACAGTCCCCAGAATCCAACCTCTTGTGACCACTGTGAGCCTTGATGATGTCGACGTCTTGCCAGCTTCACTCACAGCCTCACACGTGTATTCGCCTTCATGTTTTTCCTTGACTACTTTGTCGATTACTAATGTGTAAGTATCCCTGTCTTTTAAACACTTGAACTCTTTGCCAGATGTGATTTGTTGTCCATTAAGAAGCCAGTTCACATTTGAAACATGTCTTATAGTCACAGAAAAGCTTGTTTTAGAATGTTCTTCAGTGGAAATGTCCTCCAAGGGAGTCTCAAAAATCGACTGAAATGTCCTAACTTTTTCTTTTCCTAATTTAATGGTCTCTTCTGTCAAATACTCCTGCGTTCCTTCTCTCTGTACGAGAACATCAGCAGACTGTTCAACTGGAACCTGCCCAAAGGACACGTCAGTGGTGATATCTGCTGCACCTACATCTCTCTCTTGAGTTTTTATGGTCATAGATCTCATTTCCTGCCTTTCGACCTGAACCGACTGCTTAAACTCCATCTTTGACTGAGTGGTAACCTTCATCACCTCACTTTTTGAGTCTTGGACAACAGTTTGTTTCTCAGCTGTTGCAGACAGGAAAGATGTTGTGGCTTCAGTCCTCAAAGCAGCTGCCTGAGTTTGAAACGCCAATAACGACTCTGTATTTTCAGTTAACTGAACCGTTTCCACCATTGGTGAGATTTTTTCTTTAGACGTAGCCCTGCTAATCTGTAATCTTTGAGGCCTGTCAATGTGCATTGTTCCAGGCTGTTCAGAGCTAAGAACCTGTTGCTCACGAAAGACAACGGAATAGAAAGCAGCCTGAAGTTCACTCTTGAGATCAGCAGTCTGAGGGTATTCACCCTCAAATGCAATGGTGATCTCGATGGGGGTGCCTGCAGATGTAATGAGATATGTGAAAAAAGTACATTTGGGCTCCTTTTGCACTTTGCCCTCCTGTACGTCAACAACGTCTAAACGTTCGACCACATCTGCCAGAATTAACGGCTGATCTTGAGCAACAGCGGATGCAAGCAAATTTCTCAACTGCTGCTTTATGTCTAAGCTGTGCACTTTGGGGGCTTGAATCACAAAAGTAAGTTCCTTGGGAAGTGTCTGGCTTTCTCTGGACTCTGACACTTGAAAAGCACCCATCTGCTGCTGAGTGATCACTGCTTCGGTTGTTTCTAAATGTGTAACGTCCTGAGCGAGTTCACCTCTTATAACACGTTTCTCCTCCATGATCACCGACTGTCTAACAGACTGTCCTTCTTGAATCTGAACAGCAAAGTCTTGCTCTGCAGCCTTAAGGGTAATGTTACTTTCAGTGGAGACCGCCTTCTCCTCAACTTGTAGAGATTCTGAAGGCATTTTAGGCTCCACCTTAGTCAAGCATGTATATTTCTCGACAGCACCCATACTCTCGGTATGACCTTCCTCCAGATCTCGCCTGTCCGACACAGATGTGGCATGTAAAATATTCCAGTTATCCTCTTTTTGCACTAGTGCACGCTGTTGCTTAACATCACTAGAAAAGGGAGTCTCTTTTGGTAGCTGCACTGGTTCCGTGATGACTTGCAAAATGCTTTGAGGCTTTGCCTCTTTTCGGAATTCAGACTGAACTCCGGTCACGGAAACATCGAGAGCACTGGAATAATCTGCTGTCAGCTCCCGTCTCTCCTCTGTGGAGACGGCATGTCTACGGATCTTTTCCTGCCTCTGCGCTGCTGTTTGCTGGTCGGGCTTTTCTACTGAAAGTATCCCCTCCTTACATAACACGTTTTCTGGCTGAACCGCCTGCAGATGTAGGGGTGCAGGGGCCTCTTTATGAGGCTCTATGGAGATAGATGGATCTTGGCTGGAGAACTGACTTGACTCTTCGCAAGTAACAGTCCGCTGTTCGTCTGTTGACACCGTGTGCCTGAGTGTAGGGCTTTTTCTGGTCTCTGCTTGCTCTGGGCTTGGCTTCTCACAATGGATTCTACCCTCAGAAGGAAGAACTGTCTGATCGCTGAACATCTGTAAATGAAGCACTTGCTCCTGTTCTCGTTGAGACTGAACCGAGACAGCACTGTCTAAACCTGGGATGACACTTGTTTTATCAGCTTGAAGTTTATTCTTCTCCTCGGCAACAAAGGCTGACCTTAATATTCTGTCCTTGGCCAAAGTCGCCGTCTCTTCATCGGGTCTATACATAGAGAGTTCTTCCTCTTTTGAAAACGTTTGCTTGGTCTCACTTACTGAAAGAATGACTGGTTTGGAGGCCTCCTTCCTAACTGATGGCTGAACGGCTGAATCTAACATGGATAAATCCGTAGCATGTGCATCTGTTATTTGTTGTTTCTCAGTGGAAATTGCTGTATAGAGTATTTTAATACCCTCTGTCACTTGGTAGCTCTTTTCCGCCTCTGTCTGCGGTATAGTCTGAGACTGTTCCTTAACTACTGGAAGTGTCATTTCTACCTGGTGACTTGAGACTGGGTGTTTTGGCACAAGGGTGGGGTTTACCTGCTCTTTTTCACAACTGGCTAGTGGCTCTGCCTTCACAATGGTTAGAGGGGTCACACTTTCTGTTACGGCAGACATAAACTTCAAGGGCTCCTTTGCAATTTCAACCTCAGTGACCTCAGGGCTTTTAATACGATCAAAGTGCTGTTCGGTGAAGTCTTGGCTCTCTTGAACAGCGGAGGTCATCGCAGCCATGTGCAGCTGTTTCAGAGGCGTTGCCACGGCTGGTTGTGGCTGGGTTGGAGCAACGGTTACTCTCTCGTGGGTTTCGTGAGACTGTAGAACCGCAGCTTGGTGAGTTACTTTCTCCAGGTGCATAACTGCAGATGAAACATCTAACTCTTGTAGGGTGTCTACTTGCTCACTCGCTATAGTCTGTCTGTCCTCAGTGCCAATTGTGTAAATCATATGGTGTCCTTCCTGCAGACTAGCTCCAGCCTGCCCAGGAAGACTTACGCTGTACAAGCGGGACTCGGTTGCCTCTTCAGTCCTGGACATCTTATATGTTTTTTGCTCCTGGACCAGCTGTTGTTGGTGAGATACAGAGTAACTTTTGCGGAACACAACTAATTCAGCACTACAAGTCGCCTCGCCAAAGCTATTGGAAGCCCTACACGTGTAAAGGCCACTATCCTTCTCCTGGGCATCAATCATAATGAGGAAGCCAGTACCATCTGGGTCTGTTACAACACAACAGTTCAGGCTTGGTTTAATCTCAGTGCTACCCTTAAACCACTGAATATGTGGACGAGGAGTCCCTGTCACTTTGTACTGAAATTTGGCTTCACAGCCCTCAGCGCACTGCACAGGCAGGATCTGTGTGATGAACCGAGGTGGTTCTCCAGGAATTTTAAACATCTGCTCCACCCATTTCTCTGCCGACGACGCTTGCGTCATATCACCGACTGGTACCTTTAGTGTTGTTGTGCAAGTAATCTGGCCAAATCTGTTGCTGGCAGTGCAAGAGTATTCTCCCTCATATTCCTTTTTGACCTCAGTTATGATCAGACTGTACTCATCCCGTTCCTCAACTAACTTGTAAACCGACGACGAGGTTATGACTTTTCCATCATGGAACCACTGAACCTTAGGCTTCGGAAAACCAGATACAGTGACGGTAAACCTTGCCGAGCCCCCAGCTGTTACTGCTGCAGGGGTAAGCTGTGTTACAAAAACAGGCTTTTCCTTTTTCTTTTCAAAAGAACTCGAATACATTTTGTTCTCTGGCTTGAGTTCAAGTGTTTTTTCTTTTTCGGGAAGTTGCAGGGAAGTGCTGTAGGTTTCTTCTTCTTCCTCCACAGTCTTCAGGGTCAAGCTAGAAAATTCTGCGTGAAAATAACGGAGGTAAACATTCACTATGACATCCACACGTCAAAAAGTTGAGGTAAGGTTTTCATTGATTAAAGAGCGGACATGAATCGTCATGAAATGTCAAACAAACGCGTCGCACAACAACAGTCTTTTTTGTCATAACTTTATTGTCTCATTCCTAATGTACACAGAATTACACAGAATGCACCGTACTAACATCTTCATTTACTCCTCACACCACGTTTTGTTTACTCCATCTCTACTAAAGAAGGTTAAACAGGTTTACATTTGCACCCAAAGGGTATTCCACCATCCCATTGCCACTAAACAAACAATACTTTTTTATTTATGGTCAAATAAACGCTATCAATAACTTAAAATAGGTAACATTACACAAATGTATCTAAACTAAAAACAATATTTTTTGCCATAACTGTGAATTTAGTCTTGCAATGCTATTTATGTTGTAGGATGTAGTCAAATCTATCAAATGTGTTCGATATTCTTGGCAACGTGCACATACATTCAAAACAAATTTAGCATAAATTTAAAAGGCTAAACGACTGCAGTCATGCATTTAAATATACCAAGAACTACTGATGAATTTAATCTAAAGACAATCATAAACATGAGTTTGTTTTACAGTGCCTTTATAACAGCGTTAGGAACAGTGTAACTACAGCTACATGCCTGTTGAAGCATTACTTATTGGTTTACTATTCCTTGATAGCTGCCCACATATGCAACATCACTTAATTAGTACACAAACATTATTAGCAACACTGATGTAATTATGAGTAAGTAAACTGAAATGCGGTACTTACATAAGTGTGATTTAAGAACTACACTGGGCTAGTTATACAGTGGGCCTGTTAGCGTGCTAGCTATGCCAGTGCTAGCATCGTAACCGGCTCCACTGTTTTTCATTTTTTAAATATGGAAATTTTAGATAAACTGGCTGTTTAACCTTTGTTCGTTCTGCTCCTTCTCATCAGTTTTTGTGCTAAGCCCACTATAGCCCTGCCCTAAGGTCCTGACTGACTTTTAGATGCCTGACAAAAGAAAAGCACAATCAGCTCAAATGGGAAAAGGCCAAAAAAGAGAAAATAAATATATAAATTGATAGATAAATAAATAAATAAAATGCTTTAATTGCAGTTGATTTTGTTAAATCTGCAAAAACCTACTGCACACTTAACTACTAATCGCGTGGAAGTATATGTGTAACATCTATTTCCATGTGTCAAACAATGCATCTACCTTTTATTTAGTATTTAGTATTTATTATTTATTATTTGTAGATACCGTGTTCCTTGCACTGTAATAAACTGTAAAATAACGTCACTCAAAAAATGCTTAATTTTCCTCACATTATACTACACTGTCTACATGCAACATAATACTCAAGATTCTGTGATTTACAGCGGAGTATTTTGACACTAATAAATCTAACACAATGTAATATGAACTTAATTTTTTGAAACTGGATTTTTTTTTGGGGGGGGGGTGGAATTCTGTGTCGATAAATGTACAGACAGAAACGCAGCAACTCATAAATCTTCCATAAAACCTTTTTTTCAACCTTTGCTATAGCTAGCCATCAGATATGCTTAACGTCTGCATCTACTTTGCGTTCATCTGACAATCTGCCGTGTGACGCTAATGCACAATAGTATATGGCCAAAGAAGAAAAACACGTAAAAGAAATGTACACGTAATTAGCACTATGTGTATAAATAACAGAATGAGTTTAAGGACAGTTATTCACAACTAGAGATCTATAATAAATAAAGGAGAAAGAATCTGCTTCTATTGAATATGCTTCAAAGTATGTTGTATATGTTTTGCAGAGAACTATACACAATTTCACAGTAATTTACATGTACAACGCATGGAGAATAGTGATCACTATGTCTCTATGAAAGACACACTTTACAAAATAGCAGTCCCGTGTGGCAAAGGAGTTTTGGTAAAGTGTTAAAACACTTTTAGCAGGGACATGGTATCAATAGAGCCTGCTTTGTTCTGGATAACGCATTTGAACTCACCAGCGTCACTTTGAACGGCATTTGTTATAAGCAGATTGAAATGCCCTGCAGCTTTCTCCTGGATGATGTACCTAGGATTTGTTATTGGAGCACCGTCTTTGAACCACTCTGCTGTAGGGTTTGGTTTTCCACTCACTAAACACTGGAGCAACACTGGTGTTCCTACTGCTGCAGTAACATTTTGCAGTGGTATTATGCATTTCGGGGCGGTTTCGGTGACCTGGAAATGAAAACTACACATGTTTGTTGATTTGCCTTTGAATTCTACTTTATCTTCCTTTGAGGGCTCAGCGAAGACGTCAAAGTTGATGCTAACATATTTCTCCCCCTGCTCGCTCACCTCATTGTCAGTCATAGCTACCAGTCTCACAGCTTTTTGAGACTCGTCTGCTTCCTGTTGGAACTCAAACTCAAGCTCAATTTCTGACGTTTGTTCGCCATCGAACGATGAATTTCCAACAACCAAATCAAACTTCTGGGGCTGATTTTTGGCACTGCCTAGAGATACTGCAGTGAGTTCTCTCCCCCTAGCCTTTCCTGAATAGGCTTGTGGATTTAATACCATCAGAGACGCCCTACAAAGTGTCTCACCAACAACGTTGATAGCTCTGCATGTGTAGATGCCGCTGTCTTGTGCATTGGTTTTCAGGATTTTCAGGAAGTGGTTGTCACCGTCAGAGCTATGAAAGTACTTCTTCTTGTCATGAGGGATCTTCATATTACCTTTGAACCATGACACTATTGGTGAAGGAATTCCCATCAGTGAGCATTCAAACATTACGGTTGTATTTTCAGGGGTCTCTATGTCGCATATTGGGTTGATGAATCGTGGTGGCATCTCAGTCACTTCAAATGCTATTTTCAGGTCATCGCTTTCTTGCGTTATAAAATCAATGGCACCTTCCTCATACATGCTTGGAAGAACGTCGAGAGAAATGATCATGCTTTTGTTGTCAGCTGTGTATTCTGGAATAGTGACAATTTTCACCTGCTTCTCAAACTCTTTCACCTCATTCTCATCCAGCTCAACCTCCAATAAAATCTCTTGTGGAGAAGGAGACCTTGATGAATCCTCATCCTCCTCGACATCAAACTCAATGACATGCTGATGGGTGACAGCAGGTGGTGCTGGTATCATCCTTGCCTCAGTAGAGATCACAACAACTAAAGCAACACTTTTTGCTTCACCGACATAATTAACGGCTTCACAGATATACTCGCCTTGGTCAGCTTTTGCTATGTTTTGAATTTCCAGTGCTATGTTATCGCCATCTCTGTTAATGCTGGTTCTTTCATCAGGAACAAGCTTCGTTTTGTTTCGGAACCATTTTACCTCGGGAGATGGTAATCCGAATACTTCAGCACTGAACCGCAATGCATCACCTTCAAACACTCTTCTCTTGGTAAGAGGTTTAAGAAAGGCAGGAGGAATTCCTTGTACCTTCTCCTGAAGGGCGCCCAAGCCTAACAAACCACGGCCTTCTTGAATAACCATGCTCTCATCAATTGTAAATACGGGGGGAGTTGTTTCAATACCTTCATCATCGGGAGACCTGAGAAATTTAGCCGAATATAAACCTTCACTGGAGGTGCTTGGAGGTCTCTTGTAATCTATTGGAGAAAATGGAAACTCAGGGGGTGTCATAACACCACCTTGGATCTCAGTAGAGGTGTGGAAGGATTCAGGAGATTTGGGAAACTGAGAAACTTCGGTGGATGAAGCCGGTGTGTAGAACCGCTCAGCTTCTGCCATCTCTTCACTGAATGTGCTGCCAACTTCAATGGACATCTCAGATTCTGGAGACAAGGGTCTTCCCCAGTCAGATGGTGGGTTATAATAATCATAGACAGCACTGAACGTCACCTCTTCCTCCTCCAGTTTTCGAACACCAGCAGAGCCTCGTTTAACAACTTTTTGCTGTTGTTGCTGTGAAACTTCTGCAACAAAGTCTTGAGCAGTTAGTGCTGTAGTTTTTCTTGATTTTATGTCTGCCACTTCACTCAAAGCTCCACATTTAGCGCCAATTTGGCCTGGATCACTATTAAATGCTTCTTTGTATTCCACTTCTGCTCCCTGGCCACTAATTGCACTAGTTTTTGGTGAGATCATTGCATCCTCCTCTATTTCCGGGGAGATTTCTTGAGAAACAGCTAAAGAAATAGTAGTGTCATCTTCCTCAAGATGACTACCACCTGGTCTTACAAAGGCCCCTTCACAAGTCTTTATCACTTCCCTGTCTGTTGCTCTTGGGCTACCAGGACTGTCAACTATATTCCTCATTTTATCTGGTAATATAGCCTGAGGTCTAATTAAAGTAGGAGACTGCTGGAACTCTGTGACATTTGCCAGGGAGACAAAATGGTGCAAATCCTTGGATGCTGGTTCTACAAATGACCTGTCTCCCACTGATTTTGCATCAGTGGATTGTAGCAATTCCTTCTCTACAAAGACTGCAACATCTGGGCTTAATGGAGACACACTGCCTGCAGTTAAAGAAGTAAGCACCTTTTGATCACCTTCTCCAGGTTGAAATGAAGACATAATTCCTCCACACTGTTTACCCTCAAGTGCAACCTCTGGAATGTCCTCCACAGGGTAAGAAAATTCTTCAGTTGGTTCCACAGTTAAGTCTTCTGACTCTAATACAGGAGATTCTGGTCTCTCAAATGCCTTTTTTAACCTCGATACTTTTACCTCTGTCCCTGAAGACTGCAAACCACACCCAGATACAAAAGATACATCCGACACTACAGCTTGCTTCACACGTGGGACTTTTGGTGCTTCCTTTTGCAAGACAGGAGAAGACTGTGTACTGTCTTTAGCTGTGAGAGATTGATTAATCGTAGAGAAACTTTCTTCACCTTTTTTAGTCAGTTCCTTGAAAGCAGTGGAAGGGCCCGACAACGTTTTTGTTCTAACTGCAGGGCCACGGTCAGTTGTAATCCCAAGGGATCTTGTCTGCTCACTCGTTTCTTGTGTAGCAAGAGATGAAAATCCTGAGTCTAATGTTGTGGAGTCAAAGGAAACATCAGCTACACTTTCAGCTTGTCCATGCTTGTTGGTGGCAGTACATTTGTAAGTTCCTGCATCAAGATACGAACAATTTAGAATGTAAAGCCGGTAGCTTTTGTCATGTTCTTCAAATTTATATTTGTCTGAGCTGGGGTCAATGGAAATATCATCATAGGACCATATGGCACAAGGTGCTGGTTCACCAGATATCATGCATTCGAGAATGGCAGTTTGGCCCTCCGAAAAGCTCATGTTCTCTAGTTCCCTTAAAATCTGAGGTACCTCACCAGCATCATCAAAAGAAAACGTGAACTTATGCTTCATAGTTTGAGATATGTTTTCATCAACTGGAGCCTCAGCTGTCTTTTCAATGGGTTCAGATGTGTCTGTAGCCTCCGCAGTAAAATCTAGCGTAGGTGTTGGAGCAGTTATCCGGATTTCCACCGGAGATGAGTGAATAGATGAATCAGAGGCGCGAGGCACATGGATGGCCGCCTGTGGTAGCTGCAAAGTGAATTTTTTGTCCAGACCAGGATCCAAGAATGACTCGAGTTCTTCCTCGATCATTTGTTCTTCAGTCAATTCTGATTCATCTGTCACTTTAACTTCTTGAGGTGCTTCTGGACAGACCTTGGGCTCATCATCAGTTACTTTAAGTGTGCAAGACGTGCTGGCTTTTCCGTATTTGTTTGAAATATTACAAGCAAACATGGCCTGATGATCACTTGTTGGATAGTAAATGGTCAGCGTTGATGAATTTGCGCGGGTACGCACATCAAAGTCTGGATCTCTTATTATAGGCTGTCCATCTTTAAGCCAGGTAGCTGATGGCTGTGGGTCTCCATGAAACTGGCATCTCAGTTCAGTCATTTCCCCCCTCCTAACTTCAACATTTGTCGCCATTGTTGAAACAAAGACTGGTGCACCAGATTTCATAGGGCTCCCAGCCGCCCCTTTTGGTGCAGTGGTGGTGGTGTCTTTTTCTGAGAGCATGGTTACATTTTTTGATGCGCCAGGATGGACCAGACCAGATGGGCCCACTTTCTCACGAGCAGTGCACTGGGGGTCAGTCACTTTCTTAATGTCTTGTTGAGGCAATTCACCGCAAGAAACAGCACTGGTTTTGTCTGTCATTCCTCCATACTGAGGTTCACTGCTCGTTTCTAAACCAACATCAGGTTTTTGAGTTAAGGGTTGCAATTGCTCAGTCGTGGTCCAATTAGATTCGAATTCAACATTTTCCTCTTGCTCTTGCTCAGATAAAATGTCTTGCTGCCATTTTTTTATGCGTGTAGCTAGAGCCTCTTCCTCACTGACAAGATAGTCACTTTCAGTTTGTTGCTTTCTGTTGTCTTTATGAGAAATATCCTCGAGTGGGATTTTGGAACTGTCCACCCCATGGTCTTGCGAAGAAACACCGCTAAAGAATTTCTCCTTTGACGTTCTCTTTGATAATGACTGACCCCTTTCAGGAAACCCAACATCTTCGTGTGCCACAGTTTCCTTAGGACTTTCCACCACAGCAGCCCACTCAGGCTCCAAGGGAACTGCATGCTCTTGTTCACTCAAAACATCCTGTTGCCATTTCATTATTCGTTGAGTTAAGGCCTCCTCTTCACTAATGTAGCGCTCGCTCTCGTTTTTTAACTCATTAATCCTCTCCCGTGATAAATGCAACTCCTTCTGAGAGCCACATTCGCTTAGACGCTTCTCTTTTGGTGATCTCGCAACCTTTGATAAGGAAGAATCTCTTTGACTGATCCTTGGTTCTTTATACATTTCGTCCTCTGATCTGCGGAAATGAGATACTTTTTCTGTATCTTCTTGATGCTCTTTCCATTTTCTTGCTGGTTGGACTGAAATCTCCTCTGCACTCACCAAGTCATCCGTCTTATGTTTCAGTGCTTTTTTGTCTTGCAACAAAGACAGTTCACTGTCAGTTGGGGGCTTTTCTTTGGCCCAAGATCTTGAAACGTTTGTGAATGACGATTCTTTCTCAGTAACTTTTCCAAGTCCTTTCCTATGCATTTCAAATTCAGGTTTATGCACTTTCTCCTTAGACTGTTCTGGTGTAACCAGTGTTTCTGTGTGACCATGCTGCAGTTTTATGTCTTGTTGGGTGAAGGCTTCTCCCACATCCATTAACTGCATGCGCTCAGTTTTTAACTCTAAATGCTCTGCACCTTGTGTCACATGCTCACTTAGAACTTGTTTTCTGGATAAGGATCTCGAAAACTCTGCAGACGAAGAATCCATGTGTGTTTTCACAGTTGCAAGCTCTGCTTCAGGGTAATGGAAATGAGGTGCTTTCTTCTTAGACCAATCAGATATCGCAGCTTCTGTGTGGTCGTGTTGCTGTGTATCTCTTCCACGTATTATGGTGTCACTCTCATGTTGTAATGCCGTTTTTTCTTCAGATGAAACCAACTCACTATGTGCTGGATGGGATTTCGGACTTTTTGCTGATGGTTTATATATTTCATCTTCAGATTTGTGAACACGGGATTCCCCTGCTTCAGATCCAATTGATTTCGTCTGATCCAACTGCACATCCTCTTGCCATCTCCTTGCACGCTGAGCCAAGAACTGATCTTCTCTCTCCAAACACTCCTTGTCTGTGTGTTTCTGAAGGATATTATCGACTGACATTTCTCTTGGCTTTAACTGTTGAACGGCTGAAGTGTTTGTACTGTCATCTTGTGGAACATCATCGCTGACAAATGTTTCCTTCACTCGTTTTGTTCTAGAAGATGCTTTAAAGCCAGGCTCCTCATGTGAGGTTTTAACCTCTTTAGTAGACTTGGAGGCTTCGCCTGCCTCAAGCCATTGCAACACAAAAGGTTCCTTTGCATTTAGTCTGGTTTTCTCATGCTGGCGTAAAAGATTTTCATCATCTCTACTAGCCAAATGTTTATATTCTTCTTCCTGACCTGGTTCTTCTTTTGAAACAAGTGTCTCTTCCATTTTCTTCTCAGATATATCAGCTTTAGTTTCCGTATGTTTGATGTCCCCAACAGGAAGCTCGCCCCTCATCAGCTGAATGGCCCTGGATCTAGACTGGGGCTGAAAAGAGTGCTTTGATCTCGGCTGTGTGGTTTCCACCACCTGGGCCCCAAGCCCAGTGATTCTCTCCAGTCTACTCTGAAAATCTGCGGAGCTTTTACTCACCGCACCCTCGCCTTGTTCACTTGGCCGAACGGCATGCTGGACCTCGGGCAAAGAGAACGGCTTAACCCTGTGCCTTTCCGCATAATCTGTGTAACTAGGCTCACTTGTGACTGACTCCAGATCAAACTCAGAGGAGGACATTGTTGATATGGAAAGCCTCTTTTTCTGTTTGACAGCCTTTTGGAGGAGATTGAGCTTTGCTCTAACCTCTCCATGGAGACTGTCGGTGTCACTGAATTTATCACTGTACCGATCACTGCATCGGTCACTGAATTTATCACTGAACCGGTCACTGTACCGGTCGTGACCAGTTAGCCGGTCGCAGTAAATGTCACTGTAGCGATCGCTGAATCGCTCGGGTCTTTCAAACATAGGGGGAGGAGAACGAGCACATTCCGAAGCAGTTTCCAGTTTGCTGTCTCTTTCAGTCGCTCTGGATGGGGATGCAGTCCTGAAGTACACTGTGCGGAACAGGGCACTCTTAGGCCTAGGACGCCCTCTTGGATGTCCCTTGGATGTTTTATCAAAAGGTGAGCCGACACATCTAAGGTCTACTCTGAACTTCCTTTCCTTTGTTTGGTCAACCAGTGAATCTAAGCTCGAGTGAGATCTGTCTGAACGTCTTGTCAGACTTAAATAATTGGCATCTTGCTCCTCCCTCAATGACACAAGAAGTGATGCTGTAGATTCTCCAGAACCCTCTGTATTGATTGCCATTACCTTGTAACTCCCTGAGTCTTTATCTTTAATATCGTTGATTGTCAAACTCGTTAGGTACACATGCATTTTACTCACTGTATGTATTTTACGACGGTGCTCCTTTTGAATCTGCCTGTTATTATGAAACCATAGTATCGTGGGAGCCGGTCTTGCAAGCAGCTTGCATCTAAAAGCAGTTACCTCCCCCTCCAAAACAGACCGAAATTTGAGCTTTTTAATGATCGAGGGCTTAATATTTTCATTCCCAGTCTCTGTTACAGTACCAAGATCTAAAGCTTCTTCAGGATCTGACAAAGCACCATGCAGTTGTCTTCCTTTTTCCGTCAACTCAGTTCCTTCATTATAAAACAATTCTGTAAGAGAAGAGACAAAGTTCATCAAAATGCCCACTATGCCAAAGAGACTAAAATGTATTTCAAATGGAATATTAATAGAAATATTAAACGCATGCATCAAGTCACAAAGCTATAAAAAAAAAACAAATTCACTCACCATATTTGTTCGAATAAACGCAAGACTCGATTCTTTAATAAAGATTCTGACACGAAAATGGCTTGGTGTTTTGTTCCTTCTTCTGTGGACATTTCTTCAAAGAAATTTCATAAATTTCTTTTCAAAGCATTAATATATATCCAAATAAAACTGACCTTTGAAAAAGAGGTTCTTCGATACCTGGTGTATAAACCCTAAAATATTCCTTACCTGACTTGCAGAAAGATGAATAAACGCCCTTTCTAATCCTTAGATTGGCGATAAAATGGTTCAGAACATTTAGAGACACGTTGCTCTCTATTAAATAAAAAAATAAGTCGTTAAAACAGCTCTAGATTGGTATGAGAAGGCGTTTATTCGAACTAATATAGTTTAGACGTATAACCAGGTTATTTAAGAAAAGCAAACAACATTAATCACATACCACTATCTGCAAGCCAGTCTAAGAAATATTTGCAGGAGGGAGTTCCAGATGCAAGAAACATAGGCAGCAAGTAAAAGATGTGGCTACTTCCATATCTTTTAAAGAATTATTTCCTGTGGTATGGAAACTTTAAAAGATACACATCCTGCACCTTTCATTTTCAGCTATGACGAGTATATTCTTCATGCTGTTTAAAAAGGAATAACAGATGCAAAACCCCACTTTGTCTTTCCAAAATGCTGTACAGCAAGCATTTATCACTCAAATTGCTTGCTATCCAAAAACGCCAAGAGATCAGACAAACATATGTCAATAAATAAGATATGAAAGTGTTCCCATCAAATAGGTCCATGCAGTTTGTACATCAGACAATACTGTCCCGTATCTCATATTCAACACCGTGTTTCACAAAAGGACGTTTCATTGCTTTAAAACAAGATTTCATGACTTAAATGTGATCTTACCTTTGACTTCTTCCTCAATTTTAGTTTCGACTTCCTCTCTCACTTTTGTAACTGTAAAACAGAGTAATTCAGGAACCGTCAGTCATTAGAAATTCATGCAATGGGATTTAAAAAAAAAAAGAAAGGCATGAAAACTGGTGGGGGGGTGGGGGGGGGTGTTTTGCTGTAGATGCTCAGCAAAAGTGAAACAAATGTCAGAGATGAAAGATATAGACATGACGGAAAAGAATAAGAGGTATCACAAGATGAGCATGCATCGGCCAACGTGGCCCTAAGAGGTGAGTACTGCATGCAGCTTCTCCTGCTGCACCAATAGCTTGTATGTCCAAACATTATCTTGGTGCAAGCCAACATTTCTCAGGTTTTAGGGGAACGCCGACCTCCCCAACAGTTTGAGCTATTATGAAGCCAGATAACTGAGGTGGGAGGACACCCTTTAAAATAAAAAAAACACTTAAATTCTTCCCTGTTTTCACACTGGACTTAGATGAGATGTGTTTTTGAAGAAAGTCAAGTGGATCCATACGTTTTTCCAATTCCTTGATTGATACAAGATCTTAATAACTTGCTTCCTTTGATATTTGCACAACAGGAAATGCCCTCGAGTGGTCTACTTGTTCCTGCTGTACAGGCCTGTTATACATTTTATCTACCTTAAAGAGACACTCATGAGCTAGAAGATAGTTACTCTTTCCGCCTTCCGTTTTGCTTCTGCTGCAATAATGTTAAAGAAGAATATTAAGCCATTAAGGCCAAGAGGAACGGTAGATGGAAATGGAGCGATTAAAGAGATAAAAGAATGACAACAAAAGATGATGATGATGAGTCTGATGAGGGATGAAAAACTGATTATAAGATTACATTATTACATTTAAAATCAGTAGCTGTGCTGACAGAAGGACACAAGATGAAGTGTGATTGAATGAGATGCTTAGATGATATATATCCACCTTCCACCTGGAGCTGTGCAGATGTTCTCTGGGTACTGCCATCTTTACTTTTAGTAACACAGGTGTAAATACCCTGGTCCTCTGGTTGGGTATTGTATATATAAAGTGATACAATGTTTCCAGTTTGTTCATATTTGATCCTCTCTGTAGGAGCAAGTCTTCTGCTGTTGTGGTACCATACAACATCAGACAGTGACTGAGGGTCAACGCGACAGACAAATTTGGCCATTCCATGTGCTTCAACACTCAAATTGCTCAGATTTTGTGTAACATTTGGATATTCTGTCAAGCTCATAGTGGATTTCTCCAAGGCGCCTTCTGCTGCTTCAGCACTTGATGGTTTAAGAAGCATTGCTGGAGATTTGGCACAGACCCCTGGAGACAGATGAGGCAATTTCATGCTTTTCTCTTGAACTTCAGATCTTGTGTCAGATAGAGTGACTTCTTCATGAGAGGCACCACAAATGATCTCACTTGACGTTGCAGAAAAGGTTAACGGGGGCTGATTTTTAGCTACTGATGATTTCTCAGGCATGGTTTCAGAGACAAGAGTGCCACTTTGCATCGTTTGATCTTGTTGATCTCCCATAGATACATATTGTGGTTGGTCTAGGTCTGAAAATTTGACTTCATTATAGTCAGAGATACTTTTAATTGTGTATTTGGGTGACGTAATTGGCTGCTGAATCTCGTCAATCTTTACATCTGATTTGGACAAAAAAAATCTCTCAGGTGTGGTCGCAAGGACAAGAGAACTGGATTGCAGGTTTTGATCTTGATCAGATAAAACTGACTGGCCTCTCACTGGAGGTATATCTGTGTCGTGAGTAATAGTAGGGGAGCCTGGTAAAGTGACTTCTTCTTCATGAGAGCCAACAGCAATGCTCATGCTTGACCTTCCAGAAGGGGCCAATGTTTGTTGAATTTCAACATCTTTTTCAACTGATTTTGACATTGTCATGGAATATTTATGAGGCAAACATGCAATGGCAGGAGAGTCACTAGGCAGCTTTTTATGTGGTTGGACTTCCAAATGAGATGGTTTGTCTTTTGTTAAAGGTATGTCAGAAACTTCGGTACTGGAGCCTGGTGATGTGATTTTGAGAGAGCCAGTAATTGTAAGGTAACCTTTCTGCTGAACCTCATAGCTTCTTTCAGCTGATTTTGACAGTGTAAATGAAGATTTCTCAGGCCGTCTTACGATTCCAGGTGAATCACTTGGCATCTTTTTATCTAGTTGGGCCTCCACATGTGGTGGTTTATCTTGTTTTAATATGTCCGTGACTACGGTAACTGTGGTGGGATCTGGTAAAGTGATTTCAAGAGAGTTAGTAATTTGCCTAATTGGCTTTCCAGATGGAGTTGATTGTTGCTGAACCTCAGTACCTTTTATAGATGGTTTTGAAAATACTAATGGTTTATCTAATGTGGGTTCAGAGACAAGAGTATCATAAGGAAGGCGTTGATCTCGAACACTTGGGGCTGCAATGTCGGCAGAATCGTTTGGCAGCTTTTTGTCTAGTTGGATCTCCAAATGTGGCAGTTTGTCTTTTGTTAGAAATATGTCTGGGATATTGGTTGTTGTGCTGGAGTCTGGCAAAGTGACTTTGAGAGAGCCAGTAATTGTCCTACGTAATCTTCCAGAAAGGTCACCATCTTGTTGAACTTCATAGCTTCCTTCAACTGATTTTGACAGTGTCACTGAAGATTTCTCAGGCATTCTTACGATTCCTGGTGAATCACTTGGCAGCTTGGCCTCCAAATGTGGTGGTTTATCTTGTTTTATTATGTCTGTGACTATGGTAACTGTGGTGGGATCCGGTAAAGTGAATTCAAGAGATTCAGTTATTTGCTTCCTTGGCTTTCCAGAAAGAGTTGTTTTTTGTTGAACCTCAGCACCTTTTACAGAAGATTTTGAAAATACTGTGGGTTCAGAGACAAGAGTATCATACGGCATGTTCTGATCTTGAACACTTGGGTCTGCAATGTCAGCAGAATCATTTGGGACCTTCTTATCTATTTGGGTCTCCAAAAGAGGCAGTTTGTCTTTTGTTAAAAATATGTCTAGGACATTGGTTTTTGTCATGGAGTCTGGTGAAGAGGCTCTGAGAAAGCCGGTAATTGTCTTGCTTGGCTTACCAAGAGGGTAACCTTCATGCTGAACCTCAACACTTCTTTCAACTGATTTTGACAGTGTTATCGAAGATTTCTCAGATGTTTCAGGTCTTATGAGTCCAGGTGAATCACTTGGCAGCTTTTCATCTAATTGGGCCTCCAAATGTGGTGGTTGATCTTGTTTTATTATGTCTGTGACTATGGTAACTGTGGTGGGATCCGGTAAAGTGATTTCAAGAGATTCAGCGAGTTGCTTACTTTCCTTTCCAAAAGGAGCTGGTATTTGTTGAACCTCAACACCTTTTACAGAAGATTGTGAAGGTTTATCTGACGTGTGTTCAAAGACAAGTGTATCATATGGCAGGTTCTGATCTGCACATGGAGCTGCAATGTTGGCAGAATCCTTTGGTAGCTTTTGATCTAACTGGATCTCCAAACGTGGCAGTTTATCTGGGATGTTGGTAATAGTGGTGAGGTCTGATAAAGTGACTTCAAGACGGTCAGTATTTCTCTTACTTGGCTTTCCAGAAAGAGTGGACTGTTGAGTAACCTCAACATCTTTTGCAACTGACTTGGACCATATCCCTGAAGATCTCTCAGGTATCGTTTCAAAGAGAATACTATCACTGGGCAGATCTTCTTGTGTGTCAACTAGACGTTTATGTTCTGTATGTTCATGGTCTTCAAATTGTTCGGTTTGCAGACTGACTCTTTTTGTAAAAGAGGTTTCCATGCTTGAAACTCTCTCATTACCAAGATCTTTATATGACTCATCTGAGCAATACAAAAGAATATGTTAGACAGAAAGTAACTCCACTACAGTATACTGTTACACACTATGTGATACGAAAATAAGAAATGTTAGACAGAAAGAAACTCTTCCACAGCATGCCGCATGCTAAACAAAGTGTGGAAAGTTTTGGCTTCTAGTGTTATGGAATAACAATTATGGTGAGGAAAGTCTGGAAAGCAAAGTGGATCACACTTCACAAACTTTAATATAGGCTGCTTGTATCAACTGGCAGCATGAATGTTGATCTAGTAAAGGGTTCTTCTATGTGAAGTTAGTAACGGTGGCTACAAAATTTCACTGTGGGGAAAAAAAAATGAGTGCTTTCAGCTAAGAACGATTAATCATGGTGTATCACTCCAAAAAAAAAAAAGATCTCATTTTATCTGAATTACCTTCTCTGGTTACTGCAAGGGTTGCTGTGCAAACTGCCTCTCCAGCGGCATTGGCTGCTTTGCAAATGTACTGTCCGGCATGCTCAGAAAAAGCATCCACTATTATTAAAGTGGCAGTGTTTGTCATTTCATCAAAATGAAAGACAATATTTGTGTTCGGCTTAACAGGTTTCTGGTCATGAAACCAGCTGATCTCTGGTTTTGGCATGCCAGACACACAAGCGTGAAACCTGGCCACTTCCCCGTGAGGCACAGTGCAGCTCACGATGGGTTGAATAAAAGTGGGCCTTTGACCAATAGGCTCCTTCTTTACACTCTTAATGCTTGTGGAGAGACGTGCGGAGGCATGCCACTGAGATTCTTGAGACGTAACATCCATAATTTGTGTTTCCCCTGAAAGGAAGTATTGATTTATTGATTTGTCTTCGGCCATCAGGCATAGTGCACACAATCACACATCTTTCTTAGCAATGTAGTTTCTACAAAAATGTACACAAAAAGACGGTGTGCTCGTTCGTGTGAAGTGTGTCCAGTACATGTCCGGTATGTATTTACAGGTAAAATCACCATAATTGAACAATATGAAGCAAAGCATCTGTAAAACACTGAAATGCAAATCAATGCTTCTTAAAAAAGTGCCATCACATCTAGTAGCGAAGGTACCATTGTGATCATACAAGCATGCTACTAAAAAAGAAGGTTCAGCTCACCCTCCAGTTTCAGTGCTGCTGAGCAGGAGACCATTCCAGCAGAGTTGCGAGCGACACAGCTGTAGTCTCCCTCATCTTCTGAATAAACTCTTGCAATCTCGAGTTGGCAGTTATCATCAAACTGCGACATTCTGAAGAAGTTTGACTGCTTGATCTCTTTGTCATTGCAGTACCAAGTGATGGTCAGATCTAGAGTAGAGGCGACCAAACAGAAAGAATCCATTAACTGAAGAATTACAAATATTAAGCATAAGAACTGAAACATGTAGTATGAACCTTACCCTCTCCAGACACCCGGCACTGGAATCTAGCAGATGTCCCTTCTTTGACAGAGGTGTTTTGTATTGGAGATATAACCACAGGTGGGGATAGAGGTGCACCAGTGTCTGGAGACACAACCTCTGGAACTACAAATGACATTTATTACCAATATTATCAAAATAACTGTTTGGGGTTTTGGACATGGACTAAAATGACATTTTTTTGTTTTTTTTGTCTTTCAGTTTTTACCTTCAACATCCAGTGTGGCAGAACTGGTGGCCTGTCCATAGTCATTTCTCGCCTCACAGTTGTACTGAGCTGCATCTTCTGGGAAGACCTCAATGAGTAACAAGGTGTGTTCATTTCCCTCTTTCAGAAACTTGCACTTGAATCCGGCAGACAGCGCCTGTGAGTTCTTGTACCAGGAGACCTGTGGCTGAGGGATGCCAGTCAC
>JBBPDA010000002.1:679856-696923 GCA_037974385.1 Arnoldichthys spilopterus
CAAACGAATGCTTGATTGTTTCCTCTGTCCTGGAAGTTGCTTTGGATAAAAGCGTCAGCCAAATGATTAAATGTAAATGAATAAATGTAAATGTAAATATTAAGCTTTTCCAGAATGGTGTTGCTATAGGACATCAGCTGCAGTATGTTACATGTTTGCCTATTTCAATTCTCTCAGCATACTCAAGGCTTGTGTAAGGCAAATAAATCAAAATTTTTGATTCATCCTTTTTTTTTAACTAAACTTATTCTGAACCACTATCCAAGTATATATATACACTGTGAACACTGCAGATTGCATTGCATGCTCTTGCCAAGGTGAAGCATTTAAAATATATTTATAATAACATGCTTTTTACATTTCTTTACATTTTGCGATGTTCAAAAGAAAAACGTCATAAACACATTTTAACATGTTAATTTTACATGGTTACATGAACTGCTTGGAGCCACTGACCTTCCTCAAGTAGGTTTGTGGAGGCAGACACCTCTCCGTGCTGATTTCTGGCAGAGACGGCGTATTCTCCGGCATCATCGGCAAATGTCATGGAGATCTCCAGCTTGCATTCTCCGGTCTCCTTACTGTAGCTCACTCTATATCTGAGGGTTAGGAAGACATGCATGAGTTTGCATGTAGTCTGCATGCGGAACTGATTCCAGATGGCTACGGTAGGTGATCAGAACTCCAGGTACCTGTATCCAGTGGTCAGTGGGACACCATTCTTTTTCCAGTAGATGTGAGGTTTGGGGCTGCCACCAATCTGGCAGTCGAAAACAATGCAACCCCCTTCTACCAGTTTCTGCATAACTGGCTTTCTTATGAAGAAAGGGGCCGCAGCTGCTCCGGCTTCTACCGCCTCCGCGGCAGCCACTTCTGCTTCTGTGGTCTCAAGGACAATCCTGAAAGAATGTTCCCCATTGATTTTGAATGTACAGTAATGATAGTAAACATTAGCTCAAGCTTTCTGCGGTTTTGCTACTCACTGTTTCTCTACGGTAACTTCTTCCCGGCTCTCAATCTCCTCAGAAACTAGAGGGGGGGGTGAATTATGATGCAAGCTTGAAAAACAGCAGTATATCTATATCTCCACACACATCACAAGTTAAAGCTAGAAAGAACTACATTTAAATGAGGACTACCTTTGACAAGGAGGTAGCAGGAGGTGCTGATTGTTCCAGCCTCACTGGTAGCGGTGCAAGTGAAACGGCCGCTATCCTCAGCGAAGGCCTCGCGAATCACCAAGCGGGCACAGCTCTTCTCATATGTGATCTGGAAGTCAATGGAGCTCTCAATCCTGTAGTCTTCTCTGAACCACATAATGCCAGGGGTGGGGTGGCCTGAGATCTGGCACTCCAGAGTCACAGACTCTCCCTCAGTAACGGTGACGTTCTTTAGACTCTGCATGACAAAACGCAAAGGAAATCTGCTTAAGAACACGTCCTAGGGTTCAACAATAGTGCACACAAATAGAAAAAATAGGGATTAACATTGGATTTAAGTTGTGCAGTGAAAGTATAGACTTCTGGGGCACACATTTACTAATGAGTCCTTTCTGAGAATTGTGCATGTTTACATCTGCTGCCAGAGGAATTGTGATATGTACATATTCACTTTGGTGCAATGTATCAGAGTGTGGAATCTGCTCGTTTTGGTAAAAGCTATTTTTTCCCTCCATTTCCACAATTTTAGTCATTTCCAGTTCCACCACTAGCTAGGACCCTCCTAACACATAACCCCACCAGCACTTCCGGGATGTCATGTGAAGCAAGCCACTGCATCTACCTCAGCCACCTCAGTTAACCCAATGCCATTAGATGGCATGAAGCAGTTGGAGGAGAGCGTTGACTCCCAATTGACTCCCCTGTGTTGGCTACTTTGAGTTTTTGGGGGGTTTTTTTGTTTGGGGGGGGGTTCAATTGTGGGAGGGCCAAATGTGCTCTCTTGGTCTCCCGGCCACAGATGGCTATGGCACCACCAAGGATTGAACCTGCAATCTCCCGATGAAAATGCCAACACTTCCAGATGAGCTTCTCAGGAACAGAGAAACTAAATTAAAATCTACATTTTTTTGCCATATATATAATAAAGGAAAAATGTGTACCTGAGAAATCACATTATTATAAGCAAATGAGTGAATTAAACAGCAAAAAGCCAGAAAAGCTTTGTATAAACCTTAAAGGGCTACGGAACTTAAAGAAATTCAAGTTATATGGTCACCATAAAGAACCATGCCTCAGTAAACTGCCTTTAATCTATATTTAGCCATATATAGGAGCAATAAATTAATAAAAAAAACACACAATCATCATTTCATGAATCCAGCTGTACAGGAACAACAAGGAACTGCAATCATGATTTTTGTCTTCATTCTCTGTGAGAATCTGCAATGTCTGGATTGATTGCAATCCCAAGTGGACACAATCCACTGAACAACAAACTTGCAAATACTCACAACAACAACAGTTGGGGGCGTAACTGGCTCTTTGGCAGCTGAGGGGATTGCTGCTGTCTCCAAGACCTGAAACATAGAAACAAGGTGTTGATTTGGATGTAAAGGCCCATAAGCTCCTGAATTAGCAGTGGGAGGTTGGTTAAAAGAAGACAATGTTACAATGGAGGAAAATGGTCGGAAGTGTCTAATACGATTAGAGGTAGCAGACAGATGTCAGGGGTGAGATCCTCAGTTAACCAGGTGAAATCTGTAAGAAAACGTGTTAGATGTGGACTAATCTTAAAGTGACCACACAGGTGATTATATGACCGGGAAAAAAAACAAACAAACATCAAAAGTCACTCGTGAGATTAATGACAAACATTAGCTTGGCTGGCAAGCATCACCAGTCTACAAACCTGTGTCTCCCATTGCCCTGTATATGAAGAATCTATGTGTCTCTGTAACTCTGTGTCGAAACGTGACTGATATTTCTCAGTAGTGTCCCTAAAAGGGGGCAGAGTCGGCTCTGGAGTCACTCTCGTCTCCACAACCTTATAAGCTGGTGGCTTGACGGGCTTGATGATCTTTTGGGCAGAAGAGGTAGAAGAGAACTCTTTCTGAAGTGTGGCAATAGCAGAGCCTGCTATTGAAACCTGACCAACCCAAGGAGAGCAGCGTTACCACCACAGATTGGAATAACATTGCTTATTATTTGCTTGGATTAGCCACTCCAATGGAAATCGTCTACAATAAAATAATGACTTCTAGAGGATTATGGGATGGATTGGGAAATGGAAAATGGATAGTTAGGGGAAAATGGATATGTTAGCACAGCTAGGTATTATCATGAGACGATTCAACCACTTTATCTATTGACATTATTTTGGGGCTTAAACATGATGGATGGTTTTGGATTACAATGGTATGATTTTCCGACAGCACAATATTAGCTGGTACAATGTTAAAAGTGAGGTCTAACCCAATTTTATGTTATGTGGTAGCCTAATTTTTGGGAGTTTCTTGTTTGTCAAGCAAGCAGTACGCACCCATCTTTAAGAAAAAGTCCAGTAAAATATATCTAATGTATATATTTTTTATATACAGCGTACAGAGCTGTACCACCACCGGGGGGCAGTGCCAATAGGGCTACCTAGGTGTGGTTAATCAGAGAAGACTGCTGTCTAAACCTTGTTTCTTTAGGATAGAAGGGCCGCTGCTAAGCTAATTTTGCTAAGAAGGCCATAGTCACCCAAAAAGCTCAACTTTATGTTTAAAAAAACATCACTTAAAGATTTGTGACTATGGTTTAGGACACAGTTGGACCTTACCACCACAGAAAACACCAGGGCTGGTTTTCTATAAGCAGTGGTAGATAAAAGTCCTGAAAATCTGAAGCATCGATTTGGGCTAGAGTTCTAATTTTGTTTTCTACATTAGCCTTGCAACTACAGTTCTAAAAGTAGAAGCAAAATTATATTATAGCGATGCACAATAATATCAGAATCATATCAGCATCACTTATTGAAAAAAAAGAAAAAATGTCGGCTTTGGATTTGGATTTGATTGATATTTCAAGCTTATATTCAAAAGTTTCCTTTTTGTGCTATTAAAGAGCAAAATATTAAGGCAACTCTGGATTACTGGAAGTGTATTCCTCTATTTTTTACCTTATTTAAGCTAATAGTTATCTGGAAGTTATATTTCTCAAACCATGTCGTCGTAGTCCCGATGTCAGCATTTTTTTAAATTCCATCATCGTACATAAAAACATTGGGTATTAACGTTGGCCTACAAATCCCACAAAATCAGTGCCTCCCTATAAACTTGAACTCCAAATTTGACCTTGGTTAACTGACTATGTAATTGGGCTATTGAGTATTGCCTCTGTCCATCAGGTTTTTTTTGTTTATAAGGTAAGAATGCTTTATCTCTTTAGAAAATCATAATTAGAGTTTAAAGACTGTGTCCGTGCCTTTACTTTGGGTTCCACTGCTTGCTTGATACCACTCAAGCTTACCTCGTAGCTATGATCAGGCTTAGGGACTGTAATTTTTGAAACTGTGAATTGTGGAACTGGGGATGGGGCGAGTCCAGTATCCACCTGGGGCCTAACCTCAGTAGTTGTTTGGATCTATCACAAATCAACAGAAAATGAGTTGACGCCTTAAAACACACCATATTTCATGGCATGGAAAAGTGGGCTGTCACAGAGGCAGGAAAACCTTCTGACCTGGGTGATATGAACAGTTTGGTCGGTGGTAGCGCTTGGTGTGACACTGGGAATTTGCAACGTCTCAGTTTTACTCGTGACTTGCTGCTTCGCAGCCACAGTTACTTGCTGCTCTTTTATATCTGTTTCTTCTTCAGCCACAGCCATCTCAACATGAGCAGGCTTTCGCACACGCGCCTGATCCACCGCAGCAAGAACCGTCGCCACGGCTCCGGCCCGTTTCCCTTCATCCTGGCAACAACAAGCATCCATTGTAATCTAGCACATGCATAGAATTCACGTCCTTGGTAAAAGATGGAAGCAAATCCAAGCACTATGGGTAAATTCAAAGCGTGGAACCCAGCTGGCCAAGGAATGTGCCCAGGGTTAGTAGGTTGGGTGACCAGTGATGAACTTGATAGAGATGAATCCTAGGCTGTATCAAACATCCTGGAGCCGGTACAGTCATAGGAGGGCAATGCCATATCTGAGTGCTGGACACTGCACTGATTTTATTGCCACTATAACATAACCGATGTGATCTCCTCAGTTATTGCACTGTTTTCCATAGCAGAGTGGAGGCCACCCTAAAGGACCCTTACAGTGCACATCAGATAACAGCAAGTGTCCCAATTCACAGTGAGGTTAGAGGAAAAGCTAGACATCCCATACAAAGTGCAAACGTGGTCAGAAAACACAGGGGGGATGAAGTTCAGCTACCTGTTCCTGGGAGTTAAGTGTGTGAGATGCTTCTATGCTGGACACGGCTTCTGAGAGAGCACTGATGGTCTCTCGCGCACTGTACTGCCCAAGAGGTGTCATGGACAAAGCCTTTGATATAGGCTTGATATGCTGCGTCAAAGAAAGGATCTAATAACTGGCTCAGAAGCAATATAAACACTTTAAGAGGTCAGTAACTTACTGGAAGAACAAAATATATATTTCAAGGTACGTCTCTGTTCTTTAGAGACCATGCAGTGGTTCAAGAGGTATTTCAGATTACAGTAAGGTGCCGCAGCTGAAATTATTCATTCGTGATTATCCCGTGTGACATGTGGGTGTCAGAAGAAAGCAGTGGAGAAACAAACTCTTCTCAGTGGCGGGAAAAGAAACGTGAGGCAGAAAGAAAATGGTGATTTGTAAGAAAAATGCATAAAATGATGGTTTTGAAATCCAACGTGGACTTTCACTTGCAGAGGTGGGTAGTAAAAAGTGATGTTTACTCTGTTCTATGTTCATTATGTAGTTCGCAGGGATTTAAACGAATGGTTGGGGCTTCATCTGCGCCAACATTCAGACAGTTTCGCCAATCGCCAGCTTCTCTACGTTCTACTGCTGAACGTTCCTGAGCTGAACTGCTGAACTGCCCTGAAATGTTTTCGACCTTACTTCCATTTGGCCGTTTTTTTCTCTGACTTGGGTATGATTTTAGGCTGTCCTACCCACCTCTGCAAAGATGGAGGTGAATAAAAGAGTTGGATGAGTGACCACACCACTGAATGACCAAACTACCTGCTCGGTGGGAGGGGCAAGAAGAAGAGTAGCAGTGCTGCTCTCTACACCGCGAGGCTCTGCTGAGCCAGGATAAGGCTCACGACTACGAGCCTGGTCCACTGCTGCTACCACGGTGGCAACAGCGACAGATTTGTCATCCATGCTTTGTTGTTCCTTTCGCACATGCAGGCAAAATTAGGATGCAACACAAAAGTCACTGTTTGATCATAGAGCAGATAGAGACATATGCGTCACTGAAAACAGAAAATGAACATATTCCCATGCGAAGAGGCCGATATTTTGATCCCCACAACGTAAATGTAACTTGATCACCCACAGTGTGATTACTGGTGATACATTCACGGCTGCAGGTGGACTGAAGTAGTGCAGCTTATTTAAATCCACGTTTTCCAACGTCAGTGTTTACTTTGTAATTACAAATACACTGTAAATACATTAAAACCTGAAGTTACTGCACACAATGATGAAAGAAAGTGAAAGTGACTCTTTGTCATTGTGAACACACTCAAGCACCACAACAAAATGTTACCTCTGCATTTAACCCATCACACGTGCACACGTGTAGCAGCAGGTAGCCACCAACGGCGCCCAGGAAGCAGTATAGTGGGACGGTACCTTGCTCAAGGGTACCTCAGTAGTGCCCGAGCCGGGACTTGAACCTGTGACCCTCAGGTCCCATAGGCAGCGTCCTAACCGCTAGGCCTCCACTGCCACTAGTTTCAAAACACTGACACCACAGACGGGTAATGTGAATAACCTTATTTCATCACAACTTGTCAAAGGCGTGGGATATATCAGGCAGCAAGTGAACAGTCAGTTCTTAAAGCTGATAAGGATCTGAGCTACTTTGACAAGGGCCTTATCTATTGGCTAGACCACTGAGTCATTGCATCCACCAAGTAAGGAGAACTGGTGAATTGATGACAGGGTAACCCAAGGCACCCAAGGCTCATTGATGCAGCTGGGAAGTGAAGGCTAGGCCACCTGGTCCCACAGAAGAGCTACAGTGGTTTACAGTGGATAGAAAGGGGGTCAGAACACACAGCGCACCACAATGTGGGCAGTAGTGGCCTAGTGGTTAGGACATTGCCCTTGGGACCTGAAGGTCGCAGGTTCTGGCCTTGGCGCCACTGAGCTTCCCTTGAGCAAGGTACCGTCCCGCTACACTGCTCCCCGGGTGCTGTTGATGGCTGCCCGCTGCACATGTGATGGGTTAAACGAGGTCACATTTCGTTGTGGTGTGTTCACAATGACAAACAGTCACTTTCACTTCAGTCAGAGTTGTTTCAGCAGCATGAGGGACCTACTCAATATTAGGCAGGTGGTGTTAATGTTATGGCTGATCGGTATTTTGTCTGTTATCAGCAGCAATGACATAGTGGGGTCCATATTTTCTAAACTGTATCTCTAATCCAGATTAAAAACTACAGGAAAAAGTCTTGTGGGTCCAATAAAAACAGCACAGTCTACACAACAAATGAACAATGGTTATAACGCAACTAGCTTCTCTCTTTTCCATGCAAACAGGGCACGTCACTTTTACTATCGTGTCAGAGCTTTCACCTCTTTGACAGCAGCACTGCTGACTTGCTGCTGCATGGCGATGGAGCCTTCCCAGCGCTGCTCCATTTGTATCTGTGTAGAAGTCTGGATCTGGGTCACTCCAGCCGCCATGCTGGCTACGTAGCTGGACTCAGATACGTAGCCCGCCTGCTTCCACGGAGGCAGGACCTCAGCACCGGCCGTGACCTGTTTGCGGGTCAACACTGGGGACTTGACTGGTCTGATGGGTGACACAGACAGTCTTGTGGAAGGGGACACAGCCCTAAAAAAACAAACAAACAGTGAAACGAATGATTTATTAAATCAATAACTGGGAAATGCACATTTGTGATAAGAGCAGCGTCATCGTGCTGTGCACCACTTGCTAAGTCACAACATGCTTAATACCGCAGCTAACTGTGTCATTTAGCACAAACCGAAACAAAAAAAAACGAATTTTCAATAACCAAAAATATTTCAAATAATAAGATTTCATACTGTAACCCGATTGGTCAGATTGTGAAGAAGAGTGTGACCACAGGTCTGCATCAAATTTCCAAATAATGACAGTGCAAATAATGACGAGATAAACAATGAAAACGTTAAAAATTTACATATTTCTATATTTACACCAAGTTTAATTGCACATGGTGGTTCTTCCTTTCTGCTCATCCGCCTTTAGAGCAGTTTAACCATCACAGACACCACCACATGTTCATCTGCTGCTCACACATTCGCCATGAAAGTTACGTTTTTAATTTTGTTTATTATTATTTATTTTATTGTCATCCAGTGTCGACCAGAGGAGGATGGGTTCCCCTGTTTCAATCATTTAAAATAAATTTTTAGTACATTTAAAATATTTTAAATGTAAAGAAAATGTATAATAAAATTTATATTATATTAAATAAAATATAATTAAATGAAAGGATTAATAATCATTTTATAAATTAGCATTTCGCTACATTATTACGAATGTATTATTTATTTTGACCCGTTCTTACTTTTCCTCACCCTGAATGTTCCCTTCACCTGACCCTAACCTTACCCAAAATATGGACAAATTTGCGAGGTAAATTACCTGACGGGAGTAGGCGTGGGTGCCTTCACATGTCTCACAGGTGAAGGGGACTGGTGACGGGTAGCTGAAACCTTTGTCACGTGAGATGGGGGCGATTTGGAGGATGGTTTCGGGGGCACACGAGGAGGCGTCTTATGAGCCAGTTGTTCTGTTACAATACCTCCTTCTACTTGGATTTGCATGGCTCTGGACTCAAAGTGAGCTTCCATTCTCTGTGGACGGAGCACATGTCTGGGATTAGCAGAGAAATTGCATGTCATCTGCTAAGATTTGCAGAGAGGAAACCTGGATTACCTTTTCCACTCTGGTTTGGCGAGCCTGTGAAATCTGAGTGGTGGAAATAACGGTCTTTGTTTTCTTAGCGGGTACGGCTTCCTCCTCACCTGTGCAACGGGTACATTTCAGAACATATTTAGCACAGCTTTGAGGCCCCCAGATATGGACACTGGTCATAAAATTGATTAAAAAAAAAGTACCTTGAACCAGCAGTTCTGCAGTCGAGGTGGCACGTCCACTGCTGTTGGAGGCATTAACAGAGTAGGTTCCAGAGTCTTCAGGAAAGGCTTCAGCAATCAACAAACTGTAAAGATCTCCTTCCTGGACAATCTGGAAGTCGGCGGAGCTCTGAATCTCAGCTCCCTCTCTGTAGAACTTCACCACAGGTGTAGGGATTCCTGTTACACGAACATCCAGTCTCACTCTGCTTCCTTGTCTCACGGTCATGCTTTGCAGTCTCTGAATGAAGTTGGGTGGCGCAGTTTCCGCTGGAAAAAAAATGTGACAATGCAAGATCAGTAAACTAGCTGAACATCTTAGGTCTATCAGTCTCAACCAAACAAAACAAAGGGTAAGAATAAGGTGTTTGTTCCCTTTTTCTGCAATAACAGCCTCGACTTTACACTAGTAGCTGAAACATTGCGGTGAGGAGTTGATTACATTTAGAGCCACAAGAGCCACATATCACGAACACCACCTGCCTATTGTTGAGCAGGTCCCTCCTGCTGCTGGAGCAGCTCTGACTGTGGTGCACTGTGTGTTCGGACCCCTTTCTATCAGAGTCAGCATCACTTTCTACACCACAGTGGCTCCTCTGCTGGATCAGACCAGACGGGCCTTCACTCCCCACATGCATCAGTGAGCCTTGGGTGTCCATGACCATGTCGCCGATTCATCAGTTGACCTTACTTTCAACTGCACAATAAGGCCTAAAGCTACAGAATCCTCTCAGACACAGAGAAAGGTGCGATTCTGTTGACCTGGTAAGCAGTAAAATTGTGGAGGCAGATCCATGTGTTAATTTAGCTGTTTAACTAATCCAAGCTCCATCCTAACTCAACTAACTCCTAACTCAGATTTATGAAAGTGACTCTTTGTCATTGTGAACACACTCAAGCACCACAACGAAATGTGACCTCTGCATTTAACCCATCACACGTGGAGCAGTGGGTAGCTACCAACAGCACCCGGGGAGCAGTGTAGTGGGACGGTACCTTACTCAAGGGAACCTCAGTGGTCCCCGGGCCGGGACTCGAACCTGTGACCTTCAGGTCCAAAGGACAATGTCCTAACCACTAGGCCTCCACTGCTCATTTTATAGGTGAAATTTCACATCCTGTACTAATGAGATAAACCCATTAGCCTGTTAATGTGTGTAGAACCCAACACATGAACCTGAAGAGGAAAAACACTTTTCATTGTCTTAATTTATTTAAACTCTTACTTTTCTTTTATCAAGACTTTGTCACGTTTGTCTCTTCTTTCCTGTATTTTACTCTTAATTTTACTGCTTCCCTTAATTTTTATGCTATTTTATCTGTGTATGACAATGTGCTATATGAATATTTGCATTTACAGCATTTAGCAGACGCTCTTATCCAGAGCAACGAACAACGGTGTTGTGTAGTCCAGGCCTGTTCTTCTGTCTGTAGGGCTCAACCCATCAACAGCTGATATTCTATGGAGATACTACTCGCTAAGTTACACACCATAACAAACCCGGCCAACCTTGTAAACCCAATAGACAAAGTATTTAAGAGTATAGAATAAACAATAGACAGTAACAATAAACGAGCAATAAACGTGAGGGTGGTTAGTTTCCAAGATCCTCCTTGAAGAGGTGCGTTTTGAGTCGTCGCTTGAATAAACGTGCCTTGCCTTGAGTAGAATATTTAATTTGTCATTTTCTAGCATTTTGATATTTTTCACTAGCTTATAATCAGTCTTTTCTAAATGCAGAATGACCTGCAAAGTACGTGTGAGAGGTTCCCTTAGTGTGCAACACAACCTTTGTTGCACAGCCTCAAACCTGCGACCTTCAGGTCGCAAAGGCAGTGTCCTAACCACTAGGCCTCCACTGCTGTTTGAGCTGATGACTGGGACTCCTAACCAGTTCTAGACATTACACACATGCCCTTCACTGTTTCTATTGTGTTTGAGTTTTCTTTCACCCTTAATAGTGGCTTGGACACACATTTCTGTAAAGCTGCTGCCTCTGTTGCAAATAAACGTACAGACAAATTTCTGAACTGAAAATTGTATTTTGTGTTGCAGTTTAGTGCAGTTATGCCTATTTTACACGTAGGAGAAAGCTGCCCAATACTATATGTACAATCATATAGGCATCGTGCCTCTTTTTATAAATACTTATGATTTTAGGGGACCAATCAAACAGCTGGGTGCACAGATGTTTCTTGGCCAGCTCGGGGTTGCATTGTTGTAGTCTTGTTGCTGATGTCTAATGTCTCTCAACATGGGAACTAGCAAAGCCAGTAATAAATATCACCAAAAATTAAACCAAAAAATCATTTGCGTCAGAGACAATTGTATGGTTAAAAAAAAAAAAAAAAAAAAAAAAGCGTTTTAGGCCTGCACGCCCTAAACTGCAAAAGGTTTGCAACCTTTCCTCACAAAACATTCACATCCAGTGCACTAATTTAGAACCCACTTGTGCTGTACTATATATAGCTGTCCCTAATTCCCCCTAAATACGATATTGGCCTTTATCTTTGACAGCGTATCCGATTTTTATTGGCAGAGGCCTCCGTTTACACTAGTAATATAATTAAAAGCCTAAACCGCACACCTAATCCCCTGTTCTCCTGTTACGGCATTTGCCAATTGATCCCAAATACTTATGGATGTGCTGCGACGGCATGTGATGTAATTAAAGACTGTATAATATAAATGGAGAAAATGCTGCAGGAACTGAATAACCTGGAGGTAATTTGGGCTTAAAAATAGTCTCAAACATTAAAAAAATGCAAATCAACATCAGTGAGCACACACACACACACACACACACAGAACAGAAGCCCACTGCTTGCTGACACAGCCCGTAAAGGCTTGTAAATGCGACGTTACCTGTAACCAGCAGTTCGGCGGTGCTAGTGGCTTGTCCGGCTCCATTGGTGGCTCTCACAGAAAACCTTCCGCTGTGTGCGGCTGTCACGGCGGGGATCCTCAGAACAGCGCGGCCTTCGCTGAACGAGATCTGAGCGCCGGGCAGAGCGGCAGCAGAAAGGACCTGGCCATCACGAAACCAGCTCACCTCAGGAACTGGGTTACCTGGAAGCAAGGCAGCGCTCTCAAGTGATCAAGAGTTCTCAAGAGTCCCGGTGCTCGTGGTCACGTCAGTCATTAGCAATTTAACACCTTTGCTTTAAAAAAACTGTCTACAGAAATTAGCATTAGGGCAAATGATCGATTATGAACTATCATCATCTACTGTTGATTCAAAAAGTAACACTATAAACATCAAAGCAATTTTTTAGCCTGTATATATATGGCGTATTGCTTATATATACATATAAATATATAAAAGCTGCAGGTATAACAGTGCAGGTCATTGCTGACACTGTTGCAGCTGAGAAAGTACGAAACATTCACAGAACATTTGATGGAACCTCTATATAAAGATACATGGTAGGAAACGGGGTCATTTGGTGGGACTGCTTGTTTAGTGTTTAGGTTTGAAAGTCTGAATTTCACACTGAACGATCGAGAAACGTCATTTAGCTCATGTAGTTGCAATGAACTGAGCAAAAAACAAGTCATCACAGCACAAACAACGATGAAGGAAGTTTTCCTTACCACTAACTTGAGCTTCGAACGTTGCGGCACTACCCTCAAGTGCCACAACGCTCTGAAGCGGCTGTGTAAACGTTGGCGCCTGTGTTGTCATGGTGGTAGGCACCCTGAGGAAGAGACACAACAAAGCACTAATTACCACTGCCCATACAAACACCCTCGAGAAGATGCCTTGAGCGGTTCTGAGGAATTCAGCGGTTATGGCCGGGGTATTTTTAGCTGCGGTTAAACACACTAATCGTCGATATGACTCCTCAGCACCTGGCCCGGGGCAGCCTGTCACTTGAGAGGGCGATGGCTCCGTGGGGTCTGGGTGTTAGGCCAAACACTCAGGCCTCGTATTTACTGACAGCTTCCAGACATGACGGTAACAACTGGTGCCAGTCCATCCTCACACACTCGGCCTTGTTCTTCATTTTTACACTCATTGTTCAAATCTGCCACCTTTGGTCAATAATACCAAGCTTTATTTTGAAACTGGGCTGGAACAAAACCTTGTATTTCCGTTTTGTCCTTTGTGGTGGAACCTGAAAACGCCAGTTGTACTTTACATGGTGTAAAGACTTCATGATGAACGGAGCAATAGAGAAGTTACTTGGGAAAACCATTCTGTCGCTGTAGCTTACATTAAGAGTTAAGCATGTTTTTTCCTACCTGTAGTTTGGAGATACAGGGTATTGTGACAATATACTGCAGCTGTGAGTAAGAAAAATAATTGTCATAGCTGATCTGAATAGCACGAAACGTTCACACTGACCTAGTTGAGCAGCCACCACTGTAGGAGTTGGACAGAGCGAGTTATTATAAAATCTGACCAGTTCCGAGGTGAATCCGCCACAAATCGGACAATTGCTGCCGACCAAAATTCTATTAAAAGAAGTTATGCGAGCCTAGGACAGCAGTTTTATAACCAGCTTTAAAGATGGCTGACCAAATACACATGTGACCTTCACCCAAAATAGTTAGGGCAGCACATTCACTGGATTCTGAAAAGGAAAGTTGAAGTTTAAACGAAGTTACTCTTAATCTGCACAGAAAATGTTCAATTTGAATTCTGAAGTCTTCTTATTTATTACGCCAGCTCTTTTACCATGGTTGGGCCATCAACAACACACCCACACACACACACACACCCCCACACACACACACACACACACACACACACAGTTCTATTCATTAACATGTGTGTTTGGTAACACGTTATCTTGAGAGTCCCCTGTAAACGCTCACCTTGCCTTGAAGTAACATTCGGCTAAATGCTTTGAAATGCAAATGTGACCTAAAATGAAAGTTAAAGATTTTCTCAAATTTAACACTAAACTTAAAGCTCACATTAATTCAGACTAAACTAAAGCCCAATTCTGTTGATGATCCAAGACTTTGGTACCAACAAAACATCTGGAGATAATAATATAATGTAATATAATGTTATTTTCCAAATAAAGTGTGTTTTTGGGTCATGGTGGCAGTAATCGTTGTGAATAGCAAAAACGAAAAAAACTAAAAAAAACAAACAACTAGAAATTTAAAAACTATATATGAAAGCATAATTCCCAAAAAATCCCCACAATAATTGCAAAAAATGTCCCACACTCAGAGCCAAGCATTGCCAAGCCATGGGTTCATCATCAACGTCGATAGCAGACGTCTCTCCTTTTTTTAAACAAGAGACCACCAACATGAACCAGAAATCCCCTCCACATTCACAACAATTGTCTCAAGTCTAAACTGCAGGGGTCAGACGTGTATCATTGAAAAAAATCGTTTTCAACGGTGGAAACCACCCCGAAGACTGAAGACTCGGTGTCACAAAAGGCAGAGTCTAAAAATAAGCTCGATCACACTTGATTGACAGTCACCATGTGGCACATAGCTGGAGGTGCAACTGATAGCCCTGCTGCTGATTCCCTTAAAAAGACATCGTGGCCCAGCTGGGACACCACTCATATGCTATCACAGGCTATTCTTGGCTTTTGTGAAATCATTGCTCCATATTATAACCTTCAGGGATGAAAAAAGTCCCTAAGATCAAAAACTTGTCCAAATTATGCTGCACCTTAGGCTCAGGGGTGCAATAGGCATGAGCCAACTTTCCTGATCACTGTGCCTCTTATTTTGTGGGTGTTGCACAAAAAAAAAACCTCCAAACAGACCAAAGCATCACACCAGAAAAAACACCAAGACGGGCAGCGCTTCGCTGGCACATGGGTACAAGAGCACAAAGCTTACTTACTTGTATCCACAAGAGTGCCTTCAACTGTGGGGACGGAGCCCAAGGGGGTATTTTCTTCCGAAACAAACTCCTTATCCAGATATGGTTTCAGAAAATCCAGTGTGAGAATGGTTGAGCCTCGGAAACGTTCCCCCCAAAAAACAAAACTACACAGGATGGTGTCCGTGTAGTTTTGCTTTTCCCTTTGCAATCCCTACACCCGAGGCAAGGCTGGGAATGCTTCAACTGCTCAGAAGTGCTAGCATGGTGGTTTTACTTTATATACCCCCCCCGGACCTGACAGCATCACCGCCACATCACCGGCCCCCCTCATTGGTGGGCTCGGCCGGGCACCATGGGAGACAGGGGCCATTTTATGCAAACACACACCTGTCACTCACTTCTCTTAACGCTGGTCAGGCCCTAGTAATACAGGATGTTCACGACCCCCCTCCACAGCTCATCAACACATGCTCACACCTCTTCAGATAAAGACCGGGGGCCTGTTCACAGACAGAAACCTCTACTTATCTAATGAAGTCTGTCAGTCTGGACGGAAAACAAACCCTTTACCCTAAAAAAAAAACACCCAAACAGAACGACAACGGTGCTCAGCACCTGACTGTGTCGGACTCTCGGTTTAAACAGAATTACATTCGTTTTCTTGGGTGTAGAGGCCGTGTGTATGGGTGTGTGTGTGTGTGTGTGTGTGTGTGTGTGGGAAGCAGTCAGTTGGCAGAACCAGGCCCATTTGCCCTGTATGTAATTGAATTTGTTGAATTTGTGTAACCTGTTTATTATATGTGAGATCATTTCTGATTTCTGTCAGTTTTCTGATCCCCCGGCCTTATTCACTTGTTTTGGTATTTATTACTTTTACTATTACTATTACATTACTGCTAAAAAAGACCTCATGACCTCAAGCAATCGCATGAGATCTCATCAAAACAAAAACCTATGGGGCAGATTTTGTAAATTAATTATTATTATTATTAATAATAAATATAAAAATATAATTATTAATAATAATAATAATAATAATAATAATAAGGAGGAGGGTTAATGTATCAAAAACACTGAGAAAAATAAATATAAGTTTAGATTAATAATATTAATAATAATAATTATTATTATAATAGGTTACATTTATATAGCACAAAATTTTAAATAAATAAATTAATAAAAAACATCATTTTTAGAAAACCCTTTAGGAGGAAGAGGCAGGAGAGGAAGAAAAGTGGTCATTAGAGAGAAAGGTTTTAAACTCTGAATTAAAAGTGGGAAAAGACGTGCAGTCATGAAGAGAATGTGGAAGAGAATTCCAGAGTGTGGGGGCAGTAGCACTGAATGACCTATGGCGGGTAAAGGAAATGCAGGAGATATAGGAGATGTTCTGTATATTCCTGAGATTACTAGACTGGGTTAGGTGAGTTACTCTGCTGAGACCCCAGTGATCCTGTCCCACTCTGCTGTCTGGACCAGCCAGACCCACTCTGAAACCCTACTTCTGGTTGAAGGTTTTACAGCTTTTAACCCACTCACTCCTGCTGAGGAGCCCATATGAACAGCTCTATCCTCCACAGAACTGACTGCCTCGTTGTGCCCATCATCACCTCTGTAATGCAGTAAGGATCGAGTCTGTGAGAGTCCACTCGCTTTCAATAACAATATGGTTCAAACCAGAAACAGGAAACAGCATTACAGTATACATTACATTATGGTGTGAGCCTGGGCTGCTGCACTGAATGTTCTGCATGATGGACACGAATCGTACACTTCCTTCGCTTTAGTTGAAATGAGTGAATGACACATCCATCCATCCATCCATCCATCCATCCATCCATCCATCCATCCATTTTCCAACCACTTCTTCTGTTTCCGGGTCACAGGGAAGCTGGAGCCAATCCCAGTTGACTGTGGGCCTAAGGCGGGGTTCACCCAGGACAGGAGGCCAACCCATCGCAGGGCAACACACAGACAGACAACCA
>JBBPDA010000002.1:729732-742066 GCA_037974385.1 Arnoldichthys spilopterus
CTGTTAGCATGTTACGTATGTACTTTGTAGTAGCTGCTCTCTGTAGTTACTGTTAGCATGTTTTGCGTATGTATTTTGTAGTAGCTGCTCTCTGTAGTTACTGTTAGCATGTTACGTATGTATTTTGTAGTAGCTGCTCTCTGTTGTTACTCTTAGCATGTTGCGTATGTATTTTGTAGTAGCTGCTCTCTGTAGTTACTGTAAGCATTTGGCGTATGTATGTATTATAGTAGTTGCGTCTGTTATTTATTTTACAACTACGAGAAATGCGCTGGTCTTCCTTGTACCACCACCTTCAGTTTTGCCCTGTGCAGCGCTGATGCTTGATTGTTTCCTCTGTCCTGGAAGTCGCTTTGGATAAAAGCATCAGCCAAATGAATAAATGTAAATGTAATAGTTACCTATTTGCACAATGTACAGTTATTGTTCACATTTAATATTTTATTATATTAAATTTAATAATCTGTTTTTTCTGTAATCTAGTTTTCTTATACACATTTTAAACAGATTCTGCTTTCCTAAATTCTTATAATTCCTATGATTTTTGTGTAAGTCTTAAAGTTTTTTGCAGCGCCACAGCAACCTTCAGGGTAGAGCTGAGCTGACGTTTATCGTGATAAACTGCGGTCGCAATTCGCTTTTCTGAGCATATCTTGACGTCGTTAGCACTTACAAAACATACAATTATGTGAGTGACAAATAAAATAAACGAACGGTCTTGACTCTTTCAGATCTTTCGATTCAAATTTGATTCACTGTTCATCCTTGACCGGCAGTACTCACCAGTGGAGGACGCAATGCTAAAGGTCGCATGGCTACAGTCCTGCAATGCATGCTTCCAGGCCACGTTCACATTACCAGCTTAAATAATTGCTACATTGATCTGTTCTGTTTTATTCCGACCCAAATCTGATGCGTTCGGCACTGTGTGAACACACAAAATGAATTATTTTGATTCAGATCTGGGTCGCCTTCATATGTGGTCCTAGATCAGATACACGCTTGATTCATGGCCATGTGGCTTCAATAAGTTTGCAGTTTTGATCCGTGAGCATGAACAAACAACCATCCTAGAGTCCTTAGTGTCCTGCCTCACAGTGTGGGCTAGTGAGTAGGGGCCACTTGGTTTGACGTTCCTGAGGCACATGGTTCACTCACGGGAAGCTCTTGACTGGTGGACGTGCATGTGCAGGGAGCAGGTCTGAGACTGATATGAATCCCTTATCCACACAAACGTGAACCACCACTGTAAAAAGAACTGATCTGAGCAAAGAGATGATTAAATAAATGAAAAAATCATAAACGGAGGCCACCAGGCTGGCGATGTGAACGTAGCCGTACTCGGACGTTGATTTCCTAGCTTGTGGTTGGTTCTGGCACTGCAGCCGAAGGTGAGAGTCTTTCCCGACCGCTAGTCACCGGCAAACCACAGGACCCGTTGTGTGGGGGACTTGATGAAATGTTCCAACAGTGAGGCACTTCCAAAACCGCACTCGACCACACTGCAACACTCCACCGCTGGGACCCAGGCCAAATGTCTGGGTGTGCTCCGTCTCTTTCACGCTAAGTGACCAAAATTGGATGCAACCTTGCTGACTACTATAATCTCACATGAGTTTAAACTGCAGTTTTCACAAGAGGAGCAAAGAGAAACGGACGAAACGGGTAGTGAGGGATGATTTAAAGAGAAAATGGTTAAAAAATAACAAATTCACACAGTTTTCCCTGTAGCCAAATGAGCTGTTCCCTGGAGCTACAAGCTAATGTTGCTAACAAACAGTAAAAGTCGACTGTCACCCAAATATTTAACATTAACACCACTTGTCTAATATTGAGTAGGTCCCTCCTGCTGACTGTGGTGCACTGTGCGTTCTGACCCCCTTCTCTCAGAGTCAGCATCACTTTCTACACCACAGTAGCTCTTCTGTGGGATCGGACCAGACCGACTAGCCCTGATGAGTCACTGGTTCAGTAGTTTTCCCTCCTTGGATCACTCTGATAGGTACTAACTCCTGCACACCTGGAACACTCCAAAACACCTGCCGTTTAGAAGGTTCTCTGACTCCATCGCAATAAGCACCCCCCCCCCACCCCCCCGACAGGTGCCACTGTAATAAAAGAAGTAGACAGTCAATTTTATACACTTTACCTGTTAGTGGTGTTAATATTATGGCTGATCGGTGTACACTGGAAAACAGTGTGATGATGTTTATTAGCGTTGACCGACACTGGTAGCCAACAAGACATGAATTCTTACACTTACGCACATCACGTGATGCTTTCTGCGTTTTCTGACATTGCATGGCATAGTATTACAGGTAAAAAAAAGAAAAATGTAGCACAGACAGACCGAGAAATAGGGAGACAGACAGACAGACAGACAGACAGGTAGAGAAATAGGCAGACAGACAGACAGAGAAATAGGCAGACAAACAGACAGAGAGACAGACAGACAGGTAAAGAAATAGGCAGACAGACAGACAGACTGGTAGAGAAATAGGCAGACAGACAGACAGACTGGTAGAGAAATAGGTAGGCAGACAGACAGACAGAGAGACAGACAGGTAAAGAAATAGGCAGACAGACAGACAGACACATCAATAACAGCAGCAGCAGCTTTGCTGAGGTTTAGAGACCTTGACCCCAGCGACTGTGAGTAAATGTCTAAATGCGGCTGCAGCGAATGGCGGCGGAGGGCGGGGCTCTGCACGGATCTGCCGCTGATCTCTCCGACTCGATTACAGCAGTTTCCTCTGACACGTAACTTAATCAACGAACAGAAAATGGTCTAATGGGATAACGAGAGCAGCGGCCACGTTGGGGCGCACCGTCCTTTCTTTCCCCCCCGACAATTAAATGAACGATCGGCGGCGCTGACGCAGGCAGAACACAACGCCATTACTCGGCACAATCGCCATGATGAAGCGCGGCCCGGGCCGAGGAGGGGAGATGAAGTTTCGCTCCGGAGCCAGCGGGAAGACGCTGCCGGGTCTGCAGAGCTGTTCAAACCCACTGTGCTGAGCTGAGCTGAGCTCAGGCTTTCTGTCTTTAAACTTTCCCCAACGGCCGCTTCTCACCGCTGTCGGTCAGCACTTAGTGACGTTCCCACGTCGCCCAAACACCCCCCCCCCCACACCCCCGGCACAATTCCTCCCTCTCCAGGGCCGTTCTGGTTCCTCCTTTGTAATGTACCACGGTTGCTGAGGAACAGGCGGACAAAGCGCTCGGTTTGGGAGTATTCGGAGTATTAGGCCGCATAGTTGAGGCCTGTGGGGGACGACGTCTGCTTCCTTTGAAGACGGGCTACAGGACGGAACAGAAACTGGAGGAGAGGCACAAGAAACGCAGGAAGACAGTTTAAGCAGGATAAAAACGAAATCCCCCTTAGTGTCTAAAAAAGAACAACAAAAAAAAAAAAAAGGTGCAGAGCAGATCTTGCAGAAAGAGCCGAATCAGAGCGAACCTCTGGATCCGCGTTGGCAGGGCGCAAGAGTCTCACACGCACAGAGCTTTAAAACAAATCTACGAAGGCAGGCGATGTTTTCTCTGCACTCGTGGAACTGGGAAGCTGCTGTGGTGTTGTTGTGGTGTGGTTGTTTGCATTATTTTGCCCGATTGCTAAATCCAGTGTTCAGCGTTTTGAAATGGCACTTCCTGTTTACTAAGAATCTTGTGATCCCACCCTGAGCGCCCAGAGCAGCGGTGCGGGTGCTCGGTGGACGGAGCGTTATTTTGAACTGCATCCTCAGGATGTGCACCCACAATTGAAACACGTCAGGAACTGAGGTCACAGGCTTTGTCGGATTTCCTCAGGATCGTCAGACTGTTGGAACCTCAGCGAGGGGGTCAGGCTTCAGAAAAACACTCTCACCGGTCAGTGTGTCCTGTGGTTCCTGCATCAGCGCTGTAGTAACCAAAACTGACAATTGTTCTGACCCTATGGAGAGCTTCGCTAGAACGGAGACGACCCCACTCCAGCTCCGGGAACACATTTACACAGCGAAACCTTCATCTGTTCTTAGTTCATGCGTCTCTTGCAGCCCCCTGCATAAGGCTTTTGAAGCCATGGCTGCTCTTCTGTGGGATTGGACCAGATGTGCCGGCCCCACATGCATCACTAAGCCCCGGGTGCCCATGACCCTGTCGCGGATTCACCGGTTGTCCTTCCTTGGATCACGTTTGGTAGGTCAGAACTACTGCACACCTGGAACACTGAGATTCTCTGGCCTAGTCGTTGTGGGCAGTGGAGGCCTAGTGGTTTGGACGCTGCCTTTGAGACCTGAAGGTCGCAGGTTCGAATCCCTGGGCACTACTGAGGTACCCTTGAGTAAGGTACCGCCCCGCTACACTGCTCCCTGGGCGCTGTTGGTAGCTGCCCGTGTCCAGGTGTGATGGGTTTAAATGCAGAGGTCACATTTCGTTGTGGTGCTTGAGTGCGTTCACAATGACAAATAGTCACTTTCACTTTTAAGGCCCTTGTCAAAGTGGCTCCCGCCTGGTTTTCCTGCTTCCAGCACATGGACTGTTCACTTGATGCCCTCCCCCACCCCCCCCACGCCACTGTAATGAAGTGAAGTGAAAGTGACTCGGTCATTGTGAACACACTTAAGCACCACAACGAAATGTGACCTCTGCATTTAACCCATCACACGTGCACAAGTGGAGCAGTGGGCAGCTACCAACGGTGCCCGGGGAGCAGTGCAGTGGGACGGTACTTTGCTCAAGGGAACCTCAGTAGTGCCCGGGCCGGGACTTGAACCGGAGACCTTCAGCTCACAAAGGCAGTGTCCTAACCACTAGGCCACCAATGACTAGATAGTGTTAATGTTCTGGCTGATCTGTGTACAGTGTACGTTTCTGGAATAAAGAATTAAAAAACCGATTCCACAGGTCACGTCCTGGAGAGAGGAGAGCTTCACGTTCTGGTTTAGCTTAACATTAGCAGAACATGGCTCTGGGTGACGTCCACGGTTGCGCCGCATGTCCTCCTTTCCTCGACGACTTTATTCTGAGTTTCGCTTACGCTGACGCTGATTGTTTCCAACTAGCGCTGGGGATTTTAACAGGGCTTCTTTGTATGGGGCCCCACACTCATTCCCTCCTTCAAAGCCGGGGGAGGGGGGGGGGGCAGAGAAGGGAGCTCTCATGAATGACTGGCCTCTTTCCACCCTCGACTACAATCGGCACCGCCGTTATTAGCATAATGCTAACTTCCACGCAGGCGGGGGTTCGAGAAGATCTCCATTAGACCCTGCTGTTAATTATGCAAATCACAAATATGCTCTTAACTCAAAGACGCTGCGGGACGGACACATTTACAAGCGCGCACCAACACCTACGTAGCAGGGGGCAGATGGCGGCCTGGCGCTCAGGCGCAATGTTGTAACAATACATCAGTCACGGTTAAATCCAGCGACGCTGTCCTCATTCAGTCACTTATTACATAACAGGCCATCATTCACTGTTCATGAGCCCAAGCTCTGCTCTTATCGCTCGCGTGTCCACAACCCTGTAGGAGCTAAACATGCGATAAAAGAAACTCAACAGGACCGAACAGCCACTGAATCCCATAATAAACAGGTTAAAGTGATTAGCGGTGGACCCTGCCACTCGGCGCACTGCAGTGCCTTATCTTTACAGCAGCTCCACGCCAGGGCTTCCATTCTAACCTCGCTGAAGACGCCCCACTGATCACACACAGGCAGAGCAGAGGAGAAGGGGCTTTACCTAATTGGGTTTATCAGGCCCAGGGAATTAGACCCGAAATAGACGCACAATTGTACTTAAGGTGAAGGAGCAAAGCTTCGCAAACAAGATCAGAAAGAACACATTTAGACACACAAAGCCGAGAGACAGACAGAGAGACAGAGAAAGAGACAGAGAGAGAGAGAGAGAGACAGAGAAATAGAGAGACAGAGAGAGACAGAGACAGAGAGAGACAGAGAGAGAGAGAGACAGAGAAAGAGAGAGACAGAGAAAGAGAGAGGTACTGTGTAATTGGTTAATGTATATAATAGCAGTCAGGATGATGATATTTATACATTATAGCGAGTGTAATAAATATTAATATGCTCTAACGTATCATTTACTCTGTTTTTATTCACTCTTATTCTAAACGAGCCACAAAGTTTTTTCCACATTGTCTGTTCATATGCAAAAGCTTCCACGCAAGCATGGCCTTATGAGTCAGATGTGTTTGGGATTATTCTTCGAGTCAGATGAGCGTTTTAATTGGGAAACGTCCTTTTTTCGGCAGAGAGAAAAAAAGTGTCGCATCTCTGCAGCAAAATCAATCATTAAGAAAGGCTGAGGCTGCTAATCTGCTTTTAAGCACATTAGTAATAAATGAACAGAGCCCAGCAAAGCAGATTACACTTCCTTCAGAAATGCCTTTTTAACAAAACCTCCCCGTGTCTTACACGGATTTAGATTTAGCCCCTGCGTTCGCCACGGGCAGCTCCGAGTTAGCAAAGCTGACAGGTGACTCGAGCTGAGCCGTTAGATGTACAGCAACTGAAATTAGCTTTAAATAACCTGTAAATGTGACGTGTCCTGAACATTAGTCCAGCAAGTTCCACATACTAAAGTTAAACTACTTTCTCATTGCTGGATGAGCATTTAATCACTTTTTTCTCTTTGATGCTGTTAGGTTGGGGGTCAGTGGTGTGGGATCTTAAAGGCCCCTGTGGAAAAAATATATATATTTATATTTACCCCTTATATAAGAAATGTACTCCCAATTAAGAAAACAAGAATTAAATTATTATTAATAATAATAATAATAATAATAATAATAATACAATTTTACACTATTTCTGTTCCTGGCTTCTAAGTGATATATTTTAACTCCTTAAGTCTAAATCCTGTGTAAAAACTGCTTTTTGGATTTTATGACCACAGCCCAAAAAGTTTCATATTTATAGCGAAATATAAATTTTTATTTTTTATCCACATTCCCAGAAAGGTCCAGAATGTTCTAAAAGATTCCAGAAAGTTCTATAAAATTCCAGACACTTTTAAAAACATCTGCACAGTTCTCACAGTTCCAAAATATTCTGGAAGTTCTACGTAGCATTTAAAGTGAATGGAGAATGTTCTTAAAAAAACTAATCATTTTCAAAATGTCACCGTCCTGAGCACAGAAGCAAAGTTTTTGTGTAACAACGGCCATTTTCTATTGTTTTTGGTCTGTTACAAAGAGTAATTGTTTGTATATTGTGTACTAACTACTGTATACTGTATTTTTAGTATTTTATACAATGTACTCCCTATTGTATATTTTGCACCATGTATTGTATATTGTATATTGTGTACTGTATATTATATACTGAAGGGCAGTACACAGAAATTGAATTGGCTTGTTTATTCACTAATGTTATGTCTCAAACAGGCTGATGCTATGACGGCACTGATGAGACGCTTATTAATCTAAATATTTACATTAAACTGCTTATTTAGAGCTAATGACTATGATGAAGCAAGCTGTGAACGATCGGGTTTCCAAAGATGAGCTACTCAATAAATTCAGGAACACAGAGGTTCACGCCTTCGGAAATTTATTTCAAGTCTTCAATTACAAAATTCAGTGTGTTGCTGATAATGTGGTTCAGCCTACTGTCTGCAGTAAACTAACTAATTCACAGTTGACCCCACAGTAGCTGTGGTTTGTCCACGGATGTACAGGAATAGTGAGGGTTGGTGTAAAGAAATGCAGATGAACTTAAATTAAAATAATTCTGCTCAACATTATCAACAGTGTTCATTTAGATGATTAACACTTCTGTTGCAATTTTTTCAGAATGACAACCTAGAGTCAAGAGTCTGAGTCGAGTCTCTGAGGTGTGAGTCTGAATCAAGTCTAGAGTCTCAAGATTCAAGTAGGAGCTGAATCACTGGAGTGTTAGTCTAAATTGAGTCTCAACTGAAATAAGTCCTGAGTGTACAAGTCAGTGTACAAGTGGTTCTTCATGGAAGTCTTGATTCCTCTCAATGGTTCTCAATGCTCTTTGAAACAACCTTCGTTTATGTGAAGGGTCCTCTCAGGGGTTCCTCTTCAGGTTCTTAGGTAGTTTCTCATTGTTATCTCGATTCCTCTGTTTTTTAAAGATTAGATCAACAGAACAGAACTGGACTGAATGTTTCTGGCCCCACACACCTGATTCTACTTCATAATGAGCAGATGAGCTGAAGCAGGTGTGTTGATGCAGGTAAACACTGAACTGTGCATGGCTATGGTCACTCAGGACCAGGTTTGAGAACACAGCATCAGACCTGCCCTTTTAGAAAATAGGTGACTGAATGCAAACAGTTTAATCATCACTGACCGGAAGACCTTGATGGGTTGAGTGAGTGTGCATGTGTGGAGGGGGTTTTTCCACCTTCTGAAACACTCACCACCTGCTAAAAGAACTGCTTGATCAGCAAACGTGCCTTATCTTTAGGCACAGGAGCCACAAAACGGACTAAAAGACCTTTTTCCAACAGTTGGCCATGGACTGGAGATTGGCTTTGACTGGGATGAACATTCCCTGAGGAAGAAACAAATCTTTACATCTTTCAGGACTAATTTTAATCCAAACTAAGGTAGAATGTTCTAAACACAGGGACAGAAGAGAATAATCAGGCACCTGTAGGTTTTACACACTGCTGGGATTTATCAGTGTAGCATAGCATAGCATCAGTACAGGGTAGAAGAGTTGTTTAACCCTTGAAGTGTAGCATCACACCCAAGGGATTTGGAACACTGAATGTTCTTATGCCTTCTAGCTCTCCATGTAACAGTAGACGTTACTGTGAGTTCAGTATTACAGTCGCTACACCTTCGTCTTTACACTCAGAGCTTAATGTTTCCACCGTTTTACATTTAAAAGCGGATCAATGAATAAATCACACAGCCAACGCAGTGCAGTTCACTACAGAGCAGAACGCAAACAACTGACAAATACACTCTGGCTGTTTGTCCTGCAGCGCTGTACAACACATCTGACATTCTGTGCAACAATTGCACACACTGTACATGCGTCAAAGCAAAACGGACAAAATGAGTCAAATGAGTAAACAAACCATTTTTACAACAGACGCCCCCCTAACCCCCCTGGCTGCCCCTCATTCAGCAGGGCGCCAACACTTCATTGGTTTCTTCAGTGGTTTTAGGAGAATTTCAGATAAATCTGTGATGTAAAACTGCAATAAAACAACACTAGTGTCATAAACACCTTAGATTTTTTTATGGTTTAGGGTTCAACGATCACCATATATATATATATATATACTTACTGGCCTCAAACGACTGTATCGACTCTGCTTTTCTGAAACAGCAGCTTTAGGGAAGGTGCCTTCTAGAACGCTAGAGTAGGACACTGGTGCGTGAGCCCAAAACAACTCAAGGGGGAGCATAAAGGGCCTTTATACATAACAAATTTAAGAAAAAAAGAGGAGAAAAATTGGTGAATGAGGCCCGAAGTTCTTACGGTAGAGCTTCTTCACCTCCTGCTGTTAGACAGCAGAACCCCGGACCCTCCGCTGTCGCCCTGTAGGTGGTGGCTGGAGGGCCCCGGCAGTAAAATGTGCCTTTTCAGTGTGAGGTGCCGATAATTAGCATTAATGTGTGAGAACAATGAGTGCAGTCATAGCAGCGATGACACCTTTTTAACCTGCCTATTGTGCCACGCAAACACACACGCACAAGCGACGCGTGCTTCACACTCCACGACCTTGCGAGAAGCGCATCCAAAATAGCACAGTTCCATTAAAAAGTCTGGAACAGTTCGATTACTGCGGTAATTAATGAGTTATGATCTATTAATGAAAAATGTGCGATATTACCTTTTCAAACTTAATTCTTCGGAGGTTAATTAACCGAGTGGAGAGACGCCGAGATAATGTATGTGTGCGAGTGCGTGTGGGTGTGTGTGGGGGAGGGTAGGAGAAGTGTTGCTGTCTGCAGAGCTCGGTAGAACGTTTCCTCTCCAGGAGAAAGACAATGAGATATTTCTCCACATTTTTTTTTTCCCCCAAGCCTTTAGCGATGTGTTGATGACAAGCGCGTTTTTTTTTCCCTTCCCTCTCGTCTTTAATAAGACACCTCGGATAGCTGCAAACCCGCTGCCGTTTTTTTTCTCCCCTCCCGCGCCTAAAAAAAAAAACATTTCCACACTGCGGCACGGGCTGCAATCTCCCAGCACTTTCCACGACAAGACGAGAACTGCCAAACACTGGAGCACGTTCAAAGAAAAAGAGAAGTTCTTTACGGTTTCAAAGAAAGGAAGAGTTGAAGCCGCACAGAGCGAATCAGAACTCCAGCAGGGACGTGGGGGTGCTGAGGGGGCCGCGGCCCCTCGTTTTTCCAGGAGCGTTGGGACTGCGACTGGGGTCGAACCGTTCATTGTTTTTATGCTGAAATGGCAATTATACGCGTTAAAACTGTGGAAGCGGATGAACTGAACAAAGGCTGGGAGCTGGGATTCCTTACAGAAACGCAGACTAAGGGAACCAAACAGATTGCAACAGTAAAGGCAAGAGGAACCACAGATGACGACGGCGACGGCGACGGCAACAGCAGGATAGCTACCGTTTACCACAGAGAACCGACCAGGGCCGAAGCGAACGCAAGAGACTATGTAGGGAGACATGAGGAGGAACATCTGGACAGAGGAGGAGCCATGAAACAACAAACATAAACACGAGACATGTGGAACGGAGCACACTGGAAAACCAAAAACACTGACGTGACACGGAGAACACGTGACACCAACAACAATGAATGTAGTGATCTTAAGGAGAAAAAACCTTAAAGGTCAAGAAATAAAAGTGTAACTAGAACATTTTTTCTTCTAATTCTGCCTTTTAAATCAATAAACCAACAATGTTTTGTGCTGTGAAGTGACATTAAAGTGACTCGTTGTCATTGTGAACACACTCAAGCACCACTTAATGTGACCTCTGCATTTAACCCATCACACGTGCACACGTGGAGCAGTGTAGCGGGACGGTACCTTGCTCAAGGGAACCTCAGTGGTGCCCAGGGACTCGAACCTGCGACCTTCAGTTCACAAGGGCAACGTCCTCACCACTGCCCACAAGTGGTGTGGTGTGTTTCTATGCCACATAACAATCAGGATGGTCAATGCTCAGCACATCTGCATAAAGTCAGTGTGTGCTTCAGAGGTGTTTATCTATACTGTTGTACCTCATAGCATTTAAAGCTTCCCCAACAAATTAAATCACAAATCATCATTCATTTTGCACAACATCACATGAAAACCCGCTGAACCACTGCCTAAAGTTTCTGCTTCCTGCTTTCCTGCACTTACAGGTTCAGACATTGCATGACAGTTGCAATGACACCAATTTCCCTGCTTGAGATTATCCTGTTCTACAAACAACACCAACGGGTTTTTTTGCCCTGGGCTTAAGTAGCTTAGGTATCCTTGTTGCGACTTAACAAGTGATTTGTCATGCAAGCAGAAAATTAAATTTTTTCCACAATTGTCAATGCAGCATATTTGCAAATCTCCACAAAACATATTGCGTATGAGGACTAAGAAATGTTGATTTTAAGGTGGAATCAAAAATTTCTATGATATTTAGGTCTATTCTAATGTCGCAAGATTTATAATGCAATCAGTCCTTTCAATACACTCAATGCAATATACTGTTTCAACTGTAAAATAGTAGTGTTTTACTCTGTCTGTGAGTGCCCTGTAGAAAAGAGAAGCCGTAAAGGAAGACTGGGTGGTGGAAAATGCTTGTGGAGAGGAAGATCACGAGCTGGCCCCTCCCTCACCTGTTCCATCTGTCCCTCAGCTCATGTGGCAGCCAAGGCCAGAGCTGTGGGAGAGCTACCTTAAGCCCAGAACACACGAATACTGGACAAACACCAAAACACACACACACCAATAAATCTACCAGCAAGAAACCCAGAAACTCCATGGTCCGATGAGCACCAACAGACTCGTCAAGAAGCACCAGCAAACACCAATAACCTACAAAACACCAACAGTCTTCAGAAACATTGACAAATATCAACGGACCAATGAATAAATGCTGTGTGATTGTTGAAATGCGTGGGAACGTTCTCCTACATTCACACTGGTCTGTTAGGCTTTACACTTCTTTGATTGGAACACTACAGACCCTTTCTGCAGGGAAATAATGGAAACTGGTGATGTTGGCGAGTGTCGACGTGTCTTCAAGGAGAGGTCTGAATTACACTGTAAAGTATTTTTAAAAGTTTTATTTAACAGAGAGAGAGAGTAAGAGAGAGTCTCGTCTGGAAATAGTGTCCATCAAAAGATTTAGGACGTCCCACAGAAACAGAGAGAGAGAGAGCAGG
>JBBPDA010000002.1:795662-831838 GCA_037974385.1 Arnoldichthys spilopterus
CATCAGTTGTGACCCCCCTTCAGTGATGAGGTATTCCATCACCTGTGACCCCCCCTTCAGTGATGAGGTATTCCATCACTTGTGACCCCTCCTTCAGTGATGAGGTATTCCATCACCTGTGACCCCCACTTCAGTGATGAGGTATTCCATCACCTGTGACCCCCCCTTCAGTGATGAGGTATTCCATCAATTGTGACCCCTCCTTCAGTGATGAGGTATTCCATCACCTGTGACCCCCCCTTCAGTGATGAGGTATTCCATCAATTAGTTTTGCAGCAATTGTGAGGTTTTCCTTCAATTTCAATTCCGCGCCATTGACAAGGTATAAAATATGCTCTGGATCAAAAATGGCTCAGATGAATGAAGAATAGTATGTAATTTAAATCAGATTTTGTTTTAATAATTCTCATTACTTGTTGTGGCCCACACTTCACACTTTGGGAAACACTGCACTGCTGTGGTTTCTTCCGTGAAGGTAAATTTGAGAACTGTTATTTAGAAACAGAGACAACAGGAGGTGGAGACAGATCCTCCCATGGATTTGGAATTCGGCACACCACCTACTATCACGCTGTCAGAAGTCTCGGTCAGATTTAACCATCACAATCCCCACTTTGTGTGTGTGTGTGTGTGAGTGTCTTTGATCTCTTGATACTAAGCTGATTTGCCCATCACACAGCCAGACAGAGTCATCCCCACACTGAACCACGCGAAGGTTAATTGCGAGTACCGGTCAAGGTTATCAGCTGTATCAGAGTCTGTCTGGGTGAAAGACATGGAGTGAGTGTGGGAAGTGTGTCTAATAACCTGCTGTTTTTCTCTAGAGGGTCTTCCCAGAATTTCCCTATCATCATGTACTAGGTTGGACAAGCCTTGCCAGACATTAGAGAAGATCTTATTCAGCAAGTAAATGCAGCTCCCAACTCACTGTTTGAGTTTAAAATGCAGTGTGGGCTGAGCTGTGTGACTGTATGCCAGGGGTGGGCAACTGCAATCCTGGTGGACGGGTGTCAAGCCCAGTTTGGTGAATTCCCTGCTCAAACACACCTGGTTCAACTCAGTGACACACTAGTGAGTGTGACTGAAGAGGGGAACTGCCAAACTGTGGGGACACTAACCCTCCTAGAATGGAGTTTCCCACCACTACGACACCTCAGTATGCTAACATTAGCTCAACTTTAGGCCAGTGACACCATACTCTGTCTGAACATTGTGATTTTTTAAACCGATGACGTGATTTTAAGCTGCACTGGCTTTTGCAAAACATCTTATCATCTGAATAAGGGTTTTGTCAGTGGCCTGTAAAGCTTGTCCTTCGTCGCAGCAGCAGTGATGTGAGAGCTGATCTGGGGGCGGATTGTGGACAGGCTAATTGGTAAAAGCACTTTTTTTGCTGCTAATTTACACCGAGTGATGTGTATTGCTGGTGCAGTTTGAATGCCAGACTGAGTGGTGGTGACCTTCCTGTTTGGTTGGCTGCCTCCACAGCCGAGTCACAGTGAAAGCAGTTACAGGCCTGGAACTGAGCCGCACTATCGATCTGTTCTGATTTGAGAGCTCATTAGCTCGGTGCTCGCTCTCTCTCTCTCTCTCTTTCTCTCTCTTTCTCGCTCTCTCTCTCGCTCTCTATGCTCTCCTTATTTTCTGTCTTTTCTTTGTTTCTCCTTCCTTTATAGCTTTTCTGTTTTCCTGTTTCTCCCTCTCTCCTTTCTTTTCATCTCAATTGTGATGCTTTCTCCCTCTCTCTTGTTTCTTCTTATGTTCTTTCACTCTGTCTATCAATGTCTGTCTCCCTCCCTTGTCTTTCTTTCTTTCTTTCCCTCCCTTTCTTTCTATAATGTTTTGTTACTTTCTCGCTCTTTTGCTCTTACTCTGTCTCTTTCTTTCTTTCTCTCTCTCTCTGCCCTGTCTATTTTCTTTCTGTCTTCTAGCTCGCTCTCTTTTATTCTCTCCTTTTCTCTCTCTCTATCTCTCACCCTCTTTCTTTCCTTTAAGGGAGTGCATGCAAATGCAGCCACTTTATTTATGTCTTTCTTTTTCCTTGTCTGTCTCCTCTTTCTCTCTTTCTTACTTTCTTTCTCTCGCTCGTCCTCTCTTTCTCTCAACCCCCCACCCGGCATGCCGCTGTTCCTTCTACCTTCTGTCTCTCTCTCTCTTTCTCACTCTCTTTCCTGTACTGTTTTTCTATGTAAACTCACCTCCTGAGTGTCTATAGGGTGTCGATGATGGTAAATCAGTGTTTAATCTGAGCTGAACGTTTCTTTGGGGACTGTTTTGCCTCACGACGCCCTGCATGCACCACGCGGTCATAAATTCAAAACCACATTTTAGAACAAAACCTTCTTAAAACTCTGCCTCTGACATCACCCAGTGTGTTTATCACCATTCCATGTAGTAACCTTCTGTGAGGGAGCTTTTAGAGTTTCCTCTTCAGACGTCTGCTTCCACTCACCGCCACTGTGAGCGGCTCTGACTCGGTAAGATTGCCTCTGACTCTGAATGACTTTCTTTACATCTTGATGGCTGAATTTTGCAGAAACGCTATGTCTGTTATAATGAAATGGTCAGCGAAATCCATTACTCACGTACAGGAAACGTCAGAGAAGGAAAAGACTTGGACTCACATTCTTCCACACTCAGGAGATGGAATGTGTGTGGAAGTACATGTGCATGCAGCTGCCACAGCTGTAGGGTGTTACCTCCAATAAACCACTTGTCATCATCAGCAGTGAGAGTATTCGGAAGTGTGTGTTTGTGTGTGTGTGTGCGTCTGGCTATTTGTCTGGCGACTTGCCTGTCTACCTGCTGCCAGCTGCTATCTCCAAACACTGCTATGACAGACAAATATGACAGGTCTAATGCATTGACATGTACACACACACCTATAGCTATCTTTGCAACTCTGGGAGATGCAGTGTCTCTGTGAAGATAAGGGTTTGTGTGTGCATGTGTGTGAGAGAGAGAGAGAGAGAGAGCAGCTCTTCACACGCGTCACCCTCACTTTACCCTCCACTTTAACTCTGTATCTATCGTAGCACAACCAGTTTTGATTAGAGATGCAAAGTGTAAACTCAAGACAAGTCCAGGCGAACTTCTCATGATGCTGCAGTGGTGCTGTAACAGTTCGGGAGTTGCTTCTATGACCTGAAAGTCGCTGGTTCAAATCCCAGACCAGTAAAATTACCACTAAGGTACCATGAGCAAGATACCGTCCCCAGGCACAGCTCCCTGGGCACAGCCTACATCAGCTGCCCACTACAGGCCTACAGGCCATGGGTTAAATGCAGAGGTCACATTTCGTTGTGGTGCAATAATCAAATAATCACTCGCTCTCATTTCCTTCCACAGGGACATGACTCTCAGACCATGTGGAATAAATAACTGGGCATTTTTATTAAAGCAGTTTGAGAAAGACACACAGCGATGTGACAGACGGTACAACAAAAAATGTGTCCGTGTGGCACAGAGGAGAAACAAACAAACATAAAACGCTGAGTAAAACCAAAAAAAGCAAAGTAAAAATAGAAAAAAATGAAACAAAATGTCCTACATAAAGTGGCGCTTGAAAGTTTGTGACCCCTGTAAAATACTCTAGATTTTTATATGAATGTGACCTAAAAATGAAATGTAAATCTGTCATTGTGAACACACTCAAGCACCACAACGAAATGCAACCTCTGCATTTAACCCATCACACGTGCACCAGCAGGCAGCTATCAACAGCAACCCGGGAGCAGTGTAGTGGGAGGGTATCTTGCTCAAGGGAACCTCAGTAGTGCCCGGGGCGGGATTCGAACCTGCGACCTTCGGGTCTCAATGGCAGCATCCTAACCACTAGGCCTCCACTGCCCACAAACATCTGATTTTCAAAGTCCTTAAATTAGATGAAGAAAACCTAGTTAAACAAAAATTATTATATTTGGTAATGTATTTATTGACAAAAAGATTCAATAACACATCTACCTGTGGAAAAAGTATGTGAACTTTGCTTCCGTTATCCAGTGTGACCCTTTTTGTCCAGCAATAACTGCAGCTTAACTGATGATAGGTCCCTCAACTCTGAGGAATTGTAGCCCATTGCTCCAAACAGAACGGCTTTTACAGGGTTCACAAACTTTCAAGCACCACTGTATATTTAACATTTTTGAGGGTGTATTTGAGTGTGCATCTTAATGTATAGGATAGTTTATGTCTGGGTGCGTGTGCATAGGGTTCAGGGGGTGTTTAGGAAGAGGATACCTTCCCATTGATGCAGAGAGCTGCACAGGTTAACTGAGAACAAGAGCAATACCCTGGTGATTGGGCAAGCAAGGCCAAACCAGGAGGGTGAATCATTGTCTCTGCTGTGCCTGAAGATGTTGCAATTGCTACAACTGGCCATGTCCAAAACAAATCCCTGTTCATTGTAAGGGACTCTTTTACCACTATTATAGGAAAAAAAGAATATGTGATTAAATGACCAAAGTTACACTAGATGCACACATGGCATTAGATACTCACACCTGTTTAATGTTTGTTGGGTTTCTTTGTTAACACATGTCCAATTGTTGTGAATAATGTGAATGTAAGAGTGCACACTGGATGGCAGAGTACAAAAAAAGCACAGTTTCTAGCCATAGTCCTCAACCTTTTCAAAATTAAGACCCACTTATTTATAACTGCATGTTATCAAGGCCTACCAGGCCACGTTTAATAACCAAGTACTGATATTCATGATTCAAAATATTGTATGTCTTTCTATATCCATCCATCCATTTTCTAAACTGCTTTTTTTGTTTTCCGGGTCGCGGGAAACCTGGAGCCAATCCCGGCTGACTACGGGCCTAAGGCAGGGTTTACCCAGGACAGGAGGCCAACCCATTGCAGGGCAACACATAGACAGACGACCATTCATACACATATACAGGCAATTTAGAGCATCCAATCAACCTACTGCAGCCTTTGGACTGTGGGAGGAAACCGGAGAACCCGGAGGAAACCCCTGCAAACACGGGGAGAGTTTGCAAACTTCACCTGTGAACGACCCGGGGATTGAAGCCAGGACCTTCTTGCTGTGAGGCGACAGCACTAATCACTGCACCACTATGCCTTCCCCTATAACTTTCTCACAGAAACAAAATTTACATTCAGACACAGAGACCAACATTTACTGTATTCTGGGTTATATTTTTGGAAAAAAATTTCTTTTTTTATTTTTAACTTTTTCTGTTTGCATTGTTAAGTCATATTTTATTTGGTTCAAATTCGCTTGAACATCTTTAAATTATTCTTATACTATATTTACTGCCAAAATTAAGCATGGTGATGGCAGTCCTGTATGGACCAATTATCCTCCCATTATAAGATTCCCAGCCCGTAGGATGGCAATCATGGCCAAGTGGGCCACAGCCCAATGGTTGAGAAACCCTGGTTTATTGCATAGATCTTCTGATCTGTAGACATAGGGAATAGTAGTTAGGGGGAGCATTGGTGTTCAGTGAAGTTCTCCTGATTTTCCCCGCTTTTAATGATTAAATGACCAATTTTGAAATAGAATCTGTGATCACTGATCACTTTGTTCCATATTTATATACAACATTACTAAAATTACCATTGAGCATTGATTTTTTCAAAAATTAGTTTAGAATTTGATGCCTGTAACACACTCAAAAAAGCCATGTTTTCCCCTAATTGTTTGGGAACTGAGGATACCAGTTGTTGCACTTTTGCAGATCTAGACTACCTAGCCTTTACTCCTGATATGCATCCCTCCTTGAATCACTTTTGGTAGGTACTAACCACTTGACATGTGGAACACTCCACATGAGCTGCTGTCTTGGTTTGACTCAGCTTTGACTCAGAACATCACAATACGGCCCTTGTCAAAGTGGCTTAGATCCTTACGCTTGCTTATTTTTCCTGATTCCAGCACATCAACTTCAAGAACTGACTGTTCACTTGCAGCCCAACTCCCCCTTCCTTGACAGGTGCCAATGTAATGTAATAACTACATAATCAATGTTATTCACCCCATCTGTCAGTGGTTTTAATGTTCTGGCTGATCGGTGTGTCAGGTTGCATTTATACTTTTACATACTTCTAAGTATTTTAAGTAGGTTTTTGTATTTATAAGTATTTCTATGTATTTTAAGTGCTAAGTAAGTCAACACTTGCACCTTTCTGAATTTCCAGTACCTCACCACTGGTCCAACTCAGTCTGCGCTCACACTTGGTTACTTACGGTAGACACATAGACGGGCGGGTTTCACGAGAACCGACTCCGCCCGGTGGGTGTCACCTACTGTGGCGTCGCCCCGCCCCCGTGTCCCTGCGCTTTGAGCCAGTCTGCAGGAGTGAGCGCACCGAGCAGGTAAGAGCAGACGTTTCGGGGTTTTTTTTTTAAATGACAAGAACAGACGCTGTAACACAGAGGCGAGCTGTGTGGGTTGTGGAGCCGCGTGAAAGTGGGTGTAAATAAAGGGGCTCGACATTGTGGGGGTGCTTTTGTTTCTTCTCACTAATCCCACACATGTAAAGCTGTGCGTGTGCCGGTTAATCCCTGCAGGGCGCATTGTGCGCCACTGGCCCTCTTACTGAAATAACCATGGGGCACAGACAGCGCATCCAGCCTCCCTTCACCCTGCAGACACATTTGGGCAGAGATCTGATAAACTTAGAGCTTTTAGAGGCAGATGTCATTGAGCAGTGCCTCTGATAATTGAGGGTGTGTTCAGCTGATGCTCATTTTTTTTGATGGTGCTTGTTGCAGAGCTGGCAGGGAAGGGTGCGCAGTGTGTATGTGTGTGTGCGCGCACATCGATGCTGATAGTCTATTGACCACAATTGTGCTGTAAATTTTTTTTGCCACTGTCACTTGCTTCATTTAGACATTTTTGAACAAACCCATCTCACCCTTTTTCCATTTATTTCGAATTTTCACTGCTTTAAAGCCCGGCTTTTGTCCTCTCCTCTCAGACCTCGTTTGGTTAAACACGTTCCCCTGAGGTTTTCGCCAACACGAGTGTAGCTCGAGCAGATATTCTCTCTCAAACGTTTTCCATTGTTGCGCTCCCTGCTGCTGCTTGCCTCAGTGGCGCGCGTGTTTCATCAGCGCCCTCTGCTGGACGCGCTGTGAACCTCAGACTCCTTATTCATGCCAGCACTTTCTGCCTATTCTAATTTCTTGCACACCTCCACACCCATCCACCCGGCCCAGACCATTTTCTCTCCTGTCTTCCCCCATGCTGGAACTAAACTCCTTTATATTGTGCTGCTTTAACCCCAGCATCCCACCCGCATCCCACCCAGACCATTTCAGCACATCAGCCGGTGCGTCAAGGTTGAGCCTGGCTTGTCTGCTTCATGGGCAAACCGACAGTTTACCAGCTGCTGGGAAGGAACCTTACACATGATGTCTGCACCTAAATTACAGCTGGCTCTGTTTTTACAGCTTGACGCCCATGTGCTCCCTCTCGGTTCATGTGCGCTGGTTGACGCGTACGGTGCTTCAGGAGCTGCATGCCAGAAAATAGGCTCGATGCGGGGCTCTGCCAGTCTGAAAAGACAGATGTCTACGCAGTTCTCATGAAAAAACCCCCACCAAAGCATGACCTCCCGCGTCTTATCACGCGTGGCACTGTTGTTGGACTGACGTCTGTAAATGTGCCATTGTGTAGAAAAAATCCTGGTAGATCAACTGGCTGTTATCTGCATGTCGCTGCTTTCATCCAGCAGGTGGGCCACAGGGAGGATAACACATCAGGGATCTCTCTCATACACACACACACACACACTGTACATGCTACACAACAGCTACACTCATAGCTGAGTCATGCCTCATTTCAACAGGATTCTTCATTACATTTTGTTTGCTTATTTATTTATTTGTTTGTTTGTTTATTTTTAACAAATTAATTAACTATTAAAAACCTAATGATCAACCAATAATCATCAGCAAGGTGAGTGTGGCAGGCTGTGGTAGGGGCTAAACTGCCAGGACGCAGGACCAGGGCTGGCGACCACTGGTCTAAGGGATCAAGAGAGGTGAGGAAGTGGTCGTGTAGAAATGCATTAGGACTGGTGTTGTGACATAAAGATGCATCTGATGTAGTATATGGGGCCTTTAACGTAAGGCACATTTTCGGACATGTTTTACTATAGCGCAGGGATGGGCCACTCTGGGCCTGTAGGGCCGGTGTCCAGCACAGCTTGGTAGTTCCCCTCCTCAAACACGCTCACTACACCTGGCAATGAACAGGTGAGTTGAACCAGGTGTGTTTGAGCAGGACAATCACTAAATTGTGCTGGACACCGGACCTCCAGGACCGCAGTTGGACACCCCTGATGTAGGGAATCGAGACACTACGGTATCTTATTAAACTCTATGTGGATTGTAACTAGTTTGAACTCATGTCAAATGGTTAAGTGAAGTAAAGTGAAAGTGACTCTTTGTCAGTGTGAACACACTCAAGCACCACAACGAAATGTGACCTCTGCATTTAACCCATCACATGTGCACACGTGGAGCAGCAGGCAGCTACCAGCAGCCCGGGTAGCAGTGTAGTGGGACGGTAACTTGCTCAAGGCTACCTATGTAGTGCCCAGGCCGGGACTCGAGCCTGCGACCTTCAGGTCCCAAAGGCAGCGTCCTGACCACTAGGCCTCCACTGCTTAAGTGTAAGAAGGAAAATTCTAGAGATACATAGTGAAGTAGCAGTGGTGCCTAGTGGTTAGGGACCCATGTGAACCAAAGGTCGCAGGTTCAAGTCCCTGTCCAGGTACCACTGAGGTTCCCTTGAGCAAGGTACTGCTGTTGCATGTGTGGATGGATTAAATGTACTGGACACTTCGTTGTGGTGCACCTTGTGTCATGGGGTGTGTTCACAACGACAAACTGTCACTTTCACTTCAGAACTACAGTTTTTAGCCATATGGCTTGACAGATGTGTTTAGTGTCTTTAGATTTGTTCTAGGGCAAGCTCAGAGAACGTAGAACCCAAAACCAGTTGTGAATATGGACGTGAATAGGTTTTAACAAGCAAAAACATGCTTCATACATATTTATGCTCTTAGTCAACAGTACTGAAACTTAAGGTACAGATACAGCTGAATGTAGAGTTGGGAGAGACTTGTTGAAGTGAAGGTGACTATTTGTCATTGTGAACACACTCCATCTCACAAAGTGCACCACAATGAAATGTGAACCTCTGCATTTAACCCATCCACACAGCAGTGGGCAACAATGAACAATGCCTGGGAAGCAGTGTAGTGGGACGGTACCTTGCTCAAGGGAAGCTCAGTGGTGCCCGGGCCGGGACTTGAACCTGCGACTTTCTGTTCACACGGGCAATGTCCCTAAACACTAAGCCACAACTGCCACATTAGCTGATTAGTTGTGATCAAGTGTGACTATTTGTCAGTGTGAACACACTCAAGCACCACAACGAAATGCAACCTCTGCATTTAACCCATCACACGTGCACATGTGGAGCAGCGGGCAGCTATCAACAGCGCCCGGGAAGCAGTGCAGTGGGAGAGTACCTTGCTCAAGGGAACCTCAGTAGCGCCCGGGCCGGGACTCGAACCTGCGACCTTCGTGTCTCAAAGGCAGCGTCCTAACCACTAGGTCTCCACTGCCTAGCGGTGTGTAGACCTGGGGGTCTTCCAGGTCCAGGGTTGGAAAACACTGGTCCATTGTGGTTACCTTGTTGGGAGATCGAACTCTGTCTGAAGCATAGTGGACATTGGTGCTACCAACTACACTACACCAACCACTGCATAAATACGACTAGACCAAGGTTTTGTGCAGCGCTGTGTGTTTCCAGTGCATCGAGGAGCTAAATGAAGCCCCTTTATGTAGGTCTAACAGAAGGGCGTAATTACAACATGACAGCCATTGTATGTACAGTCCTCCAACCTCCTCTTCAGCGACAACTGTGAACGCATTGACATTTGAACACGAATCGTCTTTGTCCTCGCACCGCAGATCTCGCTCATAGAAGAGCCTGGAGTGCACCCTGGCACGGCCGTCAGTCTGAGTGAAGTGGTCATGCTGAATAAATCTGTTGGAAAGGTGCTTAAATCTCAGCGTGGACCACTCGGGGTCTCTGGTGTATCCTCCATTTTAGAACAGCCAGGTTAGGAGCCCTGCAATATGTGCCACAGTCAGAGAGAGGGAGAAAAGATGATTGAGTGGAATACAGGTACTCAAAGCCTAATCAGATTCCCATGCCAGGCCGTTGTGGGCATTGATTTCCACTGGCGGTGAACAGGCCGTAGACGCTGCTGCTGTGTATTCATCTGATGCATTGCTAATGAAAAGGCAGTGAGTCATGTAGCCTGAAGCTGCCTGTGCAGGCCTGAATCGATGGAGGCCTAAGGCCCCTTTCACACTGCCTCTGCGTGGCATGAGCAATGCAGAAAGTCTTGCTTTTCAGTGCCCGTGTCAAAGGGCTTACTGCATGGGAAACCAAATGTCCTTCATACTTTTATAATAGTTTAAGTTACTATGTAAACATTATTTTAATCATCCATACTGTCCATACATGGCAACTACTACAGTATGGTTTGAAATGATTGGTTCTGTGAAGGCAGTCATAACATTAACACCCCTGGAAGGTGAAGTGAATAACATTGATTCTCTAGTTATGTCATTACAATGGCACCTGTCAGGGGGGTGGGATATATTAGGCAGCAAGTGAACATTCAAGTTCGTGAAGTTGTTGTGCTGGAAACAGGAGAAATGGGTGAGCGTAAAGATCTAGGCCACTTTGACGAGGTTTTTGCGATGGCTAGAGTTAGTTAGTACCCACCAAAAGTGATGCAGGGAAGAACAACTGGTGAATCGGCGACAGGGTCATGGGCACCCATGTTAGAACATCCACCACTATCACAGCTGTTCTGGCGAGTGAGGAGGATCTACACAATATTAGACAGGTGGTCTTTATGTTATGACTGATCGATGTATATGCTGATGTCACATTCCCACCAGACCTCGCCCATCAGTCAGCTGCTTTCAGTAGGGCAAACTATGAAACCAGGAGTGAAACGAACGATTATCTGCTTAAATTAAAGTCAGTTGGACTTGACAGTGATCCGCACAAGTGGTCCATGCACACTGACATGATGTCAGGGAACCTGATATTTATTGATTGCATGGCTTAAGAATATGCTTTGTTTATATCAGATACCAAACGACGTTGGAAATGCTGATTCCTGACCACATGTCAATGTTCTTGGACCACTGATGCTTTTATTGAAACAATTCTATAATTCATGGACGTTATTAAAAGAAGCTAAATATCAAACAGTACTTGAATGTACTAAAAATGTACTTGCACCTGGCCAGTGCCCTGACAATATTGATGATATGCATAGAAAAAGCATAAAAGCATATTGTGACAAAGTATCTTGGTAACAAAAAAAATCGTTATCGATCATCACTTTTTTTAGTATTTCTCTAACTCAAGAACAAAATCTTCTGTTTATTTGGGCTAGAAAACCACCCTGACACATACAAACAGCTGATATTTGCTTCATATATTTGCTTACTTTCAAAATTAGCAGTATAGTGGTCCATGGAACTCTGGGGGTCTCTGGCTGAAAACCCTGTCTTTGGAGAAACACTTTTGCATATGAGTTGAGTGTGAGGAAATTATCTCCAGATGATGTGATGGCTCTGGGAAGAACCCTTATTTTGGTATAGAAGCTTTACTGTACAAAAGATTCTTTTGCATTTTTAAATAGTTCTTCACACTCACACGTCTACCTTTGACATAGTACAAAGAGCCCTTTGTGGCACCTACGAGAGGGTCCTTGGGGAGCTTCTTCCCATACTCGTACAGGTGGACCTGGCAGGGGCAACGCTGATCAGTCATGTGACATGAGATCATCACAGAGCACATGGAGAACACTTCCAGCTGGTGCTCTTCAGCTACAGAGCTGAACTGGGCTTTGCCCGTGGTTGGTTGCGCACTTGACAGGGTATATTTCACTTCTGATGTTACAAAAACACAATGTGGAATTACATCATTCGCTCCTGGGTTTTGATAGAACTGAGCGATCACCTACTGATACACTGCAGCTGAGGCTAAGTTTTTATTTGGAGAGTCTGTGTTGTGGGAAAAGTGGATTTCCCTCACTAAGTGAGGGAAATTTTACACGAATTTTTGAAAACACCTTTCACTTCCAGGTCTGTACACGTTCCTCTTTCACGCTCCAGTCTATGTTTGTTTATGACGATTAAGTGGTAAAATCAGCTTGTTTTGAATATGTGATGGCTGTTGGAGCAATATAGCATTGCTATAGGGCGCTGCCTTTGGGACCTGAAGGTCGCAGGTTCGAGTCCCGGCCCGGGCACTACTGAGGTTCCCTTGAGCAAGGTACCGTCCCACTTCACTGCTCCCCAGGCGCTGTTGGTAGCTGCCTGCTGCTCCACGTGTACATGTGTGATGGGTTAAATGCAGAGGTCACATTTCAGTGTGGTGCTTGAGTGTGTTCACAATGACTCACTTTCACTTATTATTTTTATTTATTATTATTATTATCATGATAAATGATGTCTCTGCATTTCTTGGTCATTGTCAGTACTTAATGAACACTGACTAACTCAATGCAGTGAGCATAATCAGTCCTGCTTAATTAGGGCAGCACAGTGTGTAAAACGTTTAATAAAACCGCACAACAATTAATGAATAATTTTTTTTTTCATGTGGCGCGAGCAACGCTTTTGTCTCTTCCAGTTTACCAAATTGACCAAAAAACGGAATAGCAATTATACATATTCTGTATGGTAACATTGCCTTGAAGTGTCGAGATGCAACAATTTTGCCATATTGTTCAGCTCTGCGCTGTAGTGATGTCATACCCATGAACACCGTACAGCAATTTAACTCACGTGTTCATGTTGAAGCGATGTGGGGTGTTGTTCCTGCAGACAGACTGTCAGTTACAGTAGTGGACGGTCACTAAAGAGGTCATTTACATATATCAGCATTAAAGGCACAGCCTCTTTAACCACACACATCATAAGCAGACTTTCGAGAAGAATGGTAAAAGACTGGTGTACTGCTAAACGTCCATGTGGCCTAAAGCAGAGAAGTCCATATCTTGACTCTGGAGTGTTGTCTCTTTGTCGTAAGAGTGTGTTTGGCTGAGTAGTGACAGCAGGGCTTAGCATGTGGTCCTTCACGTCACATTAGCATGGCCTGAGGTTTCTCTAATCACCAGGATGAATGTCTAAAAGGACGCTACGCTGCCATGGCCATTACTAAGATTAGAACCTAAACCCAACCTGCTGTGCTGTTCCCACTGACAGGCAGTGAAAACCTTTACTCGCAAGTAGTGGAATTCAGTACATATACTGTTCTTCTCAGCAAGAGTCTGGTGACATGACTTCTATTATACAAATGAGCTATTTTCTTGTTTCGTAATATATTGGACAGAAAGCTGCTTGTGCTTTTGTTCCTTGCAATAATTTTACAGCAACAGATGGCCAAAGTCCTGCACTTGGCGTTTATTAGCTGTCAGTCAGCTTTTATCATCACTCAGTCCGGGTGTAACGATACACACACAAACACCACTCCATCTCATCCCAAATGTACTGCACAGAGCTCCATCCTTCCTGAGAATGCAGTCCCACTGCTCCACAGCCTTACAGGCTTTACACCCCTTTAGCTGACACTTGGGATTGTGGCTAAACAGTAGCACAAAGGGAATTTGTTGTGGCACTATTTTAACATTTTTTTAACATAAATTGCCTTTACAATCAACCACCAGCCACGTAGGGTGTCTAGCCTGCCAACAGGTCACCTTCTTCTTCGACAGTACCACCAAGATGTTGGCTTTTTTTAATTATGAAGGCATTAGAATTCAAGTGTTTGGCGAACTTCCTGTATGGCGTTAAATCCAGATTCCAGTCCTGGATTTTGTACTCATCAGTAGATGTGAAGTGCCCAGTTACAGTCATCTGAGCTTGGAATTTACTGGTGATTACAGAATTAAGAAGCAGAATCTGGATTCAGGTAGGCCTGTCAAGATAACTGCCTTTGTTGAATGATACATTTGTCCCAGGAATAATTGCGATATAGGATGTTATTGTCATTTTAAGGCCACTTTATGCTCTTTGACTGTTTTTGCATTTTTAACACAAAAATACATTCAAAGACCCACTAAAATGTTGTTGGCTCGAAGGCCCAACAGACACATATATAAACTAGGGGTGTAACCAATAATCGATTTGTATAAATGCATCGATCACAATAGCGCACATTCTGATGCATCGATGTGGCACATAAAAATCAATGTGTGTTCACTCAACAATTTATTTACTTCATTTTACTGTGAGCAGTGTTTTGAACTGAGATGCTGCTTTTGATCATGACGACACTGCTGCATTTGGCCTTTAATACTAAAATGTTCACGTTACAATTTGATTGGTGTGTGAGTCGATAGAAATGTAGCAGAATGTGTGAAATTTCATCATATTTCATAATTGAACCAAATCATGTCAGCTTGTGATTTACACCCCTAATATAAACAAACATGTATGTAAACACAATTTGCCAATAGTGAGGTCAGAAAAAAAATCACGGTGGTCATGTACATATATTGTGCTAACGTAAAGAACGTAATTATTGTGACTGGCCTAGATTTAAGGTCCAGGTCTGAATGCTGTATGGCCACAGTTGATCAGCAATGCAGTACCCAATGAACTGAATGCACTAATTATGATTGAAGTGACTCTTTGTCATTGTGAACACATTCAAGCACCACAACGAAATGTGACCTCTGCATTTAACCCATCACACGTGCACACGTGGAGCAGAGGGCAGCAGTGTAGTAGGACGGTTCCTTGCTCAAGGGAACCTCAGTAGTGCCCGGGCCGGGAACCTGCGACCTTCAGGTCCCAAAGGCAGCGTCCTAACCACTAGGCCACCACTGCTCACAAATTAGAAGAGGTGTCTGGACACACAGGGTAGCTGCTTCTTGTTCATGTCTAATAAAAAGCAGCTATAAAAATCAAACTTTACAATAAACGTTTTCGCTTGTTATGACTGGTGTATTGCCTGTAACTCTCCAGAATATAGGCTTTGTTGTCCATGTCGTGTACAATGTTCTGCCTCTCAGTCCTAGAATCGCTTCATACAGTGGAAGTATTTATGTAGGGAGCAGGAAATAGGGTAATGATGAAGTCTGTTGGCTGCGTTTGCCCTCGTGTGTGCATGTGTGTTTTGTGGGCAGCAGGGGCTCAGACTGGGGAACCCTTTAAAGGAGGAGGTCATTTGCAGGAGCACAGAGAGACCAAGCAAAACAATGACCTCAGTGTTCTCTCTGTTTGCTCCTGAAAACAGGTCACCTCCCAACCAGCAAAGCGGTGCCAGCGCTCAACACCAACATAATAATGCTCACTTCACCAGAGATGGCTAGTGTTCTTGAACAGCTAGTCCTGCATTTTATGAACAAGTTGAACAGTTTTAACTGAAATGTACATGAAAACCAAGAGATACAAGGCCAAATTCCCGGCCATGGATTAAGCCTTGGATTGAGTCTTGGATTGAATTGCAGTGCCAAATGGTGAGGCATCATCTGAAAGTAGTTTTCCAGAGCACGCTTGGGGCTTGTTATACCCTTGGTCATCTCCAAAGCTTCATCAGTAAATGCATATTACAGCAGCATTGGCTGTACCCTGTGTTGCATATACTTATGGGCTAATGAGTATAGTTTTAAGCCTTTTACTGCATACACATACAATTTAGGTCTGAAAATACATATCCATTTGCACGATCTTGCTGGTTGGGGTTTCCTCCCTTTCAGTTATGCTCACGTAAGTTTGCTAATAGTGCCCCTTTTTAGACAGTCTTGCTAAATGTCAGTGAATGAGCAAATGTAAGCATGTTAGCAAGCTATCAAGTTAGTGACTGAGTCGGTTAGTCAGCTTTAGTTTATTATTTGTTCTGTACTCCAGCAATAGCCTGAATAATTGCCTGCTTACCCCACATAGAATTTCACATATTTTTGCTGGCTTCCTGGACCCAGATCCTGGCTTAAACCTGCATGTAATAAAATGTTTAATGTTGAAATACCCCTGGCATTGCAATTTTAGCCCAGTTCCAGGTTTCATCCACGTCCGAAAAACCATCTGTCACTGTTATTACTGTTAAGTCACTGCTGTTGTAATTCATCATCAACATATGAACGTTTCTAACCTGTAATTGTTTAATCTTTTAGCATCATTTTAACATGCCAGATGCCCTTTACATTACATTAATGATAGATGAGCCAATTGAAATGATCCAACATGAATAACGCAACAGTTCTATTTTATTTTTGTTCCTGGCTACAAAGTGTGTTTTCCCTTCTACCTAAAATCAATAGAAAATAGCTGTTGTTCCACAAAAATGTCAGGACAATGACATTTTGAAATGTATCTGTTTTCAAGAACATTCTGTACTCACTTTAAACCCTAAGTAGAACTTCCAGAATATTCTAGAATTGTAAAAACTGTCCAGAATTTTCTAGAATTGTAAAAAAAAATTCTAGAACTTTCTGGAATTGTTTAGAACTTTCTAGAACTTTCTGGAATGGTTTAGAACTTTCTGGGACTGTTCAGAAAAAATAAAGAGTGGCGTGTTTTGCTCCTGTAAATATGAAACGTTTGTGGGCTGTTTGTTGGTGATGAATAGAGCCGTATTTACACAGGATTTAGACATAAGCAGTAAATATAAAACACGTAGAAGCCAGGAACAAAAATTCTGTAACATTGAGATTTGCCATCTTTAGTTCTAGCATTGGGTGTCCACTTCACTATACGCTGGTACTGACCCATCTCACTTCAATCTGTGTGTAACCAGGAGGGGAATATACGTATTCGCTGTTTGCTTTGTTTTATATTTGGGATTTGGTTTGTTTTATTTACACTGCACACACATGGTCTGCACACACACACACAAACACACACGGAGATATGACATGTGTGGCGTATGCTGCATATGGAAGGGCGCCTGTGCTGGTTGTTGTTGCCCAAGATCTCAATTAAATGGCATCAGTGTGGATTGCCCTAAGCTGTCTGGTGGTCTAATCGGTGTGTCACTGCATGACCCTGAGCTGACTGGGGCTTTGTCCAGCTCTACTACCTTCTCCCTGCTGAATAACAATGCTCTGCTGGGTGCAAGAGCAACACCAGAGCTGCAGTGGAGACCTGCATATGCCTTTCTAGGGATGTGCATGAAAATTGAACGGTTCAGTAAGTAGAAGCGGTGACAGAGGTAGAGTATTATTGAGCTTATGTTGACATATTGTTTATTGTTTGTTATTTTTAAAGAGTGCCAGGAAATATGATGGTGTGTTGCTTGCGAACACTGAATAACTGTATGATCATAAAAACGACAGATTTAGGCCTGTAAACAGAAGCCATTGTATACTAACTGCATAAACACCATAGTAACTAATTAGATCTCAGCCCATTATGACTGTGTCCGTTTCTGAGTCTGGGGTTAAGCCTGGTGCTACGCTACATTTCTACTTTCAGTGGAGAACCTCTGAGTGGGAAACAGACCACATTGCTTTGCAAATTCATTGTTTCCTTTTGCAAATTCTTCCTCCTGTTCTTGTTTTAAATGAGTTATTTTTTTAATAAAGTGTAAGTGTAACTTTGCTGTAGGGCCACATTATACGTATTTGACATTCTACCTTGCATAAACTAATTTCCAATAGGTAACACTAGGGTGACCAGGGTAAAGGAACATTTGGTGCTGGGGGTTCACTCAACTCATTGAGTCTGTCGGTCTCTCTCGTGCCATTTCAATTGCTTGCTCTTATAAAAAAAATTCTGGGATGTTGTGTATAGCTTGTGGCTGCCAGGAAGCTGCTGTGACTATGCGGGAAACTCTCAGAACCTCCGGGAGAGGTGGGACATCTGCTTTCATGACAACTGACATAAACATTTAAAAAGGCTTCTTCTAACAAGTGTTAGTTGTTGACCAGTTGAAGTGATGTCAATACTGACTGCAGAAGGCTTTATGGCTATTACCATTATTTATGTGGGTTTTTATCAGTTGTATGAACGGCTTATGATCACTGTCCTATATGCTCATAACAACATGGTTCTGATATCATTGTGCATGTCTAGTTAATCTGATTGGAGCAGAAGGTCATGGTATGGCAGTGTCAGTTGACACTCGAACAGATTTGAAGGTGAAGTGAAGTGGGTTTGAATGTTTTTAATACATTTTCATGGTATTTATATATTGCCAGTGGCCTTTAATGGGTGCAGTGAAATTACAGCTGATTATTTTAATTCCTTGTTACTATTTTATAACATTATGAGACCCGTCTATAGGAAGCCAAGGCTGTTACAGCTGATAAAGGCCTTGTTTCATCAGAGCAGTCTGGGGTTGGCCTTGGGCCACCAGGTTAAAAGGTCATTGACACTCATTCATCACTCGCTGAAGCTTGTGCATGTGTTTGTTTATTTGCCTGTTTGTGTTCATGTGATCTGTTCCAGAAGAAATTTGTGTGTGTAAGTGTGTGTATGTTGTGTGTGTGTGCAAGGGGAAGAGCTTTTTGGAAGAGATGGTGCTTTCTTAACCCTGAGTTCTGAGAAGCTGCAGTGCTGTGTTGGATTCTTTCACACACATCTGGGTCTCTTTGATTAAACTCTTTAGTGGCCCAATAAATTAGGCCTGTGTGTAGTGTGTGTGTGTGTGTGTGTGTTTAAGCTGCCCTTCAGTACTTTTCTGAATGCACTGAGTGTTAATGTGGGTATGACTTTGACCCAGCTTGCCCCAGAACCCATTCAGCAATCTATAGCTGCCCGAATGAATGGAAGTGCATTATAGAAGAGCAGCTGAATATGAAAATCGATCGGTTGGTCTCCCCAACCTATATTTCCTCCTTTTAACCCTATACCTTATATTACATCACATTTCTAAATGCATCCAGTGTTCCATGAGCGTCCTGTGGGAAATCCAGCATCAGTGGGCATTTGTAAGGCTGTATAATACGTACAAAATATGAATATTGTGATTATATTGCTACAGTTTGACTGTGATGCCTTTTAATGCATTAAAGGGGGATTTGAAGTGAAGTGAACTCATCTGCAAACAAAACTTCATATGTTTCAAATGACATTAATAGAAAAAAGGAAAAAAAAAAAAGTGAAAGTGACTATTTGTCATTGTGAACACACTCAATCAACTGGGCATTGTGCGTATACATGCATTGCCACACTGGACCAGTTGGAATTGGGTGGAAATTGGGGGCAGATGTGAGTCAACATCTGGTGATACAGATATTGGTTTTCACATGTTCATAGAATTGCAGGGTATTGAGGTATGTAAATGTTGTAAAATTTTCAAAAATATACATTCACTTCGTTTTTGCCTATTTTGAAAACACAATCTGCCTTTTTAATGTGTGAAAAATGATTCAAGCAATCTACCCATACAAACACTTCAGAATTACATGGAAAAGTCTTCTTACATTAACTTATTTGAGGGCAGTGGTGGGCTAGTGGTGAGGACATTGCCCCTGTGAACAGAAGGTCCCGGCCAAGGTGCCATTGAGCAAGGTACGGTCCCGCCACCCTGCTCTCCATGCGCTTCTCATAGCTCCACGTGGGCACATGTGATGGGTGAAATGCAGACGTCGCATTTCCTTGCGTGTGATTGAGTGTGTTCACAATGACTAATAGTCACTTTTACTTATTTTTTCCTTTTTGCTATGTTAATGTCATTGAAAACATATGACGTTTTCTTTGCAACTGAGTTATCCCGAGTTCACACTTGCACTGTTACCTTGTGAACCTAATTCAGTATTATTCATCATTCTGCACTGACAAAGTAAAAGCTGGTTTTTATGCAAATGCATCTAACCAGCACAAGGCCTTTATCAGAAGGCAGGTGACATTTGTGTGCTTATTGTCTACTGTGCAGTGTGTGAAACATGTTCCATTGCAACATCCATTATTGCTAACGAGCAGTTTCTGGTTCAAAATCCATGCTGGAGGACATTCGGCTGCGTGCTTATGCCCTTATGAAACAGCAGATGTTGACTGCAAGTGCTAATCAACTTGACTTCTGACCCCTGTCCAGTTTAAATGCAATCTGCGTTTTTCTGAAAAAATAATCGAATTATTCAAATTACACTGACCTTTTTATAATAAAAAAATTAAAGCTTTTAGCCATCCATCCAGTTTGAAAGTTTGAAAACCCCTGGTCAAATGTCCTGTCCACTTTCTAAGAGGGAACATGTATATACTCTCTATAGGGAACACACCTAAATGTAGCATTTTATCGTGCAGACGTACTGCAAAAATATAAAATGTGCCATAACTTTTGCACAGGCCACATTTCATTAAGCTCTTGTGTCCATCCATCAATACTGACTGATGTGTAGCGCTTTGTCCTATCTTGTTCTTGGACCTAGTCTGCCCAGTGTTTACACTGCCCATGTGTATCTGCTTTCTTCCATTGTCATTGCTTGTCCCTGCCTTAGCCCCGCCTCCTCCTTAGTGTGCTCACCTGTGTGTAGTTTGGGACCTCTCCCTTTTCTTGCGCTATTATAAGAAGCGCTGTGTCTCAGCGTGGGCCTGGCTTGATTTATGTTGTCTGTCCTCCATTAAGATTCATGCTTATATTATTCATTATGTCTGTTTTCTCGTGTTTATTGCTCATTTCGTGTTTTGTCTCATTATTTTATCTAGCGTTTTGTTTGCCTTGCTGTTAACACACGCCTACATCCAGCCTCTAATACTCTCGCTTTGCAAAGCTTCATTTCAATTGGCTTTTACAGGACACACCCTCATAGCATATATGAGTGGAAAAGTGAAGTGGGCATTGTGCGTATACATGCATTGCCACACTGGACCAGTTGGAATTCGACATGATGGGAATTGTGGGCCGATGTGAGTCAATATCTGGTCATACAGATGTTGGTGGTGACACATGAATATTTCCAAAATGTTAACAATGCAGAAAAACATAACATTTACTAATGCAGAATGACAAATTTAGGAAAACTTTGGATGGTTTAATCTAACAACTGCTACATGTTCTGCTCTTCTGGAGTACAGTAAATGCTTCAGATGTCTATAACTTCTGTCTGATGTTGATATTTGTTTAAGCAATAACACTACACAGTTTTATTTTATTTTTGTTCCCGGGAACAAAGTGTGTTTTCCCTTCTGCCTAAAATCAATAGAAAACGACTGTTGTTCCACAAACACTTCTGTGCTCAGGACAATAAAATTTAGAAATGTTTGTGTTTTTAAAATTTTGAAAATTCTCAGTTCACTTTAAATGTTTCTGACTTCTAATGTTTTTAGAATTCTCTAGAACTTTCTGGAATCTTTTAAAATGTTCTAGAACTTTCTGGAATCTTTTAAAATGTTCTAGAACTTTCTGGGACTGTCTAGAAGAGATAGAAAATTCACCTGTTTTGCCACTATAAATATGAAATGTTTGTGGGCTGTGGTCATAAATTCAAAGTTGGTGATGAAAAGAGCCGTATTTACATAGGATTTAGACACAAGCTGCAAATTAGAAGCCAGGAACAAAAATGGTGTAACATTGTGTTTTCTGAAATACTGATATGATTATAGTATCATTGTAGGACCAATGTAAACACCCTGTCAGCCTTTTCACATGTACCACCACTTCAGTCTCCTTTCCTGTCTGCATTAGCTTAGTTCGGGGGCAGCACTGAGTTTAGCTAGTATTACATACTTAAGCTATAGATGCATTTTACAGATCAGGTTCCTTCATTAACTAATGGAAGGTTTGAAAGTGAAGTGTGTTCTCTAGTGTTGTTTCCGTCTGCAGTGTGTTACTGGTGGACCTGGACCAGTTTACTGCTCAGGTTTCCAAAAAACTCGGCACAGTGACATCCTGTTAATCCATGTACTGACATGGCCTTTTCATGTTTTGTGTGTGTGTGTGTGGTGTGGGTGTGGGTGTGGGTGTGGGTGTGTTCCAATTGCAAGGCACTAATCCTGCCCTTATTTTAGGATGGTTGTCCTCCACTGAGCTTTAAAGTCCCCAGAATAAATTGAGATGACTGATAGAAAATGGGCAGGATAATCATCAAACCATGCAGGACACTGACCGGGACTGGAATTGGGGACCCTTGTTTTATATGAATAGTGTGAATGAGGGAGAACATTGTAGAAAATTCTAGAACAGACGGTGTCCATCTCTGGTCCTGGAGGTCCAGTGTCCAACACTGTTTTGTGATTTTCCTGCTGAAACACTGGTTCAGCTCATCTGTTAATCACCAGGTATAATTCATGTGTTTGTGGAGGGGAACTGCAGGAAAAGCTTGGACACCCCTGCTCTAGAACCATGTGAATAGGAAGGACATTGTTGAAGAACAGTCTAGTATCACAGGAATGATGGAGGACATCGTAGAAGAACAGTCCAGAATCATGGGGAATGGGGGAGGACAGTGTAGAACCATGTGAATGAGGGATGACGTTGTAAAAGATCACTTTAGAACTATGTAAAAGATGGCAGACATTGTATATGAACACTTTAGAACCATGTAAATAAGGGAAGACATTGTAGAAGAACAGTTTAGAACTATGTGAATTGATGAGGCATGAAGACATTATTGAACAGGGGTAGACAACTTTGGTCCTGGAGGGCCAGTGTCTAGCAAAGTTTGGTAGTTATCCTCCTTAAACACACTCCTACACCTGGCAGTTAACAGGTGAGTTCAACTAGGTGTGTCTGAGCAGAAACATCACCCAACTGTGTTGGAAACCAGCATTTCTGGACTGGTGTTGCCCACTAACACTTTAGAACCATGATAATGGGTGATGACATTGTAGAAGAACACTTTAGAACCATGTTAATGGGTGATGACATTGTAGAAGAACACTTTACGTAGAACCATGTTAATGGGTGAGGACATTGTAGAAGAACACTTTAGAACCATGTTAATGGGTGATGACATTGTAGAAGAACACTTTACTTAGAACCATGTTAATGGGTGAGGACATTGTAGAAGAACACTTTAGAACCATGTTAATGGGTGATGACATTGTAGAAGAACACTTTAGAACCATGTTAATGGGTGATGACATTGTAGAAGAACACTATAGAACCATGTTAATGGGTGATGACATTGTAGAACACTACTTTATAACCATGTGAATGAGGGAGGACATTGTAGAAGAAAACTTTAGAACCGTGTGAATGGAAGGGACATTTTAGACTCTCTTGGCAATCACACACTGGACCGGCGCACCTTCTCAGTGTTAAAGTTTATTGGTGTAATGCTTCAGCCCTTTATAGAATGGCTCTCTCTCCTTCTTTCTCTCTCTATTTGTTCTTGTTTCTGTGCTTTACTAGTGTGTTTTGCTCACATCCCTTCCGCTCTAAGGGTGTGGTAGTGTGGTGGTTAGCTGGCAGTAGCTCAGGGTGAGGGTAAACCAGTCACTTTGTCCCAGACTGTTCTGTTTAGGCCCTGCCCACAGGGGCGTTCAAATCTTGGATTTGTGAACATGTCATCCAGTGTCGGCCAGAGGAGGATGGGTTCCCAAGGTTTCTTCCTCTAGCTCAGGGACTTTTTCTTTGCCTCCGTCGCCTTGGCTCGCTCATTAGGGGCTTGAACCCGAACTTTGTAAGGCAGCTTTGTGACAACATCCGTTGTAAAAAGCGCTATAGAAATAAAACTGAAATGAATGTGACAGAGGCAAGGAAATACTCCCTGAGCCAGAGGAAGAAACCTTGGGAGGAACCAAGACTCAGTAGGGGAACCCATCCTCCTCTGGCCGACACTGGATTGCAGTAATGATGCTAAATTAACGGCATGCAAACTCAATAAAGATGTTTTCTTTGTGCTCGTGGGGATTTTGTCAGAAATTGAAAAAGTTGCAGGAAATGTTTTTGATGCAAATTGGAAGAGGATCCAACCAGAAAACAATGGTAGGCGTTCTATCTGCACTCACCTGACATCACAGATGAAAAACACTTCTTTCAGGCGTTGCTGTGGACAGGGCCTGTGCTCTGCCCTGGCTTTACACAGGAAGACCTTCTTTACACAACCTTTGAAAGGTCTTCCCATTAAGAGATGTTAATGTTGAATGCATGTGTAATGTGTGTGTATGTGAGTGTGTGTGTGTGTGTTCTTCGACAAAAGATCTCACACTGTTAAATCTCCCTTATCGAGAGTTGATAAGGTGGAATAGTATTCGCTGTCTGAAAACAATCATTCCTCACTTGCCTCATTCATCCTAATCAGGCAGTCAGTTGTGTATTTCTCCGTGGTCACCTCTGCCCATGGAGGTGTGTTTATCCATCACCATGCACAGCTTACATTCTGGTTCTTCTGTATATAATGAGAAGTTTCTCCACTCTTATTTACATAAAGATGAAGAGAAATCGACATATTGCCCATGTTTTGTAGGGTCTTCACTTAGCAGGTGAACCGGAGCAACAGAGAAGGACAAACCAAGATAAGATCATGAGACAAGTTGAGTATCACATTAGAGGGAAAGATGTGAGGATGAAATGGGAATTTGTGGGAGGTCTGCATGGCTGAATTGTGGGCAGTGGTGGCCTAGTGGTTAGGACGCTGCCTTTGGGACCTGAAGGTTGCAGGATCGAGTCCCAGCCCGGGCACTACTGAGGTACTCTTGAGCAAGGTACCGTCCCACTACACTGCTCCCCGGACGCTGTTGGTAGCTACCCACTGCTCCATGTGTGCACGTGTGATGGGTTAAATGCAGAGGTCACATTTCGTTGTGGTGCTTAAGTGTGTTCACTATGTCAAAGAGTCACTTTTACTAATTCACTAAAGTAGCTAACGAATAATGAAACCCTACACTGTGCACCACTGCATGCCCAAATGACCGTGCTCCTGGCTCAGACTGTGTCTTGTTGTCACGTAAGTCTCAAATATATACACTGGACAACACTGTCATCTGTTAAAGTGACTCTAACTGACTCTTGAAATTGGAAGCGACCTTTCTTTCTCACTCTTTCTGCAGCCCTGCAGAAAAAGCCGCGCCCCAGCAAGCGCTTAATGGCTCAAGCCCTAATGGTCTGAATGCGGGCTCTGCTTCACCACAGCAACGTCTGCCATGGAAACAGCGGTCACGTGGCTGTAGAGTAATGAGGAGCGCGAAGGACACAAAAGGAGGCTCTTCAGAGCGCTATCCATGTGGAAGTAACCTGGGAGAAGATCCCAGCCTACCAGCTCCTCACACTCGCAGGGCCCTCCATGAGGCCTGGGTGGCCTGCCACAGCTCCGGGGAAGAGCCAGGGGCCAGGGCGTGTACAGAGATCCGCACACTGAAAACGGGGTTGAGGTCTAATGCTAGTGACAGTGTTGACCCACTAAGAGTTGACTGCTGCGCTCTGCAGTGACCGAGATGTTGATAACGATCAAGTCAGATTACAAAGATGTGTCTGCCTGCAGCCTTGGTACTGCAAAGTTGTCTGGTGATAACATGACACTGTGACTAAGGCGGGGTTCACACTGTATGCCAAGGCGTCTTTTGTCAGTGGCCTTCATTGGGAGAGATGCACTTTGGTCATTGCTTTTGCTTAATTAGCACCTCACATACTTTCCGCACATGCTTAAGGGCCGGTTGCACTAAGAGGTCTCAACTAATATGGCCTTAATGGCCCCCACCGCAACACATGTCCAGTTATATATTTGTTTGGCTTGATCAAGAAGCAGGAAGACTGGTTAAAGTGCAACAAACTGTTCAAGAAGTTCAGACTGAAAGCCCCAGGGAGAAAAAGAGGGTTCATATTAGGGGTGTAACAATGAATGGATCTGTATTGATGCATCAACCAAAATATCGCACAATCCAATGTATCGATGCCAGACTACTGAGAAGTTGCTTGTGCTTATGAATATTCTGCTGTATTTGACCTTTAATAATAAATGATCACAACTGTGAGAACTGTTCGGACTTTTCTAGAATTGCCCAGAACTTTCCAGAACTTTCTGGGACTGTCCAGTAAGTATTAAAAATTGCCTGTTTTGCCACTCTAAATATGAAACTTGTGGGCTGTGGTCATAAAATCAAGGTTTGTGATGAATAGAGCTGTTTTTACAGCAGTTGAAATAAACTTGACATTTGCAGCAATAAGAATCAGTTCGATTCGATTCAAAACGGGTCTGCAGTCAGTATGAAATATGATTTATGTACTTTATGTATGCCTCTGAATTATGTACAGTCTGCTACATTTCCCTCATGCAGCAGTGTAGTCATGAGCAAAAGCAACTTCTCACTACAAAACACTGCTCACAGTAAAATGAAGGAGAATTAATTGGGGAGTAAACACACATTGGTTTTTGTGCCCCATCAATACATTGGATTGTGTGCTATTTTGATTGATGTGTCAATACCAATCTGTTCATTTTTAGATAGATAGATAGATTAAAACTTTATTAATCCCTTGGGAAGGTTCCTTCAGGAAATTAAGTTTTTTTTTGTTTGTTTGTGTTTTTTCTTTTAAAAGTAACGCGATTCTTTGTCATTGTGAACACATTTAAGCACCACAATAAAATGTGACCTCTGGATTCAACCCATCACACGTGTAGCAGTGGGCAGCTACCAACAGCGCCCAGTGTAGCAGGACGGTTCCTTGCTCAAGGGAACCTCAGTTGTGCCCGGGCCGAGACTCGAACCTGTGACCTTCAGGTCGCAAAAGCAGTGTCTTAACCGCTAGACCACCACTGCCTTTACACCCTTAGTTTACAGTCAACACTGGGACGGGGTCCGGCTTTCCCCATGGACCTGGTTAGGATAAATGCCTATAGGTGTTCATGCTCTGCCACCATTTGTTTGAACTGAAATCCTAACAGTGGGGGTCTGACTGATCAGCCTGATTTCCAATGCATTGCTCACAGCCCAGAAAATCAAGTTGGCTGTGGTAAAAAAATATTCTATGCAGTGCTTCGCTGCTTACATTTTCAGACTCAAAGTGAAAGGCAGCATTAATATGCATGTGTTCGTCTTCAAATCTCGACAAAATCGTGTTGCTTCATCCATAAAAATCTGTCTGTGTGTGAGGAGGACTTCACTCAGTTGCGGACCGTCTGCAGTTACACTTCTTAAAGCCCCAAGGAACTTAAATCTGTGTTTTCTTTTAAAGTAGGTTAATCTTGCTCTTCTGGGCACACAGTCTAGGACAAAGTGTCCAATTTATTTGGCAAAAATTTTCCTCTTTCGATGTAAACTGGGCAGACCTGATCTAGGGTCCCACATATGTCACCAGTCCTCTAGCGTTCTCTTTCTAGCTCGTTTTTTATCCTTTTAAACTTTACTGGATATTTAATATAATAGTTTTTGCATCATACAGTTTTTACATCTCTCAGAGAACAGATTTAAAGACTACATGAAGTGAAAGTGACTCTTTGTCATTGTGAACACACTGCATTTAACCCATCAAACATGGAGCAGCAGGCAGCTACCAACAGCGCCCGGGGAGCAGTGTAGTGGGACGGTACCTTGCTCAAGGGTACCTCAGTGATGCCTGGGCCGGGACTCGAACCTGCGACCTTCAGGTCCCAAAGGCAGCGTCCTAATCACTAGGCCTCCACTGCCCATAATATAGGGCTAAGCTATACTGTTACACAGTTTGTGTTCCTGGCTTCTGAGTGTTATATGTCAACTGCTTATGTCTAAATCTTATGTAAAAACAGTAGGGGAACCCATCCTCCTCTGGCTGACACTGGATTGCAGTAATGATGCTAAATTAACAGCATACAAACTCAATAAAGATGTTTTCTTTGAGCAGGTGGGGATTTTGTCAAAAAACCAACACCAAGAAAAAGCTGCAGGAAATGTTTTTGATGCAAATTGGAAAAGGATCCAACCAGAAAACCATGGCAGACGTTCTATGCATCACAAACTCACAGATTTTTTTGACCACAGCCTACAAAATATTATATTGTATATATATATATATACAGTGGCAAAATGGGCAAATGTTTTATCTTTTCTGGACAGCTCCAGGAATTTCTAAAAAGTTTTCAAAGATTCCAGAAAGCTCTAGAAATGTCTGCATAGTTCTCCCAGTTGTAGAATTTTCTGGAAGTCTACTTAGCATTTGAAGTGAATGGAGAATGTTCTTGAAAACATATACACTTTTTTAAATGTCATTGTCTTGAGCACAGAAGCAACGTTTTGTGGAACAGTAGTTATTTTCTAATGGTTTTAGGCAGAATGGATTTGAAAAACACACTTTGTACCCAGCAACAAAAAAAGGAGAGCGTAGAGCTCTGTTACTTAGTAAGATAAGGGAACCTTTATTAGTCCCACAAGTGGGAAATTAGCAGTGTAATGAGCAGGTGCAGTGCTTTAATCATTTAAATGGGGGCAGATCAGGTGTTTTATGGTGAAAGATGTCTTATCATGACTCACAAGTGTTAACACTTCAGATCAATCTGCTGGTGTCACCTTGCGTTTTATGGGAAAGTGTGTGCACGCTGAATTAGAGTTAGAGCATCTCCAAAGCAGCAGGTCTTGTGGAGTGTTTCAGGTCTGCAGTAGTTAGTATCTACCAAAAGTGATCCAGCAAAGGACAACTGGTGAATCGGTGACAGGGTCATGGGTACCCAAGGCTCACAGATGCACATGGGGAACGAAAGCTGTCCTGTCTGGTCTGATCCCACAGGGGAGCAATTGTGGTTTAAAAAGAGATGCTGACTCTTATAGTAAGGGGTCAGAACACTGTGTTAGCAGCAGGAGAGACCTACTCAACATTAGGCAGGTGGTGTTAATGTTATGGATGATCAGTATTTTTAACATATGTTGCATATAGACTGGGGACGGTCTAGGGAATGTGGTATGGGGCTCTGAAGCGTTAAAACCTTCCTGTATCCTTAGTTTGTGTATTTGTGCCCCTTTGATTCAGGGCTGTGGGGAATGTCACAGTCAAACAGTGGAGTTTTAACAATTGCCAACATTTACGCCGAATTACTCATTTTACTATCTTAAGATAAGTGTGCACCCTGAGACGCCGATCAGACAGCAAGGAGATGTCATGACTGTGTTTTTTTTAAGCTGAATGGGTGTTTGTGTTTAGATAAAGCGATTGCTGCTTGAAATGTCTCGGCTGATGTATGAACGCGGAGCAAATTGGATCTGAAGAGATGTGTGTGATTTATTTACTGTTTGATAGACTTCAAGTACGAGATGCGATACACCTTGTATACAAGAAAAGACGAGATTTCGACTGTGATTTCCTGTCTGAACGTACTCAGAGGGGATAAGAACAGACACATTTGGAGCCCCCATCTCTTAATTCTTCACTCATAGCCTGCGGCATGGCAGCGTGTTGTGCCGCAGACGTGTAAGAAAGTGCTGCAGGTGGTGAGGAAGAGTGACAGCAGGCGTAGGACGAAAACGCAGGGGCTGAAGTGTGCGTGGGCTGAGGACAGGTGTGTATGTGTGTGTATGTGTGTGTGTCTGTGTCAGAGCTCTAAGATGTGTGTGGGGGTATATGTGGGCTGCGAGAGATCTTTGTGTATTGACGTTACATATACAAGGTTATGGTGTGTGTTGTCATAGACCATAATGCGTGGGATGCAAGAGACTGTGTATTACTGTTACACATTAAGTGTGTGTGTGTGTGTTTGTGTGTTTTCATGTTGGAATTGCCTTTTATAAAGGTCCATGAAGGTTTATGTCATTGGTCATGAGAGGTTTATGTAGGTCTTATGAAGTGTTACCGGAAATTTTGAGTGTTGATATAACTAAGGTCACAACAACTCCCTTAAAATCAATTAGCCAATTGAAATGAAAATTCTTGATGAACCAGCTTGGTGTTTACGTTGCAATTTTGATGATAAACAAGGAACTCACATTTTTTTCCACAAGGAGGCACTATGAGCACAAACTTTACTGTTGTCTGAACCACTGAAAGGGAGGAAACCCACAAGGATGTCTTAAATGCATTCAGGTTAGGCCCAGTCCACACAGACGTCTGAATCAAGCGTTTTTTCAGATGCTTTGTGGCGTCAGTGAAGTGCAGGTCAAACGCAGACTGTTTTTCTGCATGTTGGAGTGAATCAGACTCACCAGATGTTTAGATGCTGTCAAGAAACATGGCGTTACATTCTGCCAAAATCCTGATAAGTGCAAAGAAAACTTTTTTGCATTTGCATTCCATTAGTTTAGCTCTGGAGGACCGTATTTATCCAATGATTCATCAGTTAGACCTTGATCCCAATAGCTGCGTCAATATTTTCATTGTATCAGGAGCATTTTTAACACAACAATGTCAAGGTTGAGGCCTAATAAAGACTGTCTGATTACTGCTCCTCCAATGTATCGGATTGTTGGCTAAAATAATCAGATCGAATCGTGATAAACTCAAGGTTTATACTCATATTGTACTCATTCCTGTATCACTAGGTATTTGTAGAAAAAATTATATCTGCAGAAGATTTTAAATTTTTTTTCAAACTGATATTTAATGATGCATGTATCTCCCTTTAGACTCTTCGTGCCTTGTTCTCAAATTACATAATAATATAAATAAATAACTTGATTTTGTTTTGGCATCTGGTTTATAACAAGTAAATTATGAGCGATGGGATAAATTCCTTGTGAAAGTGAAGGCTGAACACATGGCTGAACTGCAGCGTATTTGTCTTCAGGAGCTGTAAGATGGGTGTTCTTGTCTGCGCCGTGGTGGGAGTCTTTAACGTGTGGGCTGCAAGTAACTGTGGATTATTGTTCTACATAAAGTGAGTGTGTGGGTGTGTGTGTATGTGAGCTGTGGGCTGTGTGGGCAGGTGTAGGTGGACCAGAACCCGAAGGACAGAGTGACCACGGTGAGTCATTCTGTCATTTACACACAGCTCCTCTCCCTCTCCATTACCCACTCTTGATTCTGCACTTTAAATGGTGTGTGTGTGTGTGTGTGTGCATGTGTGGAGGAGTGGTGGGGAATTAGTGTGGGAAGTGTGTAGGCTCCTTCCTCTTGGAGTGTGTGTCGTTAAAGTGTACCGGCAGAGCAGCAGGATGGCTCACGGACATCTATTGTGGGCGAGCTGCTCTCCGGCCCAACCGAGGCTGCGGTGGATGCGCACATCGTGACTGATCTCTCCTCACCAACAACACTAAGCCCCTGGAGGCTCCATATAGCACACACACGCTTTACAATGGCTTATTCCATTCACTGTCTGCACAATTTGCACATGAGAACAAGAAATGTGTGGAATAAAAAGTCTTTGATATGTTTCCTTCTCTGATTTCAAGTTTGCTGCAGTTTGGATCTTTTTTAGCTTCTCTGACTTCTCCATAACCTACACCGGTTGAGTGTGCTCTTCAGCACAGGTTCTTGCCCCTTGTCCTCAGCTCCCATACTATGCACATTTGAGTGTTTTCTCCACACTCTGCACATTTTAGTGTTTTCTTCTGTCACTGTGAACACACCCAAGCACCACAATGAAATGTGAGCTCTGCATTTAACCCATCACACATGGAGCAGCAGGCAGCTATCAACACCACCCCAGGAGCAGTGTAGTGGGACGGTACCTTGCTCAAGGGAACCTCGGTGGTGGCCGGGACTTGAACCTGCGACCTTCAGTTCACAAGGGCAATGGCCTAAACATGAGGCCCATAAAGTGGGCATGTTAGAGTGGGAAAACCCTCAACTGTGCAGAGCAGATGGGCTCTAAGGCCAGAGTTGGAAACCCATGCTTTGTTCGTCAGGGTGCAAAGAATGTAAATGTGCCGTCAGAGATCCTACACGGTTCTCGAGGGCCAGTTGTGCACCTTAAATGACATTTTCCCAGCGTGTTTGAACACAGAACTTTCTTTGACAGCCAGGGCGAGTTCCACCCCGACGTCAGTAGAGAAAAGAGTTTTAGTGCTTGTCATCCACTCGAGAGTGTCTGGAGCACAACAACTTCTCAGAAGTTTTCTTTTGGAAAATGGCTGTGGTTTCATTGTAGCTGTTAAGAAGCTTGGGCTGAGAGTGTAACACGTTTGATGAAGAACTTTGCAGCCCTCTTGAGTTTAATTAGGCACAGTAAACCTCACCACTTTGAGTTCTCACATGTGCTGTGAATGTTTTCTGGTAAGATGTGTGTGTGTGTGTGTGTGTTTGCAAATGTGGTCTTGTGTTAGGGCAAGTGTGAAAATGCAGTCTGTCTGTTTTGCATGGATGCATTTGCACTTTTGTTCTGTGACTCTGTGCTCTCTGCCAATTCTGTGCCTTTAGGGCTGATGAATATGATCAAAATATCAAAATATTCTTAATCTGAATGACTATTTCTGTTTTACCCATTTGGCCCTAGATTTGACTGTATGTAATCTGGCAACCTGTCCACGTTTCCCCACGTTTTGCCCTGTGAGTTCTGGAATAGGCTCCAGCACCTTCAGCCCACATTGGGCTCATAAAAACTCATAAGCAGCTCATAAAATAAGTGAAGGAATCAAAAATTCAATTAGTGTTCATTTAAAAATGTGCATATTTGAATAGCCAAAACGATTTCAGCCGATCTAAAGTTACTCTCTGGCCTCTCAGACCTGGGGAAGTGCCACATTCTCTTCCAAGCAAGCAGACAGCATAGACAGGATGGAGTGAATTATATTTAAGAAGAAACGAATGGAAGACGTTTACCGGAGAGCAGACTGTTATTCTGAGAACAGTAGCATGCAGGAGAACGCCAACAACACTCTTCACTGTTCATAAACTCACTTCGCTCAAAGACCAAACGAGAGTCAAACTGATATTTGCAAAAGTGTCTGATGAATTTGACAAACCCCACCCACTTTGTAGCGGCTACTTTTTTTCCTCTGTCCCCTGGAGATTGGTTGGGGACATCGTACGCCTTTATTCTCCCATCCAGCTCTGGAGAGCATCCAGGGGAAGCAGAGCCCTCAGCTTCAAAGCTCCTTCAAAAAGCCTCTCAAAAACAATTACAGCCACTGATCGCAATCAGCGGCTAATCTTTCACTTACAGACCCAATTAGATGACATTCTTTGTACAAACAGTGTGCTAGAAAACGTAATAAAAAGCAGGCAGCGCTTTCTGATCTGCCATCCATGTTTATACAACTGTGTGATCATAGGAGCAAGGAGAGTAATATTTCGTAGGCAGTGGGCGGCGCAAGGATTAGCGGTTTCTGTCTCAAACCATTACCAAGCATATGTACTCATTGCTACAGCATTGCTGCCTGTACTGTTTTAAGCTCCGCAACATACCTTTGTCCACTTTAATACATGATAATGTCACATAGTTCTAGAAACAACATAGTAGTAGTAGGTTTAATGTCATTTCTACAATATACACAGTACACAGTAAAAACGAAACAACGTTCCTCCAGGACCATGGTGCAACACAAAAGCAGAACAGATAGGAGCACAAGTGCAAACAGGACAGAACACAAGAGCAACAATACAACTAAATTAAACTAAACTAAACTAAAAAACTAAATTAAAACTAAACAAGAAATATGAGACAAGACAACGTTCAGTGCAAATGGCAGTGGAGTAGGGGAGATGTGCAAATATGCAGAATAAGAAAGTACATATGTGCAATAATAATAACAATAAATATGTGCAAGTCTATTTGAGATTAAAGGGCATTTTCACTTATTTTTCTAAATTTCTGCATAATGGGTGAGATGAGCAATAGCAACGGTGGGAACTAGTGGATTGACCTTCCAAAGCCAGCTGTAAACCTATATGTAATGTTAATAATGGTAATATAATTGTAAAAAAAACAATTGGTGCTGTTTTGCCTTACAACACACATATGTTCCATTAATGCAATACAAAAATATTCAGAAAAGATTTAATTGAGTAAAAAATGATTAAACTCTTCAGACATCTGGTTCCATTCATCATTATCAAATCCATTAATTCTGCAGAAATTATGAAAAAGCAGTGCAATTTACCCTAAACAATGTTTGAGACAAGTGTATAATGATGGCGTCCTGTTCTTGGCATTTTAATGCATTTTGGATGGTTTGATCATATCTAATCTTAAATATCAGAGGTTGGTGTCGTGCATACATGGAGCCGGAGTTTGGAGCTGGTCAGGGATTCTTCTGAGAATGAAGGCTTGGAAGGGGTCTTCACCAATACTGTCAGAAAATACCTGACATCACTTCTTCTGACATGTTTACAGCTGTCTTGTGAGCACTAAAGAGAATCTGAAATGGCTCAAATTAAGACAGATTATGCACTTAACAATGTGACAAAAGCTGTTAGCTCTTGCCGTTGTAGGGCAACATGGAGAAAGTCCTTTTTATGCTAAAGAAACATCAAGCTTCAACTTGATGTATTCCACATACAAGAAGACAAATAAATCTATTTCTGCACTCTCTAGCCTGAAAACAAAGCTCCATGAGCTGGAAAAACTGCTGATGCTGTGCATTACAGGTCCCATGTTTATCACCTGTCAGTCCTCCAAGCCCAGAAACAGCCCTAGGGAATCATCAAGATGCCCTAACAAAGCCCATCTGTCAATTTACATCTGTCCATTTAATAGGCCTATTTTACCAGTCATGTCCATATACAGGCAATCAGACTGTATCTACTGATCTCTTTAACCTCAATTTATGACCACATTAGTGACGTCTGCTTCAAAGAAAGAGCTTGTGTTATATTGCAGAATTGATAAGCTATGAAGCTAATTGCTGTAATTGTTGAGCCAGCTCAAAAGGTGTTCACAAATACATAGCTGCTGCCTTAAGAAATGGAACATCACCAAACCGATTGACCTGATCTTGGGTGGTTGTGGACATGTGATGCCCCTGGCTGAAGATTACAGGGGCCACTAAATAGATGTGGCCCTGTGTCTTTGGGTTGAGTTGATCAACTATGCACTTGATAGCAGTGCAAAGTTTTTTGATTGAATATGTAGACGCAGATAAGTCAGCTTGCCTTAGCACTGCCTGACCAACAACAATACAGCATACAGAACCTTCTTAAATGAGCAATCAGTATCAGTGAGACCTCATGGAGATTTTTTGACCAGGTCGTGAACCCATCATTTCCTTTAAAGGATTTAATTGATGAAAATCAAGTAGTGACTTTCCAGACTTGTTTGCAAACTGAAGCTTGGTTCTTTAGTTTTGTACAGGATCTGTGAAGCTCTGGTGCTCTGTTTTGATTATCTAATGCAACGCGTAAAGCGCAACTAACATTTATGGTTGTGTCCAAATCCATTTTGGAATTTTGATGAAAGAAAAATCAGATGTCATGCCAGTGCAAGTTGAAATAAGGTTGTCCTAACTCTCTTAATTATTCAGAGCTGTGTTTTGGGCTAAACATGCAATTAACCAATCAGAATGGCACATCACCTCAACTTTAAAAGGCAGGGCTATGGCTCATTGCTATTGTAGTGATGTGTTTACCTGGCAAACCAGATTGACTTTCAGCCAAGGAAACAGACCTGTTCATATGCAAAGAGAAAATCGTGTACAAAGCGTGAGCACATCATTTACAGGAGCAGCACTGTTCCACCTGAGCCTTTCTAGTGCCATGAGTGCACTTCGATCACATATCTGTCTGCATAATGAGCATTGTGCACCTGTATGTTACTAAAATGCGGCACTTAAATATGGTTTAATAACACATGACTGACTTTAGACATGTTTTTTGGTTCTGTTTTTTCCTCTATTTTCTTGTATTCAACTCTACCCACTAGCGAGGAGCCCCTAAATCACACACCACCACCAGCAGTTGCAGGGTGAATGCTAGCACAGTCACAAGAAGCCAAACATAACCTAAGGACTTCACACGCTTGGAGACGAATGCTAGCTGCCAATTCCAGTACATCAACTAACAGACGCCCATGTTAGCTTATTGATGGTGGGAGGGGGAGGGCTGTCCTGCTTACTCAGAAAAAGCGAAGCCAACTGTGCTGTCTTGGACTTCTACCCATGTATGACTGTGGAATCAGTGAAGATTAAACCCGTGAGCCCGTAAATGACAGGGCCAAGCTTTAGAGAGTTGCACCACTGGGAGCCAAGTTACATATTCACATTTAAGCGAATGGGTGACCAGGTTAAAGCCTTTGTTCAAAAAAATTCTTCTGTACAGAAAGTCAGTGTCTCATCTCTCCCATTGAAGCGCATGTTCAGAAGACTCTCCAGTGGATCTGATCTACTCACTGGAAGCTTGAACTTGTGGAGTCAAGTCAAGTCAAGTAGGCTTTTATTGTCATTTCAACCATATACAGTTCACACAGTACACAGTGAAACGGAACAACGT
>JBBPDA010000002.1:849057-859631 GCA_037974385.1 Arnoldichthys spilopterus
ACCAAGGATGAAGTAGAGAAGGCTGAACCTGAAAAGGTTGAGACCAAGGTTGAAGTAGAGAAGGCTGAACCTGAAAATGTTGAGACCGAGGTTGGAGTAGGGAAGGTTGAACAAGAGAAGGCTGAAACAGAGGTTGAAATAGAGCAGGTTGAAACAGCAAAGGCCGAAACAGATCTTGTTAAGGATAAAGCTGTGGAGAAAGATGACGAGAAAGAGCATGAGAAATTAGAAGAAGCAGGGGCATTAATAGAGGAAACTGCAGAACCTAGAGCAGCCATTGAATCAGTTGTGACAGTGGAAGATGACTTCATCACGGTGGTGCAGACCATTGATGAACGAGAAGAACCTGGTCACAGCGTACGATTCTCTGCTCCTCCTGAGGAGGAACTGCCTCAGCTGCTTCAAGATGAAGAGGAGGAAGATGAATCAGTGGAAATGGCACAAGAAGCAGAGATGGAGGCTGCTAGCCTCGAGGAAGTCCCAGATGTCCCAGAAGCTGTTCAGGCCCCCGTATGCCCTCCTAAGGAGGTGCCTGAGAGTGAAGGCCCCACTGAGAGCTATGATGAATACAAAGACGAGACCACCATTGATGACTCCATTTTGGACAGTTCCTGGGTGGACACTCAAGGTGATTCTTTTTTTACCCTTTATTGTAGTGTAATAGACACAAGTGAATAAATAGACACAAGAGCATGCAGTCTTACGCAGCACTGTTTCATTTAAAATTATACGTTTTATTATGAATGAAAGTATGACTAATTAAAATTGTTTCATTAAATATTTTATACATTTGTAAGTATTTTAGGTTTTTTGACAATTTTTGTTGAAGTTTGTTTATACATGTATAAATTCTTTTACTTACAGGTTTCATATTATAGGAAACTGTAAATTTAAAAAAATGTACACAACATGTATTTGAACATAGTGTTCAGAAATAAGACTAAATAGACAATGACAATATGTTGTTTATTATTTAATAACTTAAATTGTTATTTATTGAGTTGAATATGTTATTGTAAAAATATTGAATTATTATTGAAATATTGAATAACTTCTAAAAATAATTTCTGTTATCTAGCATACACATATATGAAGGGTTCATAAAAGGTTCTTTTAGCAATGCTACAGAAACAAAAAACAAAATGTTTTTGTACCCTAAAGAACCATAGGCGCTTTTGAACCAAACAGTTCTTCTTGAGAAAAACTACCCACTGGGGAACTCCCGCAGGAACTGTACACTTTCTGTGGTGTTTCTTCTGATTGCTTGCATATGGCTTATAGAAACACTGAAGTTGTGTAAGATGGCCAGAGGCTGGTTTAGAAATTGCATAGGAAGAGATGGAGGAGGCTGTGATCAGAGTGCTTAAACATGTCAAAACGGCGTAGCAATTCTGCGGTGCAGTTTTTTCCCAGTTTTTAGAGCAGAGAGCTGTTGTGGTTGCTAACGCTTCACATAGTTTAAAAATTGCAGATGCAGTCACTGCATACTTCTGTCTGGACCAGTGACCATTCACTTACGTCACTCATGGTTCCTCTAGTGCAAGAAAGTACCTACCCTGAAACAGGAGCTAAAAAGTTCCTCAAAACAGTGTTCGTTCTCAATTTCTGTGGTGCAAAAGCAAAAATTGTGAAACTTCCTCCAGCGATTCTAACAACTATGAAAAAGCACCTCATTTTTGAAAGAGACCTTTAATATAATAATGAGCCCCCAATTAAGGGTTCTACACAGAACCCTTGCCTTATGTCGAGAGTCGTTGAATGTTAAAAAGTTCTCATTTACGAAAAAGGCTCCAAAGAACCATTCGTTGAAGTGGTATCACACAAAGACCCTGGATTTGCATTAAATTAAATAAACATAAATTGTTAATATGACATGATTCCACACTGTCGGAAGGTGATGCAGTTGGGTGCTGTCATCATCTGAGATTTTTAGTCTGTTTTCTCTACACTGCAGATGATGATAGGAGCATGGCCACAGAGAAGATCGAGCCTCTTCCCAGGATGGCAAGCCCTGCCAAGAAGCCTCCTATGGAGAAGCCAGTCAAGCAGAAGGCTAAGGGAGGCAGGGCCAAGGGAAGAGTCTCCACCCCAGAACGCAAGCCTGTGCGGAAGGAACCCGTGCCGGTCCAGAGAGAGGAGATGAAGAAGAAAAAAGGTTTCTGTTGCAGGAATGACTGTGCACAATGGCAAAGAATTTGCCCAAATTGTGTGATAGCCTGTTATTATCTGCAATTTCTGAGGCTGTTTATAAATCTTTCCCTATAACTTTCCAAATGAAAACCATGTAATAAGTGATATAGACGTCCCTGCTTCAGATTCAGACCATCTCTCAATTTCGTTTGGGCATTTTCTACAGTTAACTGTTTTTTTCTGTACTTTTTTGTAGCTAATCTTTATTACCTGTGCCTTATCTTCTCTTGGGGATGCCTATATCATGTCAAGCCCACCGTGCCCTGAATCCTGCTGTTCCTTTCTCTTTCCCTGATTCTGTGTTTCCCTCTTGTAGCTGTGATTAAGAAGGTTGAGCTCACAAAAAAATCAGAAAATCTGAGCCGCTCTCCCTCCCGGAAGAGTGCTTTAAAGGCCGCTGTAAGGCACCCTAGGCCTACTCAACACCACGTCTGTGCTAAGCGGAAACCCACAGGTGATCATGCCGTCCCTGGGAGGCTGCTTGCAATGTGGCTGGCAAACATATACACTGGCATGTGATGTTTCGAGTGGTTTTTCGTTTCTCTTTGCTTTGAGGTTTATTGTGATTTTATTGCTAAATTATTGTTTTTTTCTTACTTTTGTTCATGAGTGATGTGGTGTTTTTGGTTTTTTTTGGTGTGTGAAGATGTACTTTTCAGTTCATTTTGGAATGTTTTTCACTGTGCTCTGTTTTTCTTACTCAGTATCTCTTCTTCATTTATCTGTCTTCGTGCAAAAAAATGTGCTTCTCGTTCCTACTTTTGTTAACCGTGGCGATGAACCGAAGTGACGCGGTGCGATTATTTTGCTTATTGTTGTTGAGCTATTGCGCAAGTGCTGTTTTGCATTATGTGAGTGTCGTGTCATGTCATGTCGCGTGCGTCTGTGACTCTGCTTAAGTGAGACTGCGAGGAGTGAAGGAACGTTACCTCCACCGTGTGCTGCAATTTTCGCTCAAGAGTCACTCAGAGGCTCTGCAGCGGTTACCAGGCAACTGGTGGTTTAAGCTGGGCCCCAACTTGCTGAGCGACAACGGAGAGAGAGAAAGAGAGAGAGAGAGAACAAGTAAGGCAGAGCAGGATGCTGAGAGGTACAGAGTTTGAGAGAACAAAAAAGAACCAATGTGAGCGAGGGAGAACAAGCGGAGAAGGATATTAAGAGGCGAGAGAAGCAAAAGAATGAAAAAGAACCTGAACGTGAGGGAAAGAGAGCGAGAGAGAGAGAGAGAGAGAGAGAGAGCGCAAGTAAAGCAGAGGAAGATGTCGAGAAGTACAGAATGTGAGAGAAGCAAAAGAACCTGAAAGAAAGTGAGACGGAGAGAGAGATCGAGTGTGTGGGGGAACGGGAAAAGAACTGATTAGAGAGAGAAGGAAAGCATGAGAGAGAGAGAGAGAGAGAGAGAGAGAGTAAGAAGCGAAGGGAAAAGCACATAAGACAGATAGAAGGAACAAGGAGAGAGAGCAAGAGAGAGAAAGCACAAGAAAGAGAGGGAGAGAGAGACTGAAAGAGAAAGTGAGAGAAAGAAGAGGTATGAGGAAAAACGGGCGAGTAAGAGAGAGAGAGAGAGAGAGAGCAAGAAAGAATGAGACTGACGGCGAGAGCGACGAGAGAGGAAGAAAAGGAAAGCACAGGAGAGATTGAGAGGGAGTGGACTCTCCATCCTCCTCCTCCTCTTCCTCCTCCTCCTCCTCTCTCTGGGAGTTGTGCTTGAATCCAGTAAAGTGCTGCTCCAGCCCAATTAAGACTTAGTGAGGAGCTTCTTATGTAATGAGAGTCATCTTCAAAAGCTGCACTATTCTGTGCCAGAAAACTTCAAAGCAGTGTCTTGTTGCTAAAACTGTCGAGTTGTGGGATGCACTGTTATTTCCATTCTGAGATTTCAGTAACCTTATTAATACTGCCACACTTTCCATCACGTGTGTTTATGGATCTGCTCAAGGACTAATTAGCAGCTTTTTGGGAGCTGACAGTAATTCAGCGTTAAAAATGGCCTGAGTGCACCTTCCTGTTACTGCTGTTGTGTAAATGTGCAGTTTACCTGCCTTAGTACAGGTGCAGGAGGCTGAGCGAGCGTTTGTCTGTATGTATTTAATTTTCCACAGTTGTTTCTCTCTCTCTCTCTCTCTCTCTCTCTCTCTCTCCCTCTCTTGGTTCCCGCAGTGTCAGCAGACGGACGGCAGCCCCTCAGTGCTGTGAGACACTCCAGGGACAGGGCGTCCGTAAGTAACCCTAAACTAGCACATCAGCAGTCTAAACAGAAATGTTCCGTTAAGCAAAGTTGCACATCAAGATGTTCTGCTTAACACATGTTATGAGGCGACGTGTCCAGTGCAGCCCCTTTTCTGACCGATACAGATACGCCCACATATTTCGTGTATGAGTCATGGCTGTATGTGGGCTGTGTAAGTGGGGTTTCCAGTCCAGAGGGTCATTAGTTGAGTTTGGCGTCTTGGCCGATCGTGCCACAAGTGGACAGACGAGACACATTGGCCTTTACACCTGTCTCTCACGCGTCTCTGAGGTGTCCAGCTGCCCACCTGTGTTCAGATTTTGTTACCACCTACATCACTTTTGCTGGACCGATGAATGATAGATGAATATGTTCCACTAACTAAGTATAAGGGCTGCACAAAATATTGTCTGTACACCGTTATCGCAATATCGGCCTCGGCAATGCTGATATCGCAATATGACAGCAGTGGGCAGCTATCAACAGTGCCTGGGAGGAGTGTAGTGGGACCTTGGTACCTTGCTCAAGGGAACTTCAGTGTAGCCGGGACTTGAACCTGCGACCTTCAGTTCACAAGAGCAAGGTCCTAACCACTAGGCCTCCACTGCCCAATATGCAAATTAGCCTCTAATCAATTACAGAGCTTCTTAGAGCTTCCATATGAAGGGGCGGGCCTAAACCGTTGAAAACTAAATAATGAGATATATGTAAAAGTGTTGGTTTTGTGACCTCACAAAAACTATGATTTCAATTCATATGCCTAGTTTCCACATTTGCATGATACTTTTGCGAATGGGAATAAAATTGCATTTACAAATCGACTAGTAGCATAGGAAATGACTGGTCATCTGTCACTCTAGTGCCACAGTGGCTGGTCAGCCTTGGATGCCTTTCTGTGCCCAGTTCGCAAGCTCTCCCAGTGTTCACGTGGTTTCCACTGGGCCCATTGGTCTCCATCTACTCTCCAAAGGCAGTTTAGGTCAACTGGATGCTCTAAATAGCCCTTAGGTATAAGTGTGTGTGTGAATGGTTGTCTGTCTGTGTGTTGCCCTGCGATGGGTTGGCCTCCTGTCCTGGGTGAACCCCACCTTGTGCCCATAGTCAGCTGGGATCAGCTCCAGCTTCTCCACAACCTGAAATGGATAAGTGGATTGGATGATGAATGAATGAACATTTGAACTTGTACAACGCTTGTCAGCCAATCACACTGCAGGGTCAGAACTGACTGTGTTAAAATATACCTATACTGACTTACCCACAATGCATCATCCTCTCTGAAGTCAAGTGCACCATGGTGTCATTTTCATCATTTGTTCATTCGCCATTCATTTCACCACTGTTCCTGACTTATACATTTTTGTTTTTTTTTATTTTTTATTTTTCTACATCCACACAGCAGCTGGCCTGTACACTGTGGGATACTTCCCTGATGAACTGGCCAATAGAAATGCTCCAAAATCACTTAAATGTTCTTAAATGTTCTTCTGTTGACGTACATAAGAAGTAAGGAATATTTTTGCTGTGAAGTTTCAGTTTTGGAGATACTTGTTCTTTCTTGCACAGCGACGATATGTTCATTACCCATAAACCCAGAGGTTTCCATCTACCTGCAATTTTATGCGTTTTTCAGTGCACTCCCATTTTGCTGCTTGTGTGCATTAGCCCAGCCGTGATATTTATTCTGCTCTGCTCTCCCTTGCATTAATGACCCCTCAACCTTTCAGTGTAGACTTACATGTTCCCATAATTGCTGTTATTTTCTGTAAATGCAGATTTACTCCGGCTTGCTCCAAATGCCATGCTTCATGTGTCGTTTGTATTTCCTGCCTACTTCGCCGCTAAATCCAGCACAAAAGCAGAGGTGCACCTTGAGCCACTTTGAAAGGCTTGTAAATCCCCCCCGCTAATCCACAAAATGAGCTTTTTTAATCAAGGCCTGAACGCAGTATGATTGGGGATAAAGTTGGACAAATTCTTCACAGTACATTTCCTCTGAATATAGAAATATGTGGGGGGGGGGGTTAATTTCGGATCATTTTTTCCATGGGTGCTACTGTCATTAGTTCTCTGCTGATTTTGTTCTAACCCGTTCTCACATGATTTTCTCTTTTTTTTCCCTCCTGTTTTATTTCCCTTTTGCATGAACAAACTGTCCATCCTCCACCTCATCCCCCCATCATCGCTCATCACAGACCCCCAGCCCAACATCACTTACAAAGATACCCACCTCTAAAATGCGGGCGTCTGCTTTTCTTCCACCCCGCCCCAACTCCGCCTGCTCCCTCAATAAAAGGAGCCTGCTGGTGGGGGTGGATCCATGTGAGCACCGCCCCTCTTCCGCAGGCCCACAAGACTCCTTTAACAGACATTTAGGCAAGGTAAGAAAGGGCCAAGGTAGTAGCTGATCAAAGTAAACTAATGTTCATGAGCTGGACTGTTCTGCACAATTGTCCCCTCACCCCAGATGCTGTCAGTCAGACAGGGCACGTCTGCCGTCAGGAGCTTAGTGTTTAATTCAGTTTTATTTTATTTCTATAGCGGTTTTACAACAGGTGTTGTCACAAAGCCACTTTACAAAGTCCAGGTCAGAGCCCCTAATGAGCAAGCTAAGGTGATGGAGGCCCTGAGCTAGAGGAAGAAACCTTGGGAGGAGCCAAGGCTCAGTAGGGGAACCCATCCTCCTCTGGCCGACACCGGATGGCAGTAAAATAAAACAGATGATCAGATGATAACAGCCTTAGTTACGGTCCATAAGTTTCATGGCTAAGGTGTAAGCGGGAACGAAGGAAGCCCCACTGGTCAAGCGAACTGTTGGAAGGGTCAAAACTGGCTGAACTGATCAGAATGGAAGGGGGTGGGGCAACTCCTATAGTCCTAATGTAGTAGATGATCTAGTCGACAGAATAGACTGGTTGGAAGCCCAGCATCTTTGCATCTTTATCTAAGCTGGACGTTGTTAAAGGCAAAAAGCTTGTGATGATAAATTATGAAACTAAAGACACTGAGCACATCATGTCTTATCAACCACTTTTTGGGAAAGGGATACATGTATTCTAGATATTTTTGATGAACAGTTTCTTTAGCTTCATGCCTTGAGTTGATAGTGACATAAGAGCCTCCAAAGTAACAAGATACCACAACATGACAAATCTTTAGAAAATCACAGGCTTGATCCCCAGTGGTGCCATAGCAATCCAAGCTCAGTCTCCTCTGAATGCGTTACAATGTTGTGTTAGGAGAAGCTCTAAAGCACATAGTGGCTGGCTTCATGTGAGTGGGAGAAAGCACATGCTAAGTTCCTCCTAGTCAAGTCAATTTTATTTCTGTTGCACTTTTTACAACTGACGTTGTCACAAAGCAGCTTTACAGAATCGGGGTTCGAGCCCCAAAAGGGCCAGCCAATGGCAACAGAAGTAAGGAGAAGCTCCCTAAAGCTGTAGGAATAAACGCTGGGAGCAACCAAGGCTCAGAAGGCCTTCCTCCCCATCCTCCAGTTTCTAGAGGCAACATCAGCTATAAGCCTGTAGCGTGGAGCAACATATTTAGCATAACATATTTGTGTTAGCTGAACTAGTCCTAGCTACTGGTTAGAACTGGAGATGACTAGATTGGTAGCTAGTGTCAATATATGCACTGTTATGCAAATGGACAATTTACATGTTATTGATTTCCAAATTAAAAATAAGTTAACTTGCAGGAAAAGCTGATATTTAATGGCTGAATTTTGAAATTTGATGTTCAGCTCAAGAAACAAATAGCAGTTCCCCATTAAAAGATGTGTTCCCTGCAGTTTGTTCCCTATATTCGTTTTTTGCAGAAGATTTTACATATAGATAATATAATCATGTGGTGCCCAGTGCAGATGACCTGAGGAATAACGTACGTGGTGGGTGAAACGAATAATGAAGAAAGGCAGTGCTGTAGCGCTGTAGCGCTTCAGTACATCCCACTGTTCTTCATGATCAGAACCAGATATTTAGCTTGATTGCTCAAATGCAGTGGTTGCTATGGAAATTTGGAGGAGCGAAACAGAGCTTGTTTCTAAATCGAGTGCTAGGATGTCTGTGATGGCAGCTCAGATGACAGTCTTGATGAACACAGGCCCTGTCTGAAGGTGCAGGAGTGCGGTGTACAGTGTAATCAAGCACATGCGCATCGTGCGCTGGTTTAGAGGGAAGCAGTTCTTACATGCTGCTTCTGTTTCCTTCAGGACGGAGGCTCACGGAGCCCGGAGAAGAGGTCGTCCCTGCCACGACCAGCGTCCATCCTGACTCGACGTCCACACACCGCCGAACACGAGGAGAGCTCCACCTCCATCACCAGCTCTGGATCCACGGCGCCTCGCAGGCCTACGTGTAAGACACACTCATACACACACGCGTACAGGTTTTACAGGCATTCAGCCTCCAAGTGTCATTCACATCCTTTCGGAATTTAAGCATTCTGCATGTACAGCCATGTGCAAATGTTTTGACACCCTGGTCAAATGTCTGTGTAGAGTATTACTATAAGTGTAAATAAGAACAGATCCTCTACACAGACACACGTACGGACATTTTCATACACAAATACTGTATAACTGGTGGGTTTAAACTGGCGCCGTTGCTGGTTCCAGCCCTAGAACAGGTTCCCTGCATTCCCACCAAAAAAAGACAGCTGCTGGCGCCAAAAATCCCCAAAACTGCTGGTCCCAAAGTTGGAACCACTGACGTGAGAGGCTTTATGCAGAATTATAAGCAGGGCTACCGCAGGAAATAAGCGACCATTGTGCTCAAAACATGAGCGAAAGCAGCTGCAGACCGACGTTTTGTTGGGACTCTGGGCTTCAACAGAAACGCAAGAGAAACTTAATGTAACGACTTTAAAGGAAAGTGATAAAAAACAGTCGGAGCAGACGCCTCCTGTATGCAATGTTTCTCCCCATCGAAGAGCATTCGCTTCTCATACCTGTCGAAATGCAGAGCAGTTCTCAAAAAGCACCAATGTGGAACTGGCTTTGCACAAGCATCAGCACTGGCAGTGACCCCAGTGGAAAAGAGCTACGTGTGAACGCAAATGTCCGAATCACTCAGATTCCGGGAGTGAGTCCGTGTGACTGGAGCAGGTCATTTTTCAGGCAATTCACAGCAAGTGAGCAGGTGTATTATTTCTAGGTGACCTGTGCACAACCAGGATTTGCAAGGAACGACAGAGACTCGGTTCTGTGTCACCAAATCATGAACCGGCGACATGAGCCCAGCCCAGGTGAACAGCAAACTGAGAGATCAGAGACAGTACCACACTTAATATACCCTGATACGTGTGAGCACGTCCCACATGGAACATCTCCTGCTGTTCGCTGCATGTGTGAAAGGGCAAGGGATGTAGGTTGGGTCATTGTGCATGATGACATAGGCCTGTGTGCTAGTGCTGAGCCCCAGACATCCCTAGCCCAGTTTAACCAATTGCTTTTGTAGATGCCAGTACCTCATGCAGTGTCATAGAAGCAAGTCTGTTTCACACTTTTACACTAACTGGTGGGGTATAAGCGTTACACTTGTAGCACCAGCACATAAACCAAAAAGCAAATTTAGACACAAAACACCTCTTGATTACTTCACTGTGTTCTGGGTTAAAGGCAATTCGCTTTTAGGCCAAAGCGTTCCTTTAACCCGTCTTTTGGCCCTCCCTTTCCCCCTGCCCCGCTTCCTCCCCTCTCCTTTCCTATAGCCTTCCGCACTGAGGTCAGAGCGGAACACAGGACAGGCAGGTCCCCCAGTATGACAGGTTAGACTGACTGTTTTTACCCAGGCCCACTCTATCCCGCATGCTACATCACCCTTCACCACTAGGGGTCCTCATGATTGTTTTGTGCATTGTTTTGCTCTTTTTGTGTGTGAGTCTTATCATTTCCAGTGGCGGTGAATGTTTGAGAGTGGTGTGAACATGCCATGCTGGTTTGGTTTCTCAGTCATTTGAGTGCATGCACAGCATAAGCCCCTCCTCCTCCTTTTCCAGTTCTTATGCAACCAGATGCCTGGATTTAATCGCTGAAATTGGTGTCTATGAAAGATGCTGAATGAGAGGCCTTGAAAAGATTCACATTTTATTTAATGTATGTTCTTTAGATGTTGTGTTCAATATTTCCTAATATTTACTAAACCGTATATATATA
>JBBPDA010000002.1:859731-872418 GCA_037974385.1 Arnoldichthys spilopterus
TGCCCACTGCTCCACGTGTGCACGTGTGATGGGTTAAATGCAGAGGTCACATTTCGTTGTGGTGCTTGAGTGTGTCACTTTCACTCTTTAAAAGTGCAATGTGCAACAGTCACTTTCAATATTTAATATGTGCTACATGTAGCCTTTAGCCTCGATTGGCTGCCTGGTCCGTGTGGCCCATTCACGTGCAGTCAGCCCAGCTTGGGCACTATCATACCTGGCTGGGAAGCTCATCATTAGCTCAGCATTAGCGGTTAGCCACTCAGTGCTTAAATGAGGTACAGTGTCTCAGCCCAGTCAATATGACATATAAATATATAAAACGTTTGTGTTGATGGAGACAGTAAATTTGTCCATACGTCTTTCTCAGCCTCACCGTGTCACTGATGCTCTGCCTGGGTTTTGGGGCTGTGCTGGCTCTGTATCATTCTGCCCGGCCCCACCGCTACGGTCTCACCCATGTCATCGGGAGTATTGCACAAACCATTCGATTTTAAACTGGATTCTTGGCCCCAATTTTGATTTTGAACGCTATGTGGCTTATCGACCCACTGAGAAAAGTGCCGGCACTCTCCCGATGGCCGGTCTGCGCCCAGAGGTGGGTATATCAGTATCACCCACCAGGCACTGACCTAGAATCCCCAGGGTAGAAGGAAGAGAGGCAGGCCGAGAAACAGCTGCGGGCGGGTCAAGGACGAGGAGCTGAAGAGAAGAGGGATAGACTGGTTAGAAGTGAGGACAATGGCCCAGGACAGAATCAATGGAAGATTTATGTCGATGGCCTGTGCCCCCTAGGGGAAGCAAAAAGGCTTAATTTGTCCTTTAAATCGAAGTTTAAGCACATGCACCACCACTAGTACAAGTCTATAGGTTGGTTTGTTTGTGCTTTTGTGCACTGTACACATGTTGCTCATTTTGGGTTTGTTGCCACACAACATGGCGGTACAGCGCAATACATTGCATTGCACTGGGACGTCGGTTTGCCAAGCTCTACTAGACAATCCCAATCTTTGGCTTAGGTTACCCAGCTGTACTGAGACGCCCTGCTTTGTGAAACATACCCCTGATCTACAGTAGTCTCCTCCTAGTGGTGTAGTAGTGGTGCGCAGCAGCCCTCTGACCGTTTCTGGAAGATTTGCACCCATTCCCCCCATCCCGTACACATCATACACTTTTCTCCGTCAAGTGAACAACAGCAACCTCCTGGAGCTGGAATGGACTTTAACTAGGATAGAGGATAAATGGGAAGAAAATGAGGAGTTTTATTTTATTTGGGTTTGTTTTGTCTACAAATACCTATTAATTAGCGTAGAGAGGTACCAGTGCTTTTATTCTCCCTGTTTACCATGTGAGTGTGTGTTTATTTTTTGTTTTGTGTTCGTTTTTCCTCCCTTTTTTTACGGTTGTGTACAGATACTGATCTCAGATCGGGCTTAGCTGTTGGTACGTATTAGGAAGCGATTTGTTCCTTCACCAGGGCTCAGGAGCGTTTTTTTTTTGTTTGGTTTTTTTTTAACGGGCAGGAGGTCATGTGACCATTCCATGCGGTCATTTGTTTTGGCACCGTTCATTGCATGGAGTCTGAGAACACGCATCGCGAAAACGACGAAATACGCTCACCCACCATCAATCGATTGATAACTGTGTATATTGATATATGCATAATTACACCGATTCTTTGTCAGAAGCATCTTTAAATGAAAATATAGAACAATAGAACATGTTACACCTTCTATAACTTATACCTGTACAATTGCATTATTGCCACCTAAAAAAATTTGAATATGGTATGATGAGCATGTGTCAGTTCTAGTATAAAAGAGGCTATTTTCTATTTCAGACAAAAGGATTTTAGTAAGTTATATGCTGAATCATTGGATAAACTCAACATTTCATGTTTTATAGATATTAGTGACAAAGATGCGATGCCTGTTAGTCATTCCAAGTGATTACATCGACATTGGCCAGGAGTCCATGCACGTGTGAGTGTTTTTGAACGCGCGTTCAGGGAATTGCCCTGCATTTGGACCACACTGCTCAGTCTGACATCACCAATGAGGCAGTATGACGCCCCGACACAGCTCACGCTTTTGGAGGATCTCCCAGCAGATGAGTGGAAAGCTCCTGTTTGGGGAGCATCTGCACGTTTAAGGATAAAAACGCCGGCTCTTTTTGGCCATAGGAAGCAAAGCCCCGGACTGTCTGCGTACGTACGACTGCGAATGGTCCATCTGGGCATGTGGCTGCTCAAGCGGCTTTCTGTACAGGGCTGTGGTTCTTATTTAATTACTCACTGTAGGGAGCAGCTACTCTGGACTGTCAGTCAAAGCCCTCCGTGTTCTGCCGTGTTCCACTTTAGACGCTTAGGTTTGCTTTACATGTAAACTTAGGAGGCGGAAAAAGAGACAAAACAACACACACACACACACACACATTAAAAAAATATTCTTAAAAGGAAATGTTTCCAAAAAAAAGGGGAAAAAATAGAAAAAGGCGACTCACTCACCTGCATCGGTTTGATAAAAGTGCTCCTGTATATTTTTTCCGTCGTCATTTGTGGTATTCCCTAACTCCCCAGAGCTCCTGTCGTTTGTTGGCTTCTGTGTTTTTCTGCAACCCCTTTTTGCCCTTCCCCCAACCCCACAGCAACTGTAAATCTATTTAAAAGGTCCTGTAGATGTATGCAGTTTTCTCCTGTTGACGATACGGATTACACATGCTCTTAACAGTTACGACAATAAAAACGAAATGACCGAAACAGAAACAGCCCTGCATTGCGGTTCTTTTCAGGATCCCTGCATTGTGCCACGTAAAGTTTGTCGAGTAACGCGCAGACTGTGTTCCTGCCTTCTGCGTGTTATATTTCAACTGCTTATGTCTGAAGTCTGTGTAAAAACAGCTCTGTTCATCACAAACAGGTGAATTTTTTGTTTTGTCGCAGTTCTAGGAAGTTCCGAAAGATTCCAGAATGTTCTAGACACATCTGGACAATTCTAGATATACTATAGTTCCAGAATATTCCTGAGCACAGAGGCAAAGCTTTTTGTGCAATAACAGTCATTTTCTATTGATTTTAGGGATTGGGAAAAACGTACCTTGTACCCAGGAACAAAAAAAGAAATAGTACTCGGGTACGTTATCTTTCATGACCTCTGTCGTAACGTAATAACGTTTTTTAAATGTTTATGACTGGCATCATCAATAATATCTACATTTTTTTTTTAAATCTAGCGAAATACTCCAGAGTAGGACTGTCAGACTCTGCTCCCTCTGAGACTCTGCTCTGCACAGATGAGCCTTTTCCATCTTTTAACATTCAGAACGCGACTCGCTGGGGCCTTGCTAACCAGCCGATGGGTTGAATCAGGTGTGACCTGGAATGAGGTCGGTTCCAGCTCTAAAGACAGCGTGACAGTTGAGGAACGACAGATGTGTGTGCAATGGTGCCCACTTTTTTTTGAATCAAAGACAATGCAGGCAGAACCTGGAGGTCAAAAAATAATATCTGGCTTTGTCTTTCTGTTTTTTTCACTTAAACACCTTCTCTACCGACTCTACTGACCTATTATAGGCCAAAGCAGTCGTTTACGTAGAAAGAGAACATATCCTCAGTCTCCCCTAGTCTCATAACATGTGGACAATGCACACAGTCACATTTTGCCATTACACCCACAGTCTGAAGTTTGCTTCTGGAACTACAAGGTCCAGGCAGTTGAAGAGAAATATTCATGTTTTTAATGGATAATAGTGCTTCAAACAGGGCCTAAAGTGTGTGCCATGGTTTGACTGCAGTATATGATCATTTGAGCGTGTTGAACACCAGTGACAACCTGGTGGCTATAAGCTTCCACTAGGTGTTAGTCCGTCTCATAGCTAAATGAGCAAACTTCAGCTACCACACGTGGTTTTGGCTGATCACCTACTTAAGGGATAAGCGGGGAAGCCAAGCTACTGTTAGTGGGGGCCTACCTGTGTTTTCCAGCGGCCGGAGTGCAAGAACGAGGACCTGACAAGGGGTGTACTTTGTGAAAAGTTTATTATGTGAAATGACAGAGGCGAAAAATAAATTAAGACTCTGGGGAAAGGGGGACGGAAGGAGGAAAAGGGGAGGGATCAGCGACCAGTCCGCAGTGGAGGCGGTATATTATAGCACCTTAGGCCTTGCCACCCAGACGGCAAGGAGTGTGTGAGGGGGGTGAGGTGTGTCCTGTCATTAAGGGCAGCCGGGACACGCCTTACTCCCTCATTACTGCCCCACTGAGGAGAGATTCGCCCCGGCGCGGGCAACAGGACAACTGCTGCAGAATCATATGAACGGCTTCCAAGAGTGGACATGAAAAAGAAAAAAACATAAATAGACAAAAAAGAATGGCTTAGAAATGAAATCCCATAGTCCTTTGCTCTTTAATCCATTTCCCCGCTGGTTGTAGAAACAGCGCATGGACGTCCTGACACCATGGCGTCGGGAGAAACAGATGCACTTGCTCGCTGTCACCGATTACACGGACATGATGTGTTTCACGAAAGCTGTAAGAGAGAGGAAAGGGAAGCAGGTAAGGAGAGTGAACGGTAGGAGCTATTGACAGGGCAATGCCATAGAGTGTAAGATCAGCAGTGGGTTCAGATTAAGACCTTTCAGTGAAAAGTGTCGATACTAGTATTTCCACTGATGACATTTCTCCATGGTGGTCCGCCACCCCCAGCCCCCATCACTCTCTGCAAACCCCACAGTCGAATAGAATAGAACCAGGTGTGTGAAGAGTTAAAAGTCCCTTAAACCTCACAGAAGTTTATTATATAGAACGGTTCTGAAAGATTACACAACCTAACACAATTTGTGTTTCTGGCTTCTAAGTGTATTTCAACCGCTTATGTCTAAATGCGACGTAGAAGCGGCTCTATTCATCACAAACTTTTATTTAATGAACAAAACCCACAAAGGTTTGTATTTATAGTGGCAAAACAGATGATTTTCTCTTTTGTCTGACAATCCCAGAAAGTTCTAGAACGTTCTGAAAGATTCCAGGCAGTTCTGAAAGATTCCAGAAAGTTCTGAAGGATTCCAGAAAGTTCTAAAAGATTCCAGAAAGTTCTGAAGGATTCCAGGCAGTTCTGAAAGATTCCAGACAGTTCTGAAAGATTCAAGACAGTTTTGAAGGATTCCAGAAAGTTCTATAAGATCCCAGAAAGTTCTGAAGGATTCCAGACAGTTCTATAAGATCCCAGAAAGTTCTGAAGGATTCCAGACAGTTCTGAAATATTCCAGACAGTTCTAAAAGATTCCAGACAGTTCTGAAATATTCCAGACAATTCTGAAGGATTCCAGAAAGTTATGAAGGATTCCAGACATTTCTGAAAGATTCCAGGCAGTTCTGAAGAATTCCAGACAGTTCTGAAAGATTCAAGAAAGTTCTGAAGGATTCCAGACAGTTCTGAAAGATTCCAGAAAGTTCTGTAGGATTCCAGAAAGGTAAGAAAGATTCCAGAAAGTTCTAGAATTTTTTTTTTATCATATACCATTTCACATCATATTTTAACCACTGAATTATAGAACAATTTATTTTAAAAAAAGGCCTGTGGATTTCCCCTTTAAGGATTCATACCAGTCCAAATTATCTGTTTCTCAGCATAACTGACATCTCCAAATGACGTTCACACAAGCTTTGGACATGAAAGAATTTCTTTCAGTCATGACTAAAACGACAAGTACCACCAAGGTCCCAAAACTGACAGAACTGGCCATTTATTCTGCAGTGTAAACTAATTGGTGATTATTTAATGAATGAAATGAAATTAATACAATTAAATAACAATTAAATCATGACTGTTGGCAGGCACTGACACAGAAACCCTCCCTAATGCTATCAAACCAAAACCATCTAGCTGCATAGATTAAAACAAGAAAATCAAATATCATCTCTATAATATAATATTTCTTCAAATGAATACATGCAGTATAACCTCACAACACAAAAGTCCTCCTGAAATACTGACCCTCATAGTTGACACAGCCGTTCTCATCCTCCTGGCCTGCCATGAGTGCGTCGACCTCAGGCTCTGACATTTTCTCACCTGTCAGTCATTTATATCAGCAATGAGTTATTCCAGACGACATGAAGACATGACAGTGCATCACATAACATGCATTTATTACTCGTTAATGCGTTAATGGCACACCAGTAAGACCAAGGGTGATTCCCGTAGTTTCATCACAAAAACATACATAAATGTTCTTCAGCCTGATAGGATGTTCGAACGAATGCACGAGTGAAGGCAAACATATTAAAGCCAAACTGTGTTTTTACAACTGGCTTTTAAAAACAAATTAAAACTAGGTGAATTAATTATTTACTAGAATTAAGTAGAATTAATTATTATTATTCTGCCATAAAATTTAAATATAGGTACATAATTAATTACACATTCATAAAATAAATTATATTAAATTCAGCTAATAAACTGTGAAAATTAACTTTATGTTTAATTAACTTATTCATAATATTTAGTAATATTATTAACAATTATAATAGTTATATATAATTTAAGATTTAAAAATGAAACATTTTATTAATAAAGCATTTATTAATAAAATTTGTTTCATTTTAAAATCTTAAATTATATATAATTTCATTTAATAAATAAAAAAGTAAACATATAAAATATACATGTAAATATTTTTTGTTTTAATGTCAATGTCAGACGTTTTTGAAAATGTTGAAAAAACTAATTATATGCGCAACGTTAATTTTTATTCAAATTCACATCATCAAAATTTTTTCCTCTTCCACTTCTAAAATAAATGTGATATGGGCTGAGATTTTAGAATTTATTCATATAATATAGAATTTATTCTAAAATAATTTATTACAATGGGCTATGCATTAGAAATAATATAGTAATATAATATGGATAATATGGAAACTGGATTCAATGTGTCTGATGCTGGACGTACACTATAGTTAATGTGATTTTTAACCTTAGCTGACCCCTTCCAAAAATGTTCACAATACATGCTATATACACCAATTAGCCATAACATTAACACCACCTGCCTAATATTGTGTAAGTCCTTCAGGGCTGAAGCAGCGGTCTTCTGACCCTGATTCAATTACACTTCCATTTTATCCGCATGCAACACACTGACTTCAAGAACTGACTGTTCGCTTGCTGCCCAAAATATCCCTCTTCAAAACAGCTGCCACTAAAATGAGATACTGTTATTTACTTCACCTGTCAGTGGTTTGTGTGCCTGGTGTACCACCCTCTTTTTTTAGAAATGTTGCCCAAAGACTGACATGCCGATGTTCTCCACTTTCTAAATCTGATACACACTGCTATTTGTTAGGTCACGTTGTTTTTGCAGTGCAGTGCAGTGTCCAGGAGCTTACCCAGCGTTGAGAGGACAATACGCAACTCAGCGCCCATCACTGTGCCGTTGCCCTCCTTGTCAAAGACGCGCAGACCCTCAACGTAGTCCTCGAAGGTCCCCTTGTTTGGGCTGTTGACCACATACTGGAGCATGGGCAGGAACTGCTCGAACTCCACCCTTTTGTTGGCCATATCTGTAGGCGGGAAGGAGGGTGGCAGGGGTCACGGGTGAGCATATGTGGCAGCACACATAACAGCATGTGGATCTCACAGTAATACAAGTGCATTAGACAATGCTAAAGCAATGAATGGACCACAAATCCAATTTACAGTTTTCCCCCTCATTCCAAATGCAGTTGATCAACCAAGAGACGCCTGGCGACTGAGGTTTACTTCTGTAGTTTCACAATGAAGCTACAAGGCTTCAATCGCCACACGCTTTCCTTAATGAAATACTGTCAGAAAATGCACAACAAATTGACAAATAATCTACTGAAAATGGCTATTTGTCATTGTGAACACAGCTCACCACACAAAGTGGACCACAATGAAATGTGGCCTCTGCATTTCACCTGTCCGCAGGTGCAATAGCGGGCAGCTATCAACAGCGCCTGGGGAGCAGTGTAGCCGGACAGTACCTTGCTCAGGGGTGTTACCTGGGCCAGGACTTGAACCTGCGACCCTACGATCACGTGGGCAAGTCTCAAACCACTAGGCTACAAAAGTGAACAACTGAAGGCATGTTTGATGATTTAGGTTTCCATGCTAAAGGGTGGATCTATTACTTGTTAGCTACATTAGCTTTGTAACACTAATATAATTGCTCTCAGCTTGAGAAAGAAGGAGCGTTGGGTGTGGGGTTAACTAGTCCTCATCACCAAAAAGCTAAAAATAATTCAGGACACCTCTGTCCTGGGTGAAGTTGGGTCTTCTTCGAGAAGACTCATGACGTGTTTGGACATTAGCCTAGTAGCTCAAGCATTATACTACAGGCATAAATGATGGTTAATCTGATACATGTGGAGTGAGGGGAAAAGTTTTGTGCCCAGTTATTGCTTTAACCTGCTTTAGTTCTTGAGCGGATGTGAACTACTTCTTTCTAATATGGATGCCTCAGTTCAACAAGCTTCTGAGTCTCTTCTGGGTTGGTCTCATACCGTCACCACTGGGGTTTCCCAGGATAATGTTGACTTCCTTGTTGGTGGGGTTCTGTCCCAGAGCACGCATGATGTCGGCGATCTGGTTGTAGGCCACCTTGTTGTCACCCACTCTGTCAAACAGGCCAAAGGCTTCCTTGTAGTCTGGGATAATAAAAAAGAAGTGGGACATTGAGAAGGTACCAGGGGCAATTAGACTGGAACTGTAAATGACTGTAAATCTGAGGTACACCAGTTAATGACACATGGTGAAACTCTCTTCATCTAGAGATTTGAACAGCAATAAGGGCTGACGTTGTCGTCAAAGCAAGTGTGCAGACTTTGTCTTGATTTTGTAAAGTAGGGCTGTCACTAATATTTCTACAAAATAGTATATCTATATGTACAATTATAAGTTTTACACACAATGTTTTTTTAATGAAATAATTTAATGGAAATAACCCATAGATTTTTTTAATTAAGCATATTTTATTGTCCCTTTATCTTAGTGAAGCATGCAACTTAACTCAACCTCATTGTTCCATCTCTACCACTTGGTTTTGGTCAGTTATGGTCAAAATATCCACTGGATTACACTGTGTCTTTAATTGGTACACCCTTTCAATGAGCTTCCTAGCCAGAATTCACAAAAGCATGCTAGCTGCAGATGGTTCTGTTGCACTTTTGAGGACGTTTTATGCATTTCCCAGAGAAGTTTTAAGAGAATTTATTTAATCAGAGTTTTACAATAAAGCAAAATCTCGACTGGTTGACAGAGGCCTGTTTTTAAGAAAAATACGGTGTTGTTGAATAAAAAATGTAACATTATTGTTAATATCATCCCAGATAAAATAGGAAATTCAAAGAAAAAACAATGTCATTGCTTTTTTTTTCTTGATGTAGCCTTTAAAGCATTAAACATATACATTAAATTACAAGCACAGTGAGCTTTGAGCAGCTTTCCCACCACTAACGACAATAAAGTGTATGTCAAAGCCTATACTTCCTCTCAGTCATGACCTGCCGATCAGGTTAGTGGACAACGTGTGCAATGTCAAACACTTCACTCATTGACCTCCACAAATTAAGACCAACAGCTGCACGGATGCTTGCTGAGAGCCTTTGGTGGGCGATAATGAGGATGAGCTATTTCAATGGGCCTGGAGGCTTGTGGAAAAGCGAGCTGGCGAAAGATGAATAACTCCTTGAGATTTCCGCACACAGCCTTGTGCCCCGTTGGCCAGCCTAGGGAAGGCATCTAATGCTCCGGCTTGGAACCGATACGCTCTCCCAAGAATATAACTCCGTCCATATAAAGGCACTAAGATGTCTGAGTGACCCGCATAAAACCAAGAATGCTGAGTAGACCGTAACTAACACCCAGCCTGATGACTGCCTGACCTCCCACTGGGCAAAGAAGCCTTTCTTCGTCTTTACAAACTGATCTCGCCAATGAACAATGGTTCATGCTAAAGCACAAGGTGAATTTCTGTACACTGTCCATTGTTTCGTGTCTTGGAAAACTGACATCAAAGAGCTCAGGTTTGGGAATATATCTAACTCCAGTTCTCACACTGCTAAGGATTTGACATGAGAGCATATAGACACATGAAGAAGATATCTCCACTTGGCTCGTTTATTTATTCCTTCTTTTTACCCATAAATGCATTGTCATTGGATCACTGAGAGCTATTTTATAGTCCTGATCTTATTTATGAGACAATTTTTACATAAGAAGACTCACCCTCCAGCTGGTCTGGAGTAAACTCCACCTGCAGAAAAACAGAAAGAAATTTGTATTAAACTCACTTTTGCATTTTAACTCAAAATCTATAGAAAAAAAATAATACATGAATGCATATAATAATAATCTATAAAGCAACAGACACATGCATACAAGACAGAAGTGTGTTTTTAATGTGAGTTTGGCAGTTTGGCTGCTGGGCCACAACTGATCCAACTAAACTTAAGTCCCAGCGTTTAAAAAGAATTATACACATTAAACAAGATATTTCTTCACTCAGACAAGGATTATGTCATCGAGACAGGATGTGTGTTGTATTAATTTGCTGTTTTTGCAATCTTGAAATTCTAGGAATATAAAAATGGCCACCCATCAATCACTGGTAGTCATTTCTTAGAAGATGACATGCTTCGAGAGAAGCGGAAAAGCTTCCGCCTCAGTGACGGAGGTAAACCTACACCTCTCCGCATGCTTAATTTAGTTTCTCCTACGACAGTAACATGACCAAGGGAGGTCCATCTTTGGCTGTCTTAACCTTGCCCACATTTGGTTACGTGCCGCACTGCGTGTGTCATCACTGCGATATCTGAACCGGTAAAAATCATCACCATCAGGCTTTGGAGAAGCAGTTTTCTCTAGAACAGCTAATGGACCAGGTGTGTGTGAGCAGGGAAATCATTAAACTGTGCTGGCCCTCAGTGACCCAAGCCGGGACACCCCTAGATTAAGGATTTTGAAAGTCAGCAACTTTCATGGAACTCTCCATGGTACTGAGTATGAATCATATTTTAATCAAATTTGAGATTTGTAACAATCCAAATGTCAGAAAAACATAAGCTTTATCACCTTCTGACGTATTATGCAGTAAATTATCTTAAGGCTTATTATGCAATAACTTTTACTGGATTATTAAATATTGTTATTATTTTTAATTGTTTTTATTTTTTATTTATGTGTTTATTATTTTTATTATAACAGCTTCTTGACATGTTTCATGCTTCATGATAACATCAACCAAACTCAACTGTGAAACTGTAACTAAGTCATAAACCTACAGCACACCCTGCCCACCCCCCACCACTCAATTAAAACTGTGAGCAGCTCATTTATCATATAGAAATGTATCACAAATACCACTCCCAGTCCTCAGATTCGTAAAGCATCCATCCCTCCCAATGAAGCAATAAAGAGTAATATGTATCTTTACCTTGACTGTAGACAGGTCCACTGTTGCTACTTTGGGTTTGACCTCAGGCTCAGGAGCAGGAGCAGGGGCAGGGGCAGGCTCAGCCTTCTTGGCTGGCTCTGGCTTCTTTGCGTCCTTCTTGGGTGCCATGTTTTAGCTGATGACCCGTGTGGACTTCAGAGTGGACCGCAGCTTGGAGGATACTCAGCGCCTCCACTCCAAGTCTGGACGTTTATATATGCCCCTCTTTTACTCCATTGTGGCTGCGAGGGGGAGCAGAGGGGGCGGATTGGGCTGAAGGCTGGACTTGCTGGCTCTACATGGCAATGGGGCTGAGTCATGAAATAAGAAGGAGGAGCCTGGCACACGAGTACGAGAGGAAAGAGGTGTGGTGGGGGTGGTGATACATGGGGTCGAGCTGGGTCAGTGGGTAACAATCATAGCAACTTGGTACAATTCAACTCCATGCGTAAAGTGTTGTTTACAGCAGACGTTATCCCAGATTAAGAAATGCTTAGGACACGCCATACAAGCATCTCTCTTAGAGCATGAGGAAGAAACATTGAAAATAGCCAAGACTCAAAAAGAAACATTGAAAATAACCAAGACTCAAAAAATAAATTTGAGGAAGCACATAAGTGAGAAACACTGATATGAAGCAATGCATGGAAAGAAAACCTCCCAGAGAGCATTAGGAAAGAACACTCACATCAACCAAGACTCAAAAGGAAAACATCTGTACGAGCATGAGAAAAAAACAATGAGAAAACTAAGATTCTAAAGAAGAATAACCCCCCACACACACACACCCACCCCCCTTAGAGCATTAGGAAGAACCACTGAAAGGAACCAAGACTCAACAAGGAAAAGCACCTCTAAGACCATGGGGAAAAAATATTGATATAATACAAGACTTAGCAGGAAAACATCTTTAAGAGCATGAGAAAGAAAGAAACACTCAGAAAAAGCAAGGCTCATGATAAAGAAACACTCAGAAGAACCAAGACTCAACAGGAAAACTTCTCTAAGTGCATTAGGAAGAAATCCTGAGAAGAACCAAGACTCAACAGAAACAAATTCTCTAAGTGCATGTGAAAGAAACACTTAGAAGAACCAAGACTCAACAGGAAAACTTCTCTAACAGCATGAAAAAGAAACACTCAGAAGAACCAAGATTCAACAGGAAAACTTCTCTAAGTGCATTAGGAAGAAATCCTGAGAAGAACCAAGACTCAACAGAAACAAATTCTCTA
>JBBPDA010000002.1:874911-888050 GCA_037974385.1 Arnoldichthys spilopterus
GAATGATGCTTTAATATTTTACATATTATGTTTAATTTGAAGATCTTGGACTGTAGACACATTTTCAGTTACAGTGTTTAAAGGAATAAAGCCATAGACGTCTTCAGTGCCAGCCAGTACAAGAAGAAGGCTTGGAGGAAACAGCTCCACAGTTCCTCTGCAGCTGTGGTTTAGGTCACCAATCCAGTGACCCTTCCCCTGACTCTAGGGGTCAGGAGTGGAATTTAGTTTGAGCTACATTTGTCTTTTACATGGACTTTGATTTTACTGTACGTACAAGGCCACATGCTAACATGGCTAACAATGAGCAAAAGTGAGTAGGGGACATGTGGCATGTTGCCTTGTTCGGCTGGCTCCTACTGGCTTTCATTCTTCACTTGCATGAGCACATGTTTGCATTTCCTTTGGATGGACTGTACCTTTGTGCTATTGGAAGGGCTGTGCACTTCTTTTACAGTGAAGCTGGAGGTAAAGAAGGTCTCCCCGCTCTCAGCTGCCGTCACCTGTTATCACACAGGGTGATCGGAGCACGATCTAGACCCACCCACTTGTCTAAATCGGGCTTGGAGCCCACGGCCCACCTCCAGAGGAGGGCTGAGTAGAGGTTGGAGACGTTCCTCCCCCGGCCAGGCTTTCTCACACATCTTCTAGTAGAGATATTGCTAGAGAAAACCACATCGCTTCAGCTGTCATCAGGATTCACCCCCGCCATGCTTGCAGCAGGAGCCCCTGCACCTGTCCGCCTGAAAAACCACCTCAGCCTTTAATGAGTTTTGCAGCATTTGACAGCCCTAAAAAGAGCCCACACACTTCACGCTGATGATTTATAGAGAAACAGAGGGGCACAAAGAACAGCAAACCTTTACCACATGCAGCAAGACAAACCCTTCAGTATCTGATAGGTTAAGTAGGTTTTGTTCAGTTCCATCCTCCCTTGACGGAACCCAGCTTCTGTTTACTCTTTAACTACTTTACTTTACTTTTGGGACACTTTGTGGATAAAACTTTGTACAATTTTTTGGAAACCACTCCCACCTCACCAACCCCCCACCCCCCCATCCCCCGTTTTCTTTTCATTGTCTAGGGCCCACATTGTGTATGCAGTGTCATGTCACAGAGAAAATTATGAATCATCAGATCAGCCGTCAATGCTCACACCTGAGCAAAGCACCTACAGATCACTGAGAAACCAGGTAAAAACATTTTTAGTTATTTATAAGTGAAGATTTGTCATTGTGAACACACTCAAGCAACACAACAAAATGTGACCTCTGCATTTAACCCATCACACGTGCAGCAGTGGGCAGCTACCAACAGCTCCCAGGGAGCGGTGTAGTGGAACGGTACCTTGCTCGAGGGCACCTCAGTAGTGACCGGGCCGGGACTCGAACCTGTGACCTTCAGGTCCCAAAGGCAGTGTCCTAACCACTAGGCCATCACATGGATATAGGAGTCAATGCAGACATATGTTTGTAATAATCAATATAAACATATTTAGGGCTTACATTGTGCACAAATAAATGTGCTAGTATGATAACATCCAGACACCCTGTCAGCAAAGACATGCTTGAAAATTAGCATTTATCACATGTTGACCTGAGGCAACAAAGAGAAAAATTGAATTTCTGAACATGAAAAATATATATTTTTTAAATTCTCTACACCTTTATTCACTCACACAGATTTTTACAGTTTATGTCATCTTAAATTAGATTACTATAGGACAATAGCACCTTCTTCTCACACCATGTGACCATGTGTCAGATAAAGATCTCCCACTTTTAGTTGATCCTTGTTGTGTAGTGGTGAGTCACACACCTTACTTTACTGTTCCTTGACACTTGTTTGACCATTCTGATTGGTTGCAACCTTTTAAAGTAACATATGTTATTATGACAGGGGGCTTAAAAAAACATTCTGTTGCCTGAGGGCAACACTGGGCTTGAGAGTTAAGGAAGTCTAAGTGGCATGTTTTAGAAGCCAGGGAGAACATTTGCATTGTCCCAATATTAGGATAAAGGTTCTTACTAGGCCATAACTTCTTTCTGAAATTGTGCTGAGTGCTGAAGCGCATAAAAATGAAGTACTAAGGCAGCAGCAACTTAAGGTAGGTTAGAACAGTGGGGATGGCAACCAGTGTTGGGTAGATCTCCCATAACCACCAACACTCATATCCGCTGCCTCAGTGGCTCATACTGCCTATCAAAACCATTGTGTAATGTCTAGTTTTTCAAAATTAAAGAAAAAAGAGACAAAAATAACCAAGACAAAACTGTACATCATATGTCTCCCAAACTTGCAGCCTACACCATGGACTACAAAAGGTTCCACAGCTCACAAAAATATTTATGCAACCTGATTGTTTAACTTGCAAACAAATTTAACACAATTATTTGCAGAGTCAAGTGTTATGTTTGCATTCATCTGCCATTTAGAAGGATGAATTCGGCACATTCGGGTCCTGTGGCCCACAGGGTGAAAGCCACTGCCCTGTGCAGTTTTTGCCTTTGCATCCAACTCATTGTTATGTTCTGATGGACTCGATCCATTTGAGAAGAATTCTTCTGGCGAGGCACTTCTGGATTTTTTCTGGATATTTAACACACTTGAATTTCTTGCAGCAGCTATTTATACAGACACAATGACGTTGTTTTGTTTTGTCATTATAGATGGAATGGAAAACTGGCATTGGTTGCACAGGTAGGGGATGCCATACTGGACTGGCACAAAACCAATAGTTTTCTTAGAGCATGTGTGCTTTGACTACAACCCCAAACCAGAGATGAATGTGGATGTAACTCTACATCGTCTGCTAAAATCTTGAATTTTGAGTTTTTAAAGGGGGCGACTCTGATTTTATTGGCGTCTGGATCATGTTGCCCACCTTCCCCGCCCCACCTGAAGGAAATTACAGGCTGAATTACCTGCTGTTTTTCTCTGAACGCTTCCATTATTTCTCAGGTTGCAGATCTCACCTCACTCTGGGATTTTGTCTGTTGCTACTGTCTGTATTTTGTCTCCTAGCATAAATCAATATTAAAGACCTACAAAAATGCTACTGCAGACATCCTCCGATAAACAGTTACACAACCTGAAACTCAAGCTCATCTCAGACTTACCACAAGACGTAACAAAATTTGTTTATATTAAGAAAATACATTTAGATTGGTGAGTAAAAACGCTGTAAATTAAACATTGAACAAATTCCGTTTACAGAAAACTTGGCAGTGTTTTAACAGTGTTTTGTAATTATAAACAAATTTAGAATTCGATAGATCTGGACTTGCATCGGGCCAGCCAAGCACACACACTGGGCACATGGGCAGTGGAGGCCTAGTGGTTAGGACACTTCCTTTGGGACCTGAAGGTTGCAGGTTCGAGTCCCGGCCCAGGCACTACTGAGGTTCCCTTGAGCAAGGTACCGTCCCACTACACTGCTCCCCGGGCACTCTTGGTAGCTGCCCACTGCTCCATGTGTGCATGTGTGATGGGTTAAATGCAGAGGTCACATTTCGTTGTGGTTCACAATGACAAAGAGTCACTTTCACACACACTGTGTCTACAATACCACACTATTGTGGCATGTGCTGAAGGAGGCCTGGTATTTTCTATCTTTGTTTTTTTCCATATTTAATTGAATTTGTATATCACATATTTCTATATCTCTCTTCGCAAACTTCTTTTTAAACCTTTATAGCAGTGATCAATTAGATCTCCCTCAGCCCTGCAGCGTCCAGCTCACACTCACTCTGACCGTCACTCCAGCACTGGTCCAGTCCAGTGAGGTCAGAGCGCATGACTTTGCTACTAAAAGGCAGAGTGAGGTTTCATGTGTTGACGCATGTGTATGGACTGAGATCGCTGCAGGGGGCCAGTTTCGAGGAAGTGAGGACAGTGGTCGAGGAAGTGAGGGCGATGACTGAACTCCTGAACACACTGCTCCTCATGGACTGGCAGAAGTTTCCAGTCTGGCATAGTTTCCATGGACTTTAACCACTGGGTTCCTCTTACTCGTGATTAAAGTGTTCGGTTTTTGGAGGAGCTTGCCGTGTTAGAAATATTGCTTGTCCTTTATATTATCCATAATTCTTTAATGGGAGATCCAGTCGTTCTGTTGGCAGACCCTGCTGGGATTCCTCTCGCAAAGTCCTCTCCAATAAACATAGCAAATTAACACAGCTCACACTAAAAGACGGATTAGGAAACGACGGATTGAGAGCCGCTGCATTCTATTCGCTCAGATCCCAGTGTGTGTACTGGGTAGAGTCCCTAAAGTCATTAAGGCACTTTTGCTCTTTGGGGCTGTATGAAGGGGCACCAGCCGTTTATTGAACAACGTTTGTGAGATGAGCTCATTTACCTTTTCTTACCACTGATCTGATTTAACACTGTGGTTATTACCGCTTGGCAAATACTGTTAGCAACAGCTGTGGTTAATAGGCTGGTATGCCTTTATAATGGGCCTGTGCATACAGCCATGTGAAAACATAAGTGCATCCTGTGGTTGATTTTTTGAATGAACAGGCATTTCCTGTTGTTTTTTTTACAAATATCTACAGATACAAAGAAAAGTAGCTTTTCTCTCATTTATTCAATACAAATCATCAACAGATGTAATATCCTTCTGTGGACAAAGTATGTACACCCTTGGTCTCAGAAACAAGCAATATATTTATCCAGCATGCCTCCCATGCAGATCAGACTGGTGAAATCTCCTGATTGTGGACATATGCACAGAGTTATCCATCTAATGTCATAATGAAAGTCTGGGGTTTTTGGAGACTTCTTTTCGCATCTGCTCTTGAGTTGAATTTGCTTGGGCAGACAGTCCTGGACAAATTAGCAGCTTGAAATCTACACCACGTTCAGATCATTTTTTATTTTTAATGGAATTATTTATTTCAAATAATTTAGAGATATTATCAAGTCAAGTCAAGTCAAGTCTGCTTTTATTGTCACTTCAACCATATACAGTTCACACAGTACACAGTGAAACGAAACAACGTTCCTCCAGGACCACGGTGCTACAGGAACCACAGGACCACAAACACTACACAACTAACAACATAAAGTGCATTGTGTGCAAAGATGTGCAAACATTGCAGGGCAGTGCAAAGACAGACAGGTACAAAACAAGACCAGTGCAGCATGACCAGTGCAGTTATGGGACCACCAGGTAATTTATAAATTCTTTGCCAGACTCTAAGCATCCACTACTTCCTTAAGCTTTCTTTCTGAATTGAGAGTTTTATTTGGTTCTTAATGACATCACACATTTCAACAGAGAAGAGGACTCTACTGCATGCATCCACAGTGACATTAGTGTGTTATACTAATGGTGTTCAAGGCACTAAGGCATTAAACACTGGGGGTCCACACGTTGTGACTTTTCATGATTCAGTGATATAATAAAATGATCATTTAAAAATGACTTAGAATTAGTGTAAACTTACAGTAAAATGTCTGTAAAAGATTTATAATAATAAAGGCATATTACCAACATACCAACACTAAATTTCAAGTAAATTTAAAAAAAAAGCATGGATTCACCATCAAAAATTCAATTGTTCCATTTTTTAAAGATTGTGTTAACTCGTGTATATACTGCATTTGAGCAGCGCTGTTGTTTATGTACAGAAATGGTCGAAAAAACGAATGGTCACCAGTATTTCACAGACAATCCCTTAACTTTAATGGCTGTTACTGTGATTGAGGTGATGGATTACTGTCTGAATAACTATAGCTAATGCAGCTAGTACATTTGAAAAGGCTTTTTACAGATTTTTCTGGCTGAAAGAACATGTAGACAGCGACTGTATATGTAAGCTTCGCTGAGCCGTGTGTGTTTAATTCCTTTTCTTACTCTCACATCATCACCCTTCTATAAGGACCCTTGGAGGGGAGACAGAATAACCTTAACACGATGCCACGAAGGCCAGCTGAGCACTCGCAGTGGCCCAAGTTAGCCGCACAATAGTCGAAATGCCTTTGAGTATAACAGAGCTCCTATCCACGTCTTGCACTGCCACTCCAAGGGCACCTCAATTTTAGCACAGGTCATTTCTTTTTCTCTGTAATGTATATGACAGTACTCAGCTTGGTCAAAGAGCTCACACTTTCATCACAACAGAATGAGCTAGAATGGAGAAATTCTGTACCATCTTGCTGTATTTTTTGGATTTATGAACAAAGAAATTGTGTGGGAACAGTGAAAAGCGTGAAGAGCCTATGTGCATTGGGACTGATGAGTGAAGTCACCCATAAATACATAGCAGCTTTCTATCAGGGCAGAGCACAGTTCTGGTGTAAGGAACTGGTTTCCACTTCCTCTTTGCTTGCATGGGTCAGGTTGGGCACTAACGGCTAACAACTCTGTCAGACCTTCCATTTCCAGATACGACAAAGCCAAGCCCACCCCAGAGAACAAGTCTAGTTTTTGGGCATCATACTCGGAGCTTTGGCCTCCACATTCGATTTGACGTGGGACTCCTCACTCGTGCGATCCCACACTTACTAACCCACTCACTCATTCACCCGGCTGGGCCACCACACCCTGCCAGCTCCATAAGGAATGGGGCTGTAATCGAGTCGAGGGACAGATGGGCTCTATTTATAGGTGCTTCCAGAGAGGTGTGAAGTTTCTCGGGATCTCTTAGAGAGAGGCCACAGCTCCTTAAGGGGGCTGGTCCAGTGCCACAAGGCCTGCCACTTAAAGCTTCTTTCCCAGTGCTTATAAAGGGTAAGGCTAAACAAAGCAGTCCACGGCCTTGGGTGCCTCCTGTACCCCAAGCAACCTGATCCGCATCTCCTAAGAAGAATGACCATTATAGTTCCTTTGAACAAGTGAGGTCATCAAAGCTCTATTTCACTTCAGGAGAGTCTGGTGGGTCCAGTTTTTCCATCTATTGGTGATGTTCTTGACCACTGACCATCTTGAAAAATCACATGAAACCATATATTATGCACCATCTCGTCACCTTGAGCACTATTTCAAACACTATGTTAATGACATTTGCAGGAGCTTTGGTAAACACCATCAAACTTGGATGTGTATAAGCTCAAGTTGAGATTTTGAGATTCAAAATAATTTGCAAGATTTTAGACTATGTCAGGTCCCAAAATGTTTGGCTGAAAATCGGACCAAAATCTGGAACATTCTGCGAAAAAGTCTCGAGCTCGGTTGCCTTGCTGGATGTGGGATTGCAGAACGAAATTCCTTTTTCCTTGTTGCCATGTAAACAAATCGGCTCAGTGTTGCCACCATGTGTTGATCCCCAGTTCTACAGCACATCAAGGGATCTGCTTCATCCATACTGCTACTCATGACCCAGTAGAAGAACAAATGAACAATGTGCACATTTTCATGTCCATGACCTGCAGGCCTGGTCCAGATGTCTACACCAATCAGCCATAACATTAACACCACTTACAGGTAAAGTAATTAACATTGAATATCTAGTTATTTTTCTTAAATTGCACCTGTCAGGGCGGTGGGGTGATGGCTAGACGACTGAGTCAGAGCATCTCCAAAACAACAGGTCTTGTGGAGTGTTCCAGGTGTGCAGTAGTTAGTACCTAGTAATCCAGGGAGGACAACCGGTGAATTGGTGACATGGTCATGGGTACACAAGGTTCACTGATGTGCATGGGGAGTAAAGGCTAGCCTGTCTGGTCCAAGACCAAAATGAGCTCCTGCTGCACAAAAAGTGAGTAACAAAAAGTGGTTAGATTACACAGTGCAGAGCTGTTTCAGGAGCATGAGGTACCTACTGAATATTAGCTGGTTGGTTTTAATGTTATGGCTGATAGGTGTATAATAGAAAATATGAATTTTTTACACTGAACCTATACAGAGTTAGAAGTTTACTTAATTAAAATCAATGTGCACACCTAACTTCATTCCAGTTTGTTCATTTAGAGGCAACTCTTTTGCCTAAACCCGGTAAACTCAGTGTTTACAGTTCACGGTGGAACCTTAACATGTAATTAGGCTTGGACTTTAAAGAAGTATAGCTTTTCCTCTTTCAGGCACAGACGTTTATTGCTAAATTACATTGTTTCAAATGCATAAAGCCAAGTGCATGAACAGAGACCTGCAGTGGCCTGCGGTGTACACTTGGCACCTGTGTTGAGCTTGTTGTATGTTCATTCTTTCTGCTTTATGGCAGCGCATATCCAGTCGTATCTCTTTTCACTGTTGTTTGTTGCAGACAAGGACAGTGGCTAATGAGGTCTTAGAAATGTGACCAAGATGGCCTTGGCTATTTTCAGCCCCCCTTGTATATGGCCTGAGATGTTTGAAAATGGCAGATGGGACATGGGCCAATGTGGACGTCCTCCAACAGACAGAGAAACAAACCTCATCTGTTGTGATGCCAGTTCCCAGCACTGGGATTCTGTCGGGAGCCATAATAGAAAGCTATGCATTTCACCGGCTTTACGTATTATCCAATCACTGAGCAGCTTTTCTATCTTATGGGCAGTGTTGTTCTAAGTGCCTTAAAACATGTACCGAGCTAAAGATAGAAATGCAGCCTATCGGCAAAACATGGCAGCATGTGCCACAACTCTGTATGGCTTCGTTCTCTACCTTTAGGTTCGAAAGTGACGGTGGTGGAGGAGGAAGGGGAAACTTTTTAGAGTAATGCAAAGAATTGACACCACTATACAAATTAAATGCTAAATAAATAATGCAGTATGTGTAAATAATGAAGACACAGAGTCTCTGGCTGGTATTATGCAGCACATGCGACTGTGAGAACTCATCCCTCAAGGTCCACACCAAGGGAAAGGTTCTGAGACGCAGATAAGGTTGATAAGCCCAAAGTTACTGGGTTTAAGGCCTCTGGTTGATTCAGAAATGCTGCTTTGTGAAAACCTCCCAAAAGAACTTTGTGACTGTCAGTTTCAAATATGAGCCACTAGGTGACAGTCATGTGCAGGACAGTGAAAAAAAGTGGTGTAGATCCAGAAAGAGGACCTGCTGATTAACATGCAGTGATATTTATGGAAAAAAAAACCACTGTAACAGACATCCCACCCTGCAAAAACTCATTTCAGGGTGGAAGCATCTCCCCCCAGCACCCTAACTCCTGTTGACCCTATGCTATATTATATTATAATAATGTGCACTGTGCACTAGTCACTTTTATACATCACACTTTACACCTCACATGCTTTACGAATGTAATGGGCTCATTAGTGTACATTTCCTTCTTTTTTGGTCCACAAACAGTATATATATATAATTTTGTAATTTAAAAAAATAACTAATTTGGGGGGGTATATTTTAATTTTTATATTTATTCTAAAAATGTCTTGATCTTGCTCTTACTACTTTTACTGGTTCTTCTTGTCCAGCACATTTCATTGTGCTGTTTACCCAATGTTACCACACATATGATCAATAAACTGAACTGTTATATTATATTATATTATATTATATTATATTATATTATATTATTCTAATGCTTGTTTTCTGATGATAGGATGAGCTCCTTAACAGAACCAATAACACCTGTAAAACTCAACATTGTTTAGTCATGTAACTCTCCATGTCCATTAGAAAGGAGATGTTAACAATAAAGGCCTGCGCCAGAGAAACCTGACGGGTCTAAGGAGCTCAAAGAGAGACCAATCAGGATGCGCTCTGTTAGTGTCTCCCTAGTTCTGTCACTTGCTCTCTCTCTCTCTTTCCATCTCTCTCTGTCTCCACTATCAATATGTGGGAGACACCTGGAACTTGGAGAGATGGGCTGTTTGCTGTACGGCCCTCGTGGCTCACCGCCAACGAAACGTGCTTTCACATGTGCGTTCAAGGTTCGCGCCCAGCTCAGGGTGAAAAGTGTTTGGGTAGTGGTGGCCTATTGGTTAGGACACTGTCTTTGGGACCGGAAGGTTGCTGGTTTGAGTCCCAGCCCAGGCACTACTGAGGTACCCTTGAGCAAGGTACCGTCCCACTACACTGCTGTGTGCTGTTGGTAGCTGCCAGCATGTGTGATGGGTTAAATGCAGAGGTCACATTTCGTTGTGGTGCTTGAGTGTGTTCGCAATGACAAAGAGTCACATTCATTCTTAAAACATAATAATAGATAAATACTTTATTGATCCTGAGTGAAATTTTTTGTACCAGTAGCCACCATATACATAAAAGAATAAAAGAAATAAAAAAACTGAAATACACTGAAATAATAAAAAAAAACAAATAAAAGATTAAGACATTAGGGAGGTTTTTATTTTTCCTGTATCTCTTCTCTTGCCTTGTAAAAGGAAAAATCACAAAGTGGTATGAGAATGAAAACCCTACATATCAGTGCGTATGGCTGTGCAATGTAATTAGGCACTTTGAGTGCAGATTTTTTCTGGTTCTGGTTGGGAATACAGTCTAGAACTTCAAAGTGACACAGTTCCTCGCATTTTGGCCTAGAGCACCTACTTAACTGTGTTACATTATGAACAGGGCCTATGGATTGTACTATGGAGTGTTCCAGGTATCTACCAAAAGTGATCCCAGTAAGGATCGCTCAGGGCACCCACGAACTTATTGCTGACTATGCTGGAAAGGGGTCAGAACACAGTGCATGACAGCAGCTGATCCAGCAGCATGAGGGGAACTACTCAGTATTAGGCAGGGGGTGTTAATGTTATGGCTGATCAGTGTATCTCTCCTATGTCTTTAGAATAACTGAGCTGGTACACGTAACTGTGTTGCATTATGAAAAAAAGCTGTTGCAGCCAGTGTGTTATGGGGACGGTGTTAGAAAGAGGCACTGTATATTGTGCTTGTCTGAGAGTTTGTGCCAGGTTGCATTACTCACGCCTAAACTGTGCCTTCTGACAGACTGCTGAACCCAGCAGTGCAGACCCACTGTGCTCAGCAAACTCCTGTAATGTCGCTAATCCCACTTCGCCACCGCACACTATTGTCTCAGGGCAGGCAAAGGCACAGGAGCTGCAGTGGCTGCGGCGAACGGTGGTGCTTTGAAGCCGGTCATAGTGCAAAGCGTGGGAACATCATTACATCACTACAGACTTGCACTATACAGTTTAAAGCACAATCCTGGAACTGTTGCTAGGTGCTACAGGAACAGACTTGCTGCCCCTCCATTCACCCTGATTTGCTATCTTTGGGGTTTCCAGCCAGCTTGTACTTTTGACCATCACTGGGGCCCCCTGCTCATGTCTCCTCTGACTTGTCCTCTGACGATTATAAAAGCGATATACAAATAAAATTTAATTTGAACTGAATTATCCCTCAGCCCCATCAGTTTCTCAGAATTTACAATTTTCCTGCTGTGGGGATATCCCAAAGGTGACCCCTATGGTGTTTAATTAGCCCTGCTTGTGACCAATACGATCAAATTAGCCTGAGTGTAGCTTTTGCCTTAGTCTTCAAACAAGGAAAGTGTTTTTTTCAAAAGCTCAATTCAGTTGAAAAGGCCTTTTCATGTACCTGGCAATGGCAACTATGAACAAAACCAGGGCAGCTGGCTACCATACTGGAGAATAAGGGTGACCTGATATGTACTTTTCAGGACAGCCAGGCCTACCAGTATTGCCAGGTCCTTCTCTTCAAGGACTTTGCAGGCCCAATATCCTCAACTAGCCCACTGGCACAGTAGGAACTGCAGCACTTCCATTCATCCACCATCTCTGGGGTTTCTGGCCAGCTTGTACTTTTGACCAGATCATCCATTATTGGGGCCTCCTACTCATCCCTCCTCAGACTTGTTTAACCACCACACTCCATTTCCATGTGCTTTATATGCTGCCCAACCCCCACAGCCAAAACAGGGGCTGTTGCTCCAAGTTGTAGGCTTGGACATAGTTTGAGAGAGGGATCCATGTTAAGAATTATGTAGTATGTTGTATAAGTTGGTATGTCAAATGTGCCTGTGGTTCTAGAGGCACTTTGTTTCCTTTCACTATGTACCGTGCAAACTCTGTCTGGTTGAAATGACGATAAGATAAGATAAGATAAGATAAGATAAGATAAGATAAGATAAGATAAGAGAACCTTTATTAGTCCCACAAGTGGGAAATTTGCAATAAAATATGCAATAAAAGCCGTCTTGACTCCCTATTATGAACGCTGTAGTAATGCAGTCAACATTAGTGGAAAACCGCCATTGTAAGGTGGTGTCAGGTGAAAGTATTTTTGTTTTCGTAACTGGGGCATTGGTGGCCTAGTCGTGGACAGTGGAGGCCTAGTAGTCAGGACATTGCCCTTGTGAACCAAAGGTTGCAGGTTCAAGTTGCTCCAGTACCGTCAAGGTACCGTCTCACTATGCTGCTCCCTGGACACTTTTGATAGCTACCCGGTGCTGCACAGAGGTCACATTTCGTTGTGGTGCTTGAGTGTGTTCACAATGACATATAGTCATTTTCACTTCAAATCCCAGACCGGTACAAGTACCAGTAACCAAGATACTGTTCCCAAGCAGTGCTCCCTGGGCACTGCCCACGTCAGGTTCTCACTGAACCTACACAAATGGGTTAAATGCAGAGGTCACATTTCGTGTGGGGAGGTGATTTTTTCCTTCGGGAGGGTCATGAAGATGAAAAATTATTATTGTCCACAGCCAAAATATTTGATGGTTTTGCTGATGGTTTGTGGAAACCATCAGGGGGGGAATTTTGAGCATATTGGAATATTAATGGGTTTCTCCCCAGCATGTGATTATGGCCTTGGCTGTTACAACACTGTTCACTTCAACGACAGTAAGGCCTAGTTCACATGCGACGGTTTTGGTGAGTGCGGATCAGACACACACGACCTGTAGAGGACCCAAAACAATCTTAGGTGTGCGTCTGTCACGCCTGCTTATTAATAATTGGTGTAGATGTTTGTCAGTGTTGTGTGAGGTCAGGGTCGTTCAGGGTTGTCTATAACCGTAAGTGGTTTTGGCAGACAACAGACATACATCACATACAAACATCAGAAATGTTATTTTTTCTCTGAATTTCACTTCCAACGCGAGCTTGTAAATGGTGAGTGCGTCTCGAGACAATGGCTTTTATATTCCCCATCCATCAGATCTGAGTTTTGTTTTGCTTGCCGCGTTTTCAGTAAAGGTAAGTCAGTCATGTTTTGAAGACTGGAAACATGCCACAGAGCACAGAGGAACTTCAGTGAAGCT
>JBBPDA010000002.1:1014345-1024777 GCA_037974385.1 Arnoldichthys spilopterus
GAGAGAGAGAGAGAATGAGAAAGAAACAGAGAGAGGCAGTGAGGGAGGGGTGGAAAGGAAAAAGAAAGAAAATGAGTTAGCATGAGAGAGAGAGAGAGAGAGAGAGAGAGAGAGAGAGGGGCAGTAAGTGTGGGAGAAGGGGGAGAGAGAGAGAGAGAGAGAAAAGAAAGTGAGTTAGAATTAGAGAGAGGAAGCAAGAAAGAAGCAGGGAGAGAGAGAGAGAGAGAGAGAGAGAGAGAGAGAGAGAGAGAGAGAGAAAGAGAGATATAGAGAGAAAGGCAGTAAGAAGGAGAGAGAGTGAGAAAGAGAGAAAATAAGAGAGAGGGTAGAGAGAGAGGGAGAGAGAGAGAGGGGAGAGAGAGAAAGGCAGTGTGAGAGAGAGCGAAAGAGAGCGGGGGAGAGGGAGAGGAAGAGAGAGAGAAAGGCAGTGTGAGAGAGAAAGAGAGAGAGAGGGGAGACAAAGAGAAAGGCAGTGTGTGAGAGAGCGAAAGAGAGAGGGGGAGAGGGAGAGGGAGAGAGAGAGAAAGGCAGTGTGAGAGAGAAAGAGAGAGAGAGGGGGGAGAAAGAGAAAGGCAGTGTGTGAGAGAGAGAAAGACAGAGGGGGAGAGGGAGAGGAAGAGAGAGAAAGGCAGTGTGTGAGAGAGAGAAAGACAGAGGGGGAGAGGGGGAGGGAGAGAGAGAGAAAGGCAGTGTGTGAGAGAAAGAGAGAGAGAGTGGGGAGAGAGAGTAAAGCAATGTGTGTGAGAGAGAAAGAGAGAATAAGAGAGTGAAAGTGAAGATTGATATTGTCATTTACCCTTGAACGAGTGGAGGACACAACCAGCATAACAAGTTGTGACACTTCAATTAGCCTCCGTGAGATAAACAATGCAAAAATAGCCGCTGCGTTTTCCTCCGCAGGCTTTTCCCTTTAAGGCTGAACAATTACAGCGTGTTCCAGTGTTGGGCTGATTTATACCTCTGCCAAAGTGCATGTAAACGTGTCCTCCTCGTGCTCCAGAGAAAGGCTTCCTGACTAAGCCGGGCATGTAGGGGCTCACACACACCATCACATGCAACCTCCCAAAACCGACTGTACTACTGTACTGGTGTGACTCTGCAGACCTGCGCATCAAAGAAACCCTGGGGAGCAGCATGAGGCCCAAGCCCAACTCAACCAGAAGCAACACAAAATCAAACGGCTGAATGTCGGAAGAGGAGGAACATATTAAACACGCGACACTTCACCATCACCCCAAAACAGTGAAGGGACTGCGTCACAGATAAAAGGAAATTATTATTAATATTATAACACAGTCCTAGATGACCAAAGCCTGGCTACCTTGGCAAAATAATCAAACAGAGATCCACTGCGAACTAGCACTAATCTTGCTGCATCTGCAGACATCCGGATAGAGTGAACAAACCCAGTTTCACACAACGTGCACCACAACGAAATGTGACCTCTGCATTGAACCCATCACACGTGGAGCAGCAGGCAGCTATGAAAAGGGCCCGGGGAACAGTGTAGCAGGACAGTACCTCGCTCAAGGGAAACTCAGTGGTACTTGAACCTGCAACCTTCTGTTCGCAAGGGCAATGTCCTAACCACTAGGCCTCCCCTACCCATGCGAGGAGAGTCGGGGGCCTGGCATCAGGATCCAACTCGCATGGTGAGTATGTAGGGCCGCACGAAAGCATGTTAATGGAAGCTTTCTCATAACCCATAAGGCACTGCAGCTCCTATTTTAAGGCCTTAAAATAATAGACTAAGACTCTATCTGGGCAGTTGTCATCCGACCATCCATCGATTTCCTAAAACGCTTCTTCCATTTCGTGTTGCAGGGCAGTTGGATCCAATCCCAGCAGACCAGGATCCTGGGTCCAGGACAGGAGGCCAACCCTTCACAGGGCAACACACAGACAGACAACCACTGACACACACTCACAGCTACAGGCAATGTAGAGTATTTAATCAACCTACTGCAGCCTTTGGATTGTGGGAGGAAACCCACCCGAACATGGGGAGAGCTTGCAAACTCCACACAGAAAGGCACCCGTGGGCAACCCAGGATTGAACCTAGGACCTTCTCACTGTGAGATGACAGCCCTAACCACCGTGCTGTCCGGGCAGTTTTCAACCAGACTAAAATCGTGCGCCAGATGTGGTTCTCCGTGGAACACGACTGACCCTGACTTCATTCAGAGGTCCATCTTTCCTGTCGCCCAGTCACCCTAAGGCAGAAAACGGCCCAGGAAAAACCTACGTCACGGCGAGAAGTTCGCTCATTATCCCACATCACTGCTCATTTGCACGACGCTGAGAAGAGCATCACCAAGATCTCACACATTGTGTGGCCAGTGGTCACAACGCCACTCGCCACTCACCATTGCTAACTTTCACTTAAAATGAATGACTCCCAGCTGCCTTGTTGCTTTCCTTGCTGCTGGTGTGCAAGCAGGGTGTGGGTGTGTGTGTCTGTAATCCTGCCTGTCAGTCAACTGTGGCTGTGTCTAAATAATGATAAAGAATCAGTGCAGCAGTCAGAGTGAAAGCTCCCACTGAGCCTGTCGGACATCCAGACTTCATCTCCCCCCCACACACACAGAAGGACTGCTTGGCCGCTAGGGCTATGTTATATGCTGCATGCTAATAGTGTGTGTGTGTGTGTGCGCATGTGTGTGCATGTACAGGTTTATGTGTGTGTTTGTGTGTGTGAAAACGTGTAGTGTCCACTTGTTTAGCTCACAAACCAGGTCATAATCTTCATGATGGCCTTATGGCGGTAGACTTGCCCATGTGATCTGAAGGTCGCAGGTTCAAGTCCCGGCTCAGGTACCACTGAGGTTCCCCTGAGCACTTGAGGTCCCACTACACTGCTCCCCAGGTGCTGTTGATAGCTGCTTGCTGCTCCATGTGTGAGGGGTTGAATGCAGAGGTCACGTTTCATTGTGGTGCACTCTGTGTGATGGGGTGTGTTCACAATGACAGTCACTTTCTTTTTTCCACTTTCGAATTACATTTACATTCTGTTAGAGCTCTGAGGCTCCACCCCCGCGTAGACGGGTGGTGTGATGTTCTGTCTGGTTATCTGCACTACCATGCGGTGGGTTGGATCAGTCTGATCAGTGCTGTGACAGAGCCTTTCAGAGCAAGATAGCATCACTAGACTGAAGGCCACGGCTTAATAACTTTAGAAAAGTGGTTTAAAAAGTTTCTTTAGACGCTTTTAACCCATACACATGTGGAGCAGCTGGCAGCTAGTGCCAGTGCCCAGGGAGCAGCGTAGCAGTGTAGCAGGACAATACCTTGCTCACAGGTACCTCAGTGAAGTGAAGTGAAAGTGAAGTGAAAGTGACTCTTTGTCATTGTGAACACACTCTGCATTTAACCTATCACACTTGCACAGCAGGCAGCTACCAACAGCAGTGTAGTGGGGCGGTACCTTGCTCAAGGGTACCTCAGTGATGCCTGGGCTGGGACTTGAACCTGCGACCTTCCGGTGCCAAAGGCAGTGTCCTAACCACTAGGCCACCGCTGCCCAAGTGATACTTGGGTTAGGACTTGAACTGGAAACCCTCCAATCACAAGGGCACTGCTGCCTTTTTTAACTTAGAGAAGTGAGTGCTGCAACCATCTATTGTCTATTTGACTTATGTTTGGGAAACTGTAATCCCCAGAATCTGTGAATGGGAGGAGAGCATAACTAAATGGCCTTGCCTCTCTAGATCACTAACCAATGCCGGTGTCTGTTAGCTGTTTGCTGAGGTAACAGAATTAGCAGTTAGTGGTTTCAAAGCATGTTCAACATGTCAGTGATGCTACAGTTTAAAAAGATGAAGCAGCTTCCCACGAGCTAGAGGAAGAAAGCTTGGTGGTATCGTCTGGGAAGTTCTTGAGTTCGCATTTTCTCTCCAGGATTCCTGAGTGGAGAAACTGTCTATACATTGGCCCTATTATCAAGAGTCAGATTCATCTAAGATCAGTCCCTGATAATGCTGCAGCCATTCCAAGTGTCCAAGAGAGCACAATCTGCCACACTCTCTCTCTGGTGGGTAGGGCATAGTTACGCTGACCTAAGTTGTTGAGGTATCATCAGTATCGAAAAGTATGGACATGGTGCTCCATGTAAATCAGAGGAAGCATGCTAGCCTTTATATCATATAAAAAGGGATGTACTAGCCAGTCGAGAAATAAATGAATAAATAAATAAACATATATTTAAATAAAATTTAAACAAATATATATATATATATATATATATAATTAAATAATGTAATTTATTGATTTATTTATTTGAATAAAATTTAACTAATTTAATTTAATTTTAGTATTAATTAACATTGTTATTCATCCTTTCTGGTGTTTTTTTTTTATTTGGTGATAATTGAAATATAAATTAAATGTTGGAATTTTCTACTTACACTTCCGACTTCTGGAGTTTATCATTTTATTTTGGGGGCGAAGTATAAAGCAGACATTGGCTTCTGTGCTGCAAAAACTGGATGTACTTAGAAGTTCCACTGTGGTTCTATCACTAAGTATTTATGTCATCAAAAGTCTTTTCCTAGTTTTCAGAAAATCTCACTGCAGCTACGATCACAGCTGTAGAAGGAGATTAAGCATATTTACAGCAGTTATATGATTAAATATGAATTAAATTTTATTTATTCTAGAAGGAATATTCTTGTATATTTTGCCCTGTTGTGTTTCCACTCAATTTGCTTTTGGGAAAGATTCTTAAACTTGAGACATTATTTCAATACATGTCCTTATTGGCGGTAAGTGCTTCAGTGTTTATGTTACTCTACACATTTCTAACCGCTTTTAACTGGATTTTTCTTTAAGATATGACATATAATACATTGATAAGTGGTACTTAAAAGCATAAGTACGTTTTGTGTTCTGGTTCTTTTGGGTAAAAACCCAAAATATTTAATATCAGTCAAAAAGTCTTGCCAATAGATCAGGTAGCCTTGAATATAATGCATTATAATTTATTTTAATATTATAATATTATAATACTAAGTCCTTAGTTACTCTTGTAACTTGCAATGAATAAAACCTGACATGCATTTTCAAGTGGCTTCACATGTTAATTCAAACTCACAGTCAGTGAAAAGGAGAAAGAGAATTTTCAGTGCGACTTAAAACAAAAAAAAAAAGAAAAGAAAAGAAAAGAGGTGAGGGTGACATTGCCTCATTAAAACAGTCTCACAATAAGAGGTGATGATATGTTCTAAATTAATTAATGGATGTCATGGCTGATTTTATCAGGTTTGAAGGTTATTTGTCTCTCAGTGGCTGTCTGGCCACAGAGGAGCAGGCCGAATGGAAATTAATTACTGACTGAGCAAGAGCTGGAGTCATCATGCATCTAGGAGGCTTGCCTGTCAGCTCGTGTTCATGTACACAAACACACACACAGCATGAACACCAGCGTACAAACAGGGCAAAGTGGATGGCTAATTACGGGTGGTATGATCCCTTTAACAACCTGTATTGTTTGTTACATTCACAAGGACTGAATAAATGGCCAATTAGCTTATTTTTTGCTTAACGGAGAATTACATAGCTGAAACATTGTAACAACTTCGTTTGCCTCGCCTTGTTGAATTTGTTGTATAAAGTACAATGTAATAATTATTACCAGTCACTATAAAAAAAACAACAAGACAATTGTTATAAAAGTGGAGGATCACTCCCACTCCCAATTCAACCCATAATAACTCAAAATGCTCAAGCAATAAGCCCATAAGCCCAAACAATACGCTTGAATGCTGGTCTAATGCCGTTTGTTGCACCAGTTATCACTGAACAACTGACAGTAAAGGGTTGAGTTTGGTAGTAAATGATTGTATTTGTAAATAATGTTGGTGTTTGTTACAAAAAGGTAGTGGTGAAAGATGTGTTGGTGAAGTATGTTAGGGTTTGGTGGAAACTGAGCAATGACGTTTGGTGGAGAACAATGGAGAATGATAGTGTTTGTTGGTGAATGGTGGTGTTTGGTGGTGAATGATGGTGTTTGTTAGAGAATGATGGTGTTTGGTGGTAAATTATTGTGTTCGTTGGAGAATGCTGATATTTAGTGGTGAATGGTGGTGTTTGTTAGAGAATGATAGTGTTTGGTGGTGAATGATGGTGTTTGTTAGAGAATGCTGATGTTTGGTGGTGAATGGTGGTGTTTGTTAGAGAATGCAGGTATTTGTCGGTGAATTAAGGTGTTTGTTAGAGAATTATGGTGTTTGGTGGGGAATGATGGCATTTGTTAGAGAATAATGGTGTTTGGTGGTGAATAGTGGTGTTTGTTAGAGAATGATGGTGTTTGGTGGTAAATGATGGTGTTTGTTAGAGAATGACGTTTGGTGGACAACAATGGAGAATGATAGTGTTTGTTGGTGAATGGTGGTGTTTGGTGGTGAATGATGGTGTTTGTTAGAGAATGATGGTGTTTGGTGGTAAATGATTGTTTTCGTTGGAGAATGCTGATGTTTGATGGTGAATGGTGGTGTTTGTTAGAGAATGCAGGTATTTGTTGGTGAATGATGGTGTTCGTTAGAGAATTATGGTGTTTGGTGGTGAATAGTGGTGTTTGTTAGAGAATAATGGTGTTTGGTGGTGAATAGTGTTGTTTGTTAGAGAATGCTGATGTTTGGTGGTAAATGATGGAGTTTGCTAGATAATGATGGTGTTTGTTGGTGGATGATGGTGTTTGTTAGAGAATGCTGATGTTTGGTGGTGAATGATGCGGTTTGTTAGAGAATGATGGTGTTTGTTGGTGAATGGTGGTGTTTGCTGGAGAATGCAGGTATTTGTCGGTGAATGATGGTGTTCGTTATACAAGTATGGTGTTTGGTGGGGAATAATGGCATTTGTTAGATAATAATGGTGTTTGGTGGGAAGTGATGGCATTTGTTAGAGAATAATGGTGTTTGGTGGTAAAAAGTGGTGTTTGTTAGATAACGATGGTGTTTGGTGGTAAATGATGTAGTTTGCTGGAGAATGATGATGTTTGTTGGATAATGGTGTTTGGTAGAGTTTGCTGAATAATTATGGTCTTTGCTCATGAGAATGATGGTGTTTGTTAAAAAATAAAGGTGAGAAACCTTTGGAGGAACCCATCCTCCTCTGCTTGACAAAAAATAAACTGCTGAGCTTTAAATAGTTCGCAAAAGCCTCTTAGTTTACAAAAGTGACAATTTAAAGTGTGTAGGTTGCAGAAACCTCTGCTACAGTCTGTGTAATCAACAGATTTGGTAAGGGGTGGGCAACACAAAGAGTTGGTCAAACTGGTTTGTATTACATATGAGCCGGAGACCTCAAAAAAGGTTGTTCTTGTCAGTACAAGTCAGCCGGTTGGACAGGTCAGACAGTTTATCAGGCTGAATGGATGGGCAGCAGTTCCTAGTGTACACGTGAGCCTGAGGCTGCAATGATGATCGATCAGGCTGAGCAAATGGGCAGAGGAGAACACAAAGAGATCAGATAGAAAGAAAACAAAGTTAATTTTGTTTCAGTTTACAGGGTAAAATAAGACTCCTCAAGCCCCCTTACTCCACCGTCATCACACTTACTACAGTACTCTATGTCCATGAGCTCTGTGCCATTCATCTAACAGGTAAAGTGAATTACCAAGGGCCTGACTCAACACTGGTTTCCAACCTAGACTTGAAAACTGAGATTGTGTCTGAGGCCCCAACATTAACTGGAAGATTATTCCAAAGATGGGGGGAGGGGGCTTGTATGAACAGGCAGGATTCTGGGAATAGGTAAATACGCAGCACCTTGTGATCTGAGTGAAAATGAAGGCTCGTAGAAGGAGATAAGAATGATGGGATCCTATACTCTGCCTGCAGAACACAGCTCACAGCAGAGGAAGAGATCAGTTAAAACATTATGTGACTATTTGTCATTGTGAACACACTCAACCACAACATTTAAATGTGACCTCTACATTAAACCCATCACACGTGCACACATGGAGCAGTGGGCAGCTATCAACAGCACCCGGAGAGCACAGTGAACCTCAGTGATGTGACCTTTGTGTGTGTGCATGTGTGAAAGTGACTGTCATTGTGAACACACCCCGTCACACAAAGAGCACCACAATGAAAGGTGACGACATATCCACACATGGAGCAGTGGGGAGCAATCAGCAGCACCTGGGGGACAGTGCAGCGGGACAGTACCTTTCTTAAGGGATCCTCAGTAATACCTGGGTTGGGACTTGAACCTCCAACAATCTGATCACATGGGCAAGTCGTTTGAAGACAGTGAACACTGAAGATTGTGAACACACTGCAGCACAGCACAGCACAGCACACATCACACCACAACGACCTCTTTATTCTAATCCATCCGAGGAGGAGCAGTGGGCAGTGCCCAGGAAGAAGTACTTGGGGATGGTACTTGTACCGGTCTGGGATTTGAACCTGCAGCCTTCAGGTCACAGGGGCAACTCCCTAAACGGTACACCACCCCTGGGCCACAAACATAAATATATTTATGGGGCAATAATAAGCATAAATAATACATATAGATATGTTTATTCAGTGATAACCCATCAGTGGGAATAGAGGACATAAAGCATGTTGGATAAGTACAGTATGGTATTATTATTAATGTCCATATTCAAGTCTGAAATCCCTCATTCCTGTATTTTTAATGGCATGCATATTTATTCATTACCCTGATCCCAAGAGGAGGGCGTAAAAAAAGATGTTCTGTTGTTGTTTGGCAGCTCTACAGCGTGTCACAGCTCAGTGACTGATATAGGCTGCCTGTTAAATATTTAGCCTGGACTTCATTTGAAATGATGCACATTATATGGCCAAAAGTATGTGGACAACAGACCATCACACCTACATGAGCTTAATCTCATTCCAAAACCCAGGAGAGGTAGTGGCAGGAACGTTGGGGTCTTGAACGTTGGGTTTTGTTGATGGATCTCTCTGTATAACAAAGATTAACACAAGACTTTTATTTTGGTACAAACTGAACGGGCAGGAAAGAGAGGAGTGTCAGTTTGCACAACAGCCTTCACAGAACAGTGGTCAGGCATTAAAGACTCAATCAGGAAGTGCAGAAACAGCAGCATGGCTGCCTTAGGATTAATGTCTGGGTGAGTGAAGGCTTAGTACAATTCTTCTGAAAAGGCAAAAAATAAAAAGTAATAAAGTTAAAAAAACAAACCCAGGTATAATTACTAGCTCTGGGGCACTGAGGTTTCCACTGCCATTACCTGTCTGCCAATTTTGACTCTCCATATATTTTCTTTAATCTCTGTTTATGGACAGTGTTGTATGTTGCTGGTCATTGCAATTTTTTGTGCTTGGCTATGATTGAGGCAATCACGATAATGGAGCCCTGATTTGCCAGGCCTGTTTCGGAAGGCTCCTGGGCTTAAGGGGAGGAGCTCTCTAGAAGCAGGCTCAGGCCACACCAGCCGAACATGGCCGTATGTGGGAGCCCACCCAAACCAGCGTGAACCTCCCATGCCACACCGATCTTCATTGGGAGTCTGCCTCTCACTGATCGCTAGCTCCAGGCATATGGTCAGCACACCTGCTGCCCAACTTGAGGAGTGAGTGCTGGCAATTCAAGCCTCTACCAGATTCCTAGCTGGTTCACTTTGCAGGGGAGCCAGTAGCAAAGGGCTTCCCGCCAACCTGTGCCACTATCACACTCCATAGGCACATTCGATTTGGGGTATGGGGAAATAAACCCAGCAGACGGCCGCACGAGTACCACACACTGCCTGTCGGCTGGGGAAACCAGGGAAATGGAAGAGGAAGGGAGACTCTGAGTTAAAACCCAAGAGCCTTTACCAAATTACCAGCAGGAGTCTGGTGTGGCCTATGCACCATGCTAGCCACACCAGGGACAAGGACTCTGACCTTGGCCCAGGTGGAACACAAACACGATTGACGTAACCATTGACGTTGCCAGATGCCTCCAGCTGCTTTCGACCGCTCCCACCCGCCCGTCTGGGCACTTACCCTTATAATCCTTTTGCGGGTTCTGAAAGTGAAGGCCAAATCAAGCCGCATGAGTTGAGCCGACATGGACATTTTCATTTTTTTATGTTTGTGGAATGTATTTTGGCCATATGCAGCCAAAACTGATATCTGTATAAAAATGGTAGATGTTAATAATCATAATTCATGGCCATGCAGCTTCCACATAACAATGGGGGGTGGCAAGAGGTACTTGCTCCCCACAAAGGGAATCTTAGACAAAAAAAAAACCCTTTGAGAACTGCTGCTCTGGGTTAATTAGAAGTCTAGTCGTTTGGCAACACAGGTACGTCCCATTCAGCAAAATGTAAACATGGACAACCTGCACTTTTTGAACTGTGCCCACAACACACCCCTATACACCCACCAGGTCACTCAGATCAGCGAGTGAACTCCGACTGGAGATTCCATCCCCTCGTGGAATCAAACACCACAC
>JBBPDA010000002.1:1041759-1052955 GCA_037974385.1 Arnoldichthys spilopterus
AGAAAAAAAGAAAAGAGGAAAAAACGAGCAAACAAAAAAAGGGGGGAAAAAAAGAAGAAGTGGGAAACAAGAAAAAAAAAAAAAAAAAAAAAAAAAAAAAAAAATCAATCAAAACAAAAGAAAAAAATCAAAGGAAAATCATCGCAGTCCGAAAGAGCATGAGTTATCCACCTATTTACAAATGCCCCTGGCCAATTCTTCGACAATCTATAAAAATACTATTCACATTTTCTCAGTTAACAGTAGTAAAATCACGAGGAATCAACCGTTCCAAAAGGTTTCGTGTTTCAGGAAGAGTGGTGCCTCCTTTTGACTGGCTGCTGGAATACAAAACGAATGATCAGTGTGTAAACTGTGCTTACTCTGCCTCTCTGCACTGTCTGAGCGTGCGGACACGAGCGGAATAACTTGCTGTAGATACGTCAGAAGAGACAAATTACACTCAGCCACGTGAACGACACACCCGAACCCAATCCCCGTGTGATTCCGTGCTTGGCCCATGCCTCGTTCAAGTGTTGATGGCAGCCTAAGATACAAACGAGTGCTTTAGACATGGATTTGGACATAACCTCATCAGCGGACGGTTTGCCGATTCCCACTGTGCTGGAAATAAACAGCACCACTTTTTGAGGGGGGAGGGGTCCCATGTGAGGAAGACTCATACTTTTTTATTTTTTTTACTTTTTACTATTACCTTTGCGAAAAAAAGATACAGCCTTCTGAGGTGGTGCCGTCATATAGTAACCCAACATGCCTGGAGATCTGACCACACCGGTCAGACACCTGTTACGCCTGTCTTGGACTCCCACTTACGGATGGCTGTTGCATCACTAAGGGAGTGCTCTTGTGATGTTAGGGCCACCATTGTGGCACTTGGGGCCCAGTCTTTCACAAGAAAAATGCATTCTGTGATAACCGACTTGTGCCAAAGCCTTAGATACATTGCTATATGTATAAATCTATATGTATGAACATTTTACCGTTATATCATATCATTTAAATCACGAGTGCGTCATTGTGTGCTGAAATACAGGGTCTTGCACCTTTAACCGATACCATGAGACTAACAAACTTACCAAAACGCTGCAAACCAACAACCTCTGTCGAGTGTTGTAGCCAATCAGCTCTGGCAGCAGTAGGCCTGAGTTCGAGGAGTGGTGTCTATAGATAAGTGAAAGTGACTCCTTGTCATTGTGAACACACTCAAGCACCACAGCGAAATGTGACCTCTGCATTTAACCCATCACACGTGCACACGTGCAGCAGCGGGCAGCTACCAACGGCGCCCGGGGAGCAGTGTAGTGGGACGGTACCTTGCTCAGGGGTACCTCAGTAGTGGCTGAGCTGGGACTTGAACCGGTGACCTTCAGGTCACAAAGGCAGTGTCCACGTAATGGTGCTGAAGTATAACCAGAGGTGGACACAGCTCCAGGGCTTGAGTCAGAATATAGATACTCGTGGTCAAATATTACTCCACTACATGTGAAAGCTGTTCAGGCCAATGGCTTGAGTGCTACAATGTTTGCTTTGAAAAATACTTGAGCATTGAAAAAGTACATTTGTTTTTTTTAATGTTGGCGCATTGTTCTGTTGTTGCCATAAAGTAATTACAGAACCCAGTGACTCTGAAACAGTCTGCTGAATGCACTGACTTGCTTCCAGAACCTGTCAAATTAAAAGCTGGCCAGAAAGCCAACAGAGAAACAGCTGAATTGACGAGAGAGATAATTATTTATAAGGTCATTATTGTTTTAACATGCCCTTCAGTGAATCCGTTGATTTAAGATGATGTTTCTTATAGTAATGTTTTATTTGACAAGATTCAACATATTTCTAAACGACTTTAGTCAGTAAGAATAACTTAATATTTTCACTAGTTATTAATTCACATCAGCAATAGTATGATGCACGACCTCAGAAACCTATGCTTTATACTGTATATTGTACCATCTATGTGGGTTAGACACTGCACAGGACCAGTGATAATGTCCCAACTGGTTTACAAGCTTTCCTGTTCATGTTCACATGGGGCAGTGGAGGGCTAGTGGTTAGGACCTTGCCTTTGGAACCAGAAGGTCGCAGGTTCAAGTCCCGCCCCGGGCACCACTGAGGGTCCCTTGAGCAAGGTACCGTCCCGCTACACTGCTCCCCGGGCGCTGTTGATAGCTGCCCGTTGGTGCAAGTGTGGTGTGTTTAATGCAGAGGTCACATTCATTGTGGTGCTTGAGTGCGTTCACAATGACAAATAGTCACTCTTACTTTCATGCTGTATAACAGCAGCAGATCACAGCCACCTACGAAAAAGGTTAGGTCAGCTGTTCAAAAAATTCAGCACCCACTTTAAATTTGACTGACAAGTTTGCTGTGATCGGTTTTTCTCCTGTGTCGAACACAACACGGCCTATGACAAATGAAAAAAATGGAAAAAAAAGTTATTTACATTTAAATTACACTAAATTTTAAATCAAAATTGATGTAAAAATAAATAAATACAAGAATAAAAATAAAAGGAAAAAACATTTTTTTTTAACAACAGACCTAACTCTTTTCATAGGTGGCTGTGATGCGATTCCTGCTCACTTCCAAGTAGCCAGTAATGAAAACGAAGTGAAGTGAAGTGAAGTGAAGTGAAGTGAAGTGAAGTGAAGGGTCAAAAGTACATTTGTCTTTCACATGTAATAGAGTAAAGGTTATAAGTACAGATACTCAAATAATGTACTTAAGTATTTAGCCAAATGCACTTTGTTGCTGTCCACCAATTTTTCAGATTTGGTACTATTTTGGATTATGATATGATCTCGATAACATCACATATGCAAAAATAAAAGAATATGACTCAAATAAATCTCCAGTAGAACTTTGTCAGTGCTGGAAACTCTCTTTAACCTCTAACAACATAATCTCTCATAATCAGCAACCATATTTATAAACGCTCCATAAGAAAGTGGAGTAGGGGTGTGTGAATTGCATAAGCCACACTCCTCTCTTGATCCCTCTTATACAAAGCACCCAGATGCCTTGTTGACAACGGTTTCCACAAAAAAACACACCTACAACATTCATATTTTGACCCCCTTATGCTTCCCATAGGCAAAGACAACTTAGACCCAGGCATGATGCCGACTACAGTATGATGCACGACCTCAGAAACCTATACTTTATACTGTATATTGTACCATCTATGTGGGTAAGACTTATTGCATTAAAAATACATGCCAAATAAAGTTCATTAGATGTTTAATGACTTTTTCTTATTACTTAATGACTTTATAAATCTTATGAGCTATGTCCATTACAGATAACAGTGTTATGCTGAGCTGGGGGTGGGGGGGTGTACATTATTACTCCACATATTACCTTTGAGATGTAAAACTGTGTAAAATAAGACAACAAAACCCCTTCACATTATTCCAGTATTCCGCGATCCTCCCAGAGCCCCAAAAATAAAAGCCCAGACATATTTACAATGGTCTCACTTCAAAAAAGGTTTGTCTGAACATTCAGATTTGACCTACAAGAAGAAATAATGAGCAGAAGTTAATGCTTTGTTCTGGTTAAGGGCAGTAGTACTGTAATCCCCTCCTCCACAACGCAGCCTTTAATGCAAAAGCACTCCATTCTCAGTGACTGCGAGCTCATGCTAGACCTCTCTCTGTGTTTTGGTCTAGACATTTCATGCTTAGCTGCTTGTTAGTTTATGCATCCTGTATGAACCACAGTGTTCGCTACATAGTATACAGTTTGACACCTCGACATCCCTCCTCTCGGCTGCAGTACGGGATGCACATTTTAAAAAGTATGATAAGTAACAGTTAATGCGTCGCTTAATTTATGTGTTATGATACAAAATTAGTCAAAAAAAACCCCAAAAAAACAAAAAAACTTAAGCCATGTAGTGCTGTCTGTTAGCTTGTCTTATCATTAAAACAGAACAGGTGTATACTGAAGTTTGGGCAACCCAGTCAAAATCACGTAATTATGTTGATTTTCTAAATGAAGACATTAATACAACATCTGCATGAAATAAATTTAAACATAACTTATTTATATGAATGTTGATGCAGAATTCCTATACTTTTTGTGGGGAAAAAAAAATTATATATATATATAGGTCAGGTGTGGACAATTCCAGAGCAGAGCATAATAAATTAATCAATGACCCTTTAAACCTCTTAGGGTGTCAACAGTCGAGGCCTCATCTGTGTGGCTGACTGTAGATCTGAAACCATGAGGATCTTTGACTATAAAAGATACTTGAAAACTTTCTGCTGGTCATTTTCACTGCCTAAATTGCCATTTGGAAATGAAAGTTATATATATGCTCTGGGATTGAGTGGCAGCCAGACACTAGAGAGAAAAAAGTTTCTAGTAAATGTAAAAAATTTCTGGAAGTGAAGGAACTGAAGGAGAAAAGAGGGCGGATATTACAACAAGACTACAATCAAAAACACCTTCAACCTCAAACCAATGCAGTAAACAAAGATGTGAGATTTCCAAAAGGCCATCACCATTCCCAGCCTTGAATAAAATTGAAAAGTGGTGTAGAAGCTTTTAAACATGACAAGCTAGGGTCGATATTTCGTAAGTATTTTCAGGGGTTAAATTGGGATTTGTTATCTGATGGAGGCATTGTGTTGTTGACTACAGGAGGGTCTAGTAATCTTATATGTTGGGGGTGGCGATTGTATTTGTCACCCAGGGGAGTGTGTGGGTAGCATAACCCAGTGTACCAGGGCTTTTATAGCCTAAGAGTTTCAGCTACAGAGGGTCTTACCGAACACCGAACTGCCTTAAGCATGTCATGTTTTGTTTTAATTTTTCAGAATGTTAAATATAACAAATAACTAATACATGTACATTAAAATTGCAGAAATATGTAATATTTAAGCTTGTTCCATGCTGAGATGCTGTTAACCTCGTTTCACTGTGAAAATCAACAAAATGTGTTACTAGACCAGGGGGAGCCCAAACTCTTGTGTACAACAGTAGTTCTTCATAACTATACCAGTGTGGGAAGAGAAGCTTATTTGACTCTTAAAGTCCTCTGAAATCTGACTGTCCGTGTAATACCGTCTTGCATGTAAAAGCAGTGTCTTAATTTGAGTTCTAAGAGGTTTAATCCCGCTTGCTTCTCCCAGTTATGCCAAAATAAATGACTCGATTTCCTTCTTTCCTCATTTTAACAGTGAAGAGTGCACATGTGCACATAAAGCGAGTAGTCTCCAGGCCTCGGTCGAGCTCGGTGCTGTAAATTATTCCACACAGGCATGAACCAAAAACCATAAAAATGAGCTAAGAGGTGAAATAATAATGTTTCAAGTACCACATTAATCCTGTGTAGGCTACTTACACCTCTTTACGATTCTGATAGGCGAATTTACAATAATTTATTGTCTTACACTACGACTCCTACCTTTGGGATACATTACAGAGCAATTTGGCATTCCTTTGAAAACTTCAGCTCTGATTGGTTTCAGCGGGAGATCATTTAGAAAGCAATGTTTGTTTTAAAGCAAGCGATGCTCGAGATAAATACTTCATTTAAGTAAAGAACATTTCAGCTCCCAGTACAGAGGCAAGGTTGCCATTTCCCCAAATCTGTCTACAGTAACGGCAAGAGCGAGGAACTGTAATAATGTTCACGAGTTGAATCACCAGCGCTGGTTTCCCCTACGCAGATGAAGCTCCGTCTCAGACTAAAGAGCGATGCCAACAGGGATTCCCCATTGAAGATTGTCTTTAGTCTTGGACCAGACTCAGCCTGCATGCACATTATCAACAGTAAATGCTCTGCCAGATGATAAACCTTCATTAGCAATCTGAAAAAAAAGCAAGCAAACAAACAAACAAACAAATAAACAAACAGTCGTACACAGGACATGGTGCGGCACGAGCAGGCTGGCTTTTCTCTACCATCGTGGACACAACAGAATTCAAACAAATGGGTATTCAACAGTCTTTGTGGTAGGAAATAGATAAGTTACTTGACTGTGCCAGACCATTAAGTGCTTTAAAAAACCTCCACAAGAGACCCTCCGTTAGCAGCGAATCGTAATGCCTGGCAGTGTTCAGAACTACACGTTTTTCAGGCCTCTGGATGGCAAGATGATGTCTGAAGCTTGTTCTTCAACATTGTGAGAAAACAATACCTTATTATATAAACGTTAACAGTTCGGTTTCTCCTAATTTTCTCCATTTTTAGATGATTTCTTTTTTTCTTCCAAAGGCCAGTCTGAAGGGAGAAGACTGATACCGGGCAGACAGGTCTCGGACCTAAGGGCGAATGTTCTATTTTTGCGTCCTCATTTGTTCCTCATGGCACGACGATATTTCTGCCCCTCCTCGCTCTCCTCCGGTTCACCATTAATGACTGCAGGCAGAAAGATGCGGGTGCCAGTGTTTCAGTGCTCTCCATCCATCCCATTTGTGTGCCACTGGGTGACCCTTGGTTGATGGACTATCATAATAGAGATTAAAATGCCTCGTGAAATCAATTCAGCAGTTCTCCTGCCATTACTCCGGGTCGCTGAGACACCAGTGTCTGAGGGTGTCCTCATGAGGCCCTTGTGCCATCTCCATAACTTTATACATGTTTACACATGTATAAGCTGCCCCATCTGTATGTGCCGTCATTGGTCATCATTATTGAAGTTTATCTCCCAAGTTCAAAGTAGTTTGTGCAATCCATACACTGTATAGATGGCGTGTAGACACGAGTAGGAAGGTTGCAATGTAACACTCCTCTCTCGTTGAAGTAATGCTGGCTGGACTGACAGTAAAAAAAAAAAGACTACTAATAATAATAATCCAACACCGTTTTTGAAGAATCTTCTTTTACTCCTGTTGCCATCATAAGCTTCTCTATGTGTTTTCCGGCCTGTGCTGTGTCGCCAAAAGGGTAGGCATGAAGGAACCAGCCTCTAGAGGTCCATATGTGCATGAGTGTGTACGAGAAGCATGGAGTTTGCACAGTCACATCACCTCTGAAAGTGGCAACCAAAGTGAAGGTCAGTGGACCCTCAGTGCATTGATGTAATTTAGATGGCTGCACTATCTACACATGGATGAATGAAAAATATGACTCCTGTGTTATTTATGTAATGAGAAAAGCAGAGCGAGCCGCTGGAGGGACTAAATGAATGTGTCAGGAATGCAATGAGAGATGTGATGCGTGTTTATATATGTACTCTAAGCCAAAACAGGACACATCCTGGGATGTTTGACATGGAGTTTACAGACGAAAACAGCTGTAATGGTATACAAGCGTATTATTAATGTAGGACTCTTCTCAAAAGTCATTATGTGTAGCTCTTGATTGACGTGATGCATGGGTGTAAGACAGCCCAAAGGCAAAAGAAATGCCCAACAAAAGCAGAATAATCGCAGTCCAGAAGAAGGTCTCCTCCACAGCCACGTTCAGCCCGTTCGGGTTTACCTACATGCTTGATGTTTTGTCTTCACTTTGTCCTCCATTGTTTTACGGTCCAGCTATCTCTCATGAGGGCGTAACTCCCTACCAGTTCTCAGAACCAGGTCCAGTGAAAGCCAAGAGGAACTTCTAGCACAAGAGGTGCAGAGTATGATCAGAAGGTGCTAAGTCCAGGAGGCTGGGTCACCACGTTGACCATGATATGTTTGCGTGATGGTTGTAAAGTTAGCACCTCCTTTAGTCAACACTAAAGGATGTGGGTTGACAGTCTTGTTCACAGTGCCTCCCTCAGGTGAGGAGACTTCTGAAAGTGGACCTTGAACCCCGGTTGGTAGAGAGGAATGAAGGGCAGGAGAAGATGGAAAGTGCTGGTGTGAGGATACATTGTTGAGGAAACAATGAGCTGCACGATCTACTTGAACTGGCAAAATCTGGTTTTGGCTCCAGTAAATTGGACCAAACTAAAGCTTTTTAGGTAAGTGTAAAACTTCCAATTATTTTGTCTTACTAACCTTATTTTGACCTAATGTCCTTAATTTGAGGATCTCAGTTGACCTCAGCTACATCAGAAATAAGGCTGTTCTATCACTGCATTCAGAGTTCAACTTTAATTCCTCACTGTTGCACCTATATACCTTAAAATGAAAACCCACAGTGGTTTTACTGAGTAGTTACAGGATAATAAGCCTTAAGAGTATTAACTGAGTAATAAGCCATATGCTTAGAGTTTAAGGGTTTTAGTGCGGCTTCAAATAAATGAACGAATGACCATGGGCCACCTCCTCCTCCTCCTCCTCCATCCTATTTTAGCTCCCACTCCTCCATCTTCCTCTACTAGACTACTGTGTTCCTCTGCCTGTATGGTGGTGGGGGCAGCACTGTGCCTGGTTTCAGAGCATATTCGGTCAGGTACTCCTGGTTTTCAGCTACAGCTGGTCGGATGCGACCGTTCTGCCTGTAGAAGAAGCGAGTGCTGCAGTCCTGCAGGTACTCTGGGTTGTGGAGAGTGGCCTTGGGTGGAAGACTGTGCTGCCAGTACTCAGGATTGTCAAAGGTCTTTTTGGGCTTTTTGTCAGCCATAATGGTGCCAGAATGGGACGGGTGGAGGGTGAGCGTCGGGTGCCCGGAATGGGACGGGTGAAGGGTGTGGCCGGACATTGTTTGGATGCTTTGCTGGGCAGAATAAATGGGCTGTGCTGGGAGGTGTGTGTGACCAGATGCGACACTGTGGGTAGGGTTCTGGACATTGGAGGCTCCGGGGATTGCTGCCGCTGCAGCTGCATGAGCAACAGGTATGCCGTTCTTCCTCAAGACCTCCTGGCTGTTTTCTCCAGAGTTATGGAAGGTGTTGAGATAGAGAGGGTCATTCACATACTCGTCCTCCATCTTGGGCTGGCCATTGGGGGCGGTGTGGTGACCTGGATCCAGTGTATGGATTTCTCCATTCCTGCGGCGGGTAACGAATGGGTTTTCCTCCACAGGGTTGAGATAGTCTGCCAGGAGAGAATGGAAGAGAGTTGAAGAGAATTTACAAGAAAAATACATAAACTGGGTCAAAGCATATCCAAACCGACAAGTCTTGCGTGGTGTTCTTAGTTTGCGGTGTTTAGTACCCAAAAATAGAGAAAGGAAAACCAGTGAACTGGTGCCAGGGTCATGGTTCCCCAGAGCTCATTGATGCAAGTGAAGAGCGAAGGCTAACCTGTTTGATCCAATCCCACCTAAAGAGCTACGATAGCTCAAGAATGTTACAGCTGGCTATGATAGAAAGGTCAGAGCTGCTTTGGTGGCATGAGGGGGACCTTCTCAAGGTCTCTCATAAGGCAGCTGGATTTAATGTAATAGTTGATTGATGTATATGATTAGACAATGGAAACTAAAGATAAGGTAAGGGACGGGAAGACCATTCCTATTCAACGGTAGTTTCTGATCTTGCCCTTTACGCACCTAGATGTCTCTGAAATCATTAAATCTTTTCACAATATTATATACTGTAAATAATACAATTCTTACTATTTTATATAATATATAAATATAAATAATAATTCTATAATTTTGTACATTTACAAAATACAAATACGTTGGTCAATAAAACTATTGAAAAATATCTTCTTTTTACTTCAAATGTATTTACATATTATAGATTTTTGTTTTCATTGCATTTTGAAAAAATATTTTTGGAAAGAGAAGAGACCAGAACAGAACAAACAACAACATATATAAAAAAAGAGAAAAGAAAAGGAGAATAGAAAAAAGAAGTGAACAGAACAAAATATATGATTAGTGAAGAGAAGAGAAGAGAAGAGAAGAGAAGAGAAGAAAAGAAGAGAAGAGCACAAAATATATGATTAGTGAAGAGAAGAGAAGAGAAAAAAAGAATAGAATAGAATAGAAGAGAAGAGAAGAGAAAAGAAGAGAAGAAAAGAGAAGAGAAGAGAAAAGAAGAGAAAGAAAAAAAGAGAAGAGAAGAAAGAAGAGAAGAGCACACAATATATGATTAGTGAAGAGAAGAGACGAGAAGAAAAGAAAAGAAAAGAATAGAAGAGAAGAGAAGAGAAAAGAAGAGAAGAGAAGAAAAGAAAAGAGAAGAAAAGAAGAGAAAGAAAAAAAGAGAAGAGAAGAAAGAAGAGAAGAGCACACAAAATATGATTAGTGAAAAGAAGAGAAGAGAAAAGAAGAGAAGAGAAGAAGAGAAGAGAAAAGAAGAGAAAAGAAGAGAAGAAGAGAAGAGAAAAGAAGAGAAAAGAAGAGAAGAGCACAAAATATATGATAAGTGCAGAGAAGAGAAGATAACACAAAAAGAGAAGAGACGAGATGCTTCCAGTGAAATCATTCTAAAAGTTTCCTTGTGAGAACTGTAAGGTGCGCTGATGTTTCAAAGGTTCCTCCCACACGCTGCCTGATGTTTATGTTGTGGGCCTTGTATATGAACTGTATAGATGGTAAAGCCCCCTGTGCTGTGTGCCATGCATTACCCGTCTCACTTGGTTGCTAAAATAAACTAAACTGATTATATAGAGACACACAACAATAATACTGATAATAATAATAAATAAATAAAGTTAGTATTCATGATTTAGAATGTCATGTATGTCAGATATTAGACATACAAGCCAAACATACTAACCATTTGGTGCTGTATCACAAACAATCAACCAAGCATAATAAATTCAGTGGCTTGGTAATTATGTCAATACACTTATTAATACAAAATGTCATCCTGCACCAGGTGCGGCGCCTACACCAGTAGCCCAGTTACGGCATATTACCTGAGGGGTTTTTGTCCTTCTTGGCGCTTATGTATATGTCTTTGTCAGCCCTGGCAACCCGTTCGCTCAACAGCAGGGTGGGGTCAGTACTGTATCGCTGACCGCTGCTGTCTTCTGCAGTGCTGATCCTGGTCGTGGCCTGTTTCCTCAGTGTCCCATTACAACGTGGGTCCTCTGGGGGAGCCGCTGCACTCTGCTGGGGTATTGACGTCTCCTGTGACGAACAAGTCGGGGTTACTGCTGACACAGCTACCACCCTGGGTATGGTGGCCATCATCTCCTCCATGCCAAAACTGCCATCCTGATACGCAAACTGGTTCTGCAAGGAGAGACGAGAACAGACATTTCTATATTATTTAGCAGTGTGACAGTTTAACTGTTTAGGAGGGAGACGGTGAGGGGAAAGAAACTTCCTGTGTCAGGTGGTCCTGGTTTGCAGGCTTCTATACCGTCTACCAGAGGGCAGCAGGTCAAAAAGTCTGTGTCCAGGGTGTGAGG
>JBBPDA010000002.1:1077497-1084997 GCA_037974385.1 Arnoldichthys spilopterus
CTCTCTCTCTCTCTCTCTCTCTCTCTCTCTCTCTCTCTCTCTCCCTCTCTCTCCCTCTCTCTCCCTCTCCCTCTCTCCTTTTTATCTTTTACCCCCACTCTCCCCCGTCTCCTCGAACATCCACCATTCCTCCCCATGACGTTCTGTAAATACCTCATCTCTCTCCCTCCGACCATGTCTCATTTCTCATATTCACTCATCTCCACCCCTACCAACTTCTCCACCGTGCGCGTGACGTCACCCACACACTCAATTTATTTCTCCATTTCTCTCTTTCCGGCACAGTAACCAGCTGCTTCTAGTCAACCGGACCATAAGTCACAACCATGCACAACACAGTGGCATACCCGCTCTACTTTCCCCACAGTCATGTGTAAATATCATTAGAGTTTAAATGAAAATTACATCTCAGTGCGACAAAAACTCAGCCCAGCTTCCATACAAAGCAGTGAATGAAACCTTGTTGTGCCTCCACAGAAAACAGGACGACATGAACCCAACCACTTTTTTTTAATGATTTTTAACCTCGGCAGGTCAGGTCTAAGAGATATCTTCTCCCACCATCAAACATGATGACCCCAATGTTCCCACATCCTCCTGAAGGTCCGATCACTATTCCCCTCCCGTACGGTTCCCATAGGAGGCGATAAAGCAGCCTGATATCTTCTATTAGACCTCAAAAGCTCTGAAAGCTCCGCTTCATGCTAAGTTCATTAAGTCTGAGAGACATCACGGCAGGTCAGTGGAGGGCTACGCGCACAGGCATCTTAATGAAAGCGTGATTGCATCCGTCCCTCGCCACCTCTATCAGCTCGAAACAGGCAGGGCCGCTGGCTGGAGCCGTTGAGCAATACCGCGTGTTCCGACACGCCGCTCGTTCCTTTCTCCACTCCGCATATAATTTGTACAGGCCTGTCCTGTTCGTCACACCGTCCGATCGATTATGCTTTGTTTTAATGCCTTGCAGAGGGCTGTAAATAGCCCTGCGCTGGCATTTAAGAAGATATACAAACACACGGCCAATGCAATGGTGGAAGGATACGCACCGGAACACAGCAGCGGCCGTAATCTATACTCTTATTAAAACAAAGCTTGCGCTCCGATTGTAATGTAAAATATAAATTAGGAGAGCTGGCAGCTTGAGGAAGAGCTGGGGACAGTGGTGGATATTTCACACCACACCACAGGCGAAGAAGTAAAGCTCACTGGCCCAACACAGCGCTGCACTTACTCAGTGGAACAGGGATAAGGAGCTGTCATTCACCCGTCATGCTAATACTGATCTACATACAGTTAATGCATGATAAGGCAATGGTCCTGCTGATGATGCAGTTAAGAAAGACCAATCACACCCCCCCACCCTTACATATTTGACCAGCAATGGACAGAGGACTCCTTCAATCGCCGTGCCAACACCTCAGAAAATCTGAGGCAGGAGGCCAAAAATAGTAAGCAGCGTCTGCCAGTCTGACTGGGTGAGATGCACCCACACTTGACCTGGTGGCCACTTTCCATACACTGGTTGCTTTTAAAGATGCAAATACTTGAACACATGACATTATACGTGTAGCCATACATCGTGTGATTAATGCCCCTATGGAAACTCGCTGTGCCGTATAACCACATTCAATGCTAACTGGTAGGCAGTGGTGGCCTAGTGGTTAGGGACTTGCCCATGTGTTCAAAGTCCCACTTCATTGTGGTGTTGTGTGTTTACAATGACAATCACTCACTCATTCACCCCCCCCCCCCAACACTAACACCTCTTTTTCTAGGGAAAATAAGTTTACAAGTATCTCTGACACAGGTAAAGCCAAACATCTAGCGCTCAACAATGACAACAATGACAAGGAGGTGGACCTGTTCTTCTAGGGAGACCAGGTTTACAGGCAGCCCTGACATGGGCAAAACCAAGCATCCAGCGCTCAACAGTGACTTTAAAGCAGAGGAGGAAAGGGGTCATCAGCCACCCCTGCGTCACTGCGTAGGCCGATGTTTGAACTTTCTCCGCGGTTCACCTCCCCCTCTTGGAAAGGCCTTGCACAACATGGAACACAGTGGCTCTTTATGGTGGAGGTCAGTTCGACTTACAGAAGTTTGTTTGTACGATGCTTTAACATCTGTGTTTAGAGTAACAGGACTGCGTTCGAACGATACAATTCAGTGTAACTTGGTTATTCATCATTTGGTTGCTTGCATGTAGATGTGGATTTCAGCAGTAGAACACTTTATGTCATGAAATCCAGAGGCTCCCACCACTTCATGAATGATTGTTAATCCCACTACTCCCTAAGCCCACGAGGTCTACAAAGATGATCATCCCAGGAGATGGGATGGTCAGGAGATACTAGCGATCTTTTGTTGGCAATACATACTTTATTACACTGACTAGCATTATGAGTTATATTCTGTACAGACATGCTGAATTTCGGACATTTTTCTGACACCTTGTTTACACGTCAACCTGACAAAAACTTAAGTTAAGGGTGGTTCATCAAAATCAAAGTATGTGGTAAATAATCAGGATAAACTTGCAACATGGTTCTCGCTGCTGAAAACCGTGACTTCAAAGGGTTATCATTCGCTACATGCTGTCTTTCTGGTTTTACTCTGTCAAACACTGAATGAAGATGTTGTGTTATGGGCATCAATGATGGACAAGGAGACCTCAGCAAACCAGGCTCCAGCATATCAGCAGTCTGGAGATGATGTTTGGCTGGCATGGTGGATGAAGCCGCTCTATTGAGTGTGTGTCTCTTTCAGCTTGACTTTGTTGTTGGGCTCTGACAGCTGATGTCAAACACTTGGCTGGTTTGATCTACTTTCACCCAGCGAACTCGCACCTGCTGCGCTCGGAATAATAAGAGCGTAACCGGAGAGTGATACCCTCCCATGATTCCTCATACATTTTAATTATCTCAGCAATGAGCTTAAAGAGAGCACTACAAACAAACATGAATGACAAGCAAATGAAGTCAAAGTGATGTGCCGGGTAAGAGTTTGTGCTTACTAAATTAAGATTTCATTTTGAAATATGTCAGATGCCCATTTTGGATATCAAACGCAGAACCAGAGAGAATTGACTTGGCACTTGTTCATAGCCTCTGACATCAATATGACGTCACCTGCTAATCTGTCTACGTGAGGAATTTTCTACTTCTTTGTGCCTAACGTAGGTCCACAGTTCTGGAAAGCTGCTGGGCAGTGGTGGCCTAGTGCCCAAGTGCCCTTGTGAACTGAAGGTCGCAGGTTCAAGTCCCAGCCCAACCCCAGTATTTGATTTGTGCACTCGTTTAATTTTGTGCCCATTTAACACCATTTAACTGCCCATTTGGACAGTGGAGGCCTAGTGGTTAGGACATTGCCTTTGGGACCTAAAGGTCGCTGGTTCAAGTCCCTGCACAAGTACCACAGATGTACCCTTGAGCAAGGTACCGTCCTGCTACACTGCTCCCTGGGGGCTGTTGGTAGCTGCCCGCTGCTCCACGTGTGCACATGTAATGGGTTAAATGCAGAGGTCAGATTTCGTTGTGGTGCTTGAGTATGTTCACAATGACAAATTTTCACTTTATGTCTGTCTGGAGAAAACCCTATGCAAGTTAAACTGAACTGTAGTGTACAAGTACAGTCCTATTACTCTAAACACAGATATCAGAACCTAACTCCTGTAAGCCACTTCCACCATAAAGAGCCACTGTGTTGTGCAAGGCCTTTCCAAGAAGGGTAGCTGCATCAACGAGAAAGCGCAAACACCGGCCTACGTAGTGACGCAGGGCTGACTGATGACCCCTTTCCTCCTCTGCTTTAAAGTCACTGTTTGAGCGCTGGATGTTTGGTTTTGCCCGTGTCAGAGCTACCTGTAAACCTGGTCTCCCTAGAAGAACAGGTCCACTGACCTCAGAGCAGCTTCTCGGAATAAGAAAAAGGGTAAATCATAAAAAAGGTATGCATAAACACACAAAAACACCACAGCTCCATAAAGAATAAAATGTGATTTTTTTTTATGCAAAAGTGAGAGAAGGGTCTTTGCTTCAAAAAGCTTAAATTCGCCACAGCAATTTCGTCCAGTCTCCATTTTCTTTAAGCAAAGTTAATCAGGTTTTGGGCCTGACCCTTGACAGAATTATTATTTTTTTTGTTTGTTTGATTGTATTATTTTATTTATTTATTTATTTATTTATTAATTATTATTATTATTATTATTATTAGTATTGTATTTATTTTGCATTCATACAGATTAAGGGAGCAACTTTGGTCCCCCTTCTTTAGGGATACAGGGGCATCAAGAAAGAAATTGCAGGAGATACTAAACAGCTTGTGGAAATATTGCAATCAAGGCTCCTGTTTTCTGCCCTGGTGGGAGTGTGTTATATTAGTAAAACTAATATTTATCATGTTTTACTAACAACTATTATTGAAGTGTAATATTGAAGGGTTTATGGAAAAAAAAAAAAGATCAGACCGTTCTTGAAGATGTGCTGAATACAAGCATAAGGATCTGAGCCACTTTGACAAGAGCCTTATTGTGACGTCCTCAATGACTGTCTGTGTTGTTTCAGGTGTGCAGTAGTTAGTACCTACCAAAAGTCATCCAAGGAAGGACAACTGGTGAATCCATGACAGGGTCATGGGCACCCAAGGCTCACTGATGCATGTGGGGAGTAAGGCTAGTCTGTCTGGTCCCAAAAAAGAGCTACTGTGGTTCAAAAAGTGATGCTGACTCTGATAGAAAGGGGTCAGAACACACAGTGCACCACAGTCAGAGCTGTTTCAGTAGCATGAGGGACCTACTCAGTATTAGGCAGGTGGTTTTAATGTTATGGCTGATTGGCGATACAGTAATGAAAGTAATGAATCTTCCATTCCCACAGCCCCAAGCATATAGGGGTTTCTTTAGCAAACTGATATTTAGCTCTCCCTAAGAAATGGCAGGCACGTTTGGGTTATTTTGGAATTTCCTGGAAGCATTGAAAATGTGTCATTGTGAACGCCCATCAGAACATCCATCGACTGCCCATCAGTGCACCACAACGAAATGTGACCTCTGTATTTAACCCATCCACACGAGAAGCACTGCGGCTATCAACAGCACCTGGGGAGCAGTGTAGCCTGACAGTACCTTGCTCAATGGTACCTGGGCCCAGACTTGAGCCCTGTAAAATGTTTCAGGGAGGTAGCTAGAGCAGAGCAGAAGGCAACAAGTTTTCCAACATGGCCCAATGTGTCAATGGCCATTTGTCTACATCGTTTTCGAATAGACTTGACCTGTAATGTGTAATGTGAGACGTTATCGCACTGTGCCAATTATGGAAAAGCGATGTGGAGTGTGGAGCACATCCCAGGTGCCCTTCTGCTCTGGATGCTGGTGTTCCTCCCTCTCCAGGTAAGACAGCTATGCTCGGTAGGGCCCATGAGCCACTAATTGTTTCATCCAAGAGGAGGTCAGCCTCTCCACTTATACAAATTACCTCTGAACCCGGGATCCATTGGAAATTAGGCCAAGGGCTCCGTTTCTGGCACAGGACCCACCTGCCACAACTTTCCATTACAGCCACTCTCTCTCGCGCTCTCTTTCGCTCTCTCTCACTCTCTCTCATCCTATCAGAAATCGATATGTCGCCCAGGACGCCCAAGCAGAAAAGAGAGCAGTGTTGATTTCTGGAAAGAGCCGTGTCACACCTAATACAGATCTACTACGTGCTGTGAGCTTCTCTGCGAGGAGGAAATCACAGCTATTGATTTTAAAAAAGGGAAAGTAGTAATTGAACAGATGTTATCAGACTGTGACTCTTTTTTTCCCAGGCCAGTGTAAAGATAAGCACGGACCAACAGGAGCATCCTCTTCCTTCCTTGTCAGTGCAGTGGTGGAGTTTCAAGACTAGTTGTGGCTGGTTGGGGGCGTTAGTTTTGCTGCCTGGAGGATGGGGAAGCTGCTGCTATACCCTCCCATTCCCTAAATAGAGTATATGCAGAGAGAGGGGCGTGTCCTCCTTAAGGGGCCAGTTTTCAAGACACTTTTCTATGAAAAAAGTCACTAAAGTGGTCTGAAAAGTTGCAAAATAAAATCAGCAGGCCAGATTAACAAGGAGGATGCATTTTTGTCATTTTGCGACCATTGGGGTTGGGATCCCCGCTCACACCAACCTCATACTGCACACTGGGTTGAGTCCTTGAACCTGATAACAACAAAGCAGGCTGTAGTTTAATGCTAATTTCATTATTTAATGTAATTATTGAATTCTCATTTTTGAAATGTGCAGAAATTCTGCAGAAAGTGTGTACTGAGTCAAACCACACGTTAATGGTTAATGTGGTGCACGTTGTCCATTTATGTGGACACAAACACATGTTTTGCAGAATCTTTTGTCACTGATTTACATTAATTATTGTATTATGATTGCACATGTAAATAACAGCTAATTGTAGGGCTTTTATGAAAAAAAAATGCAATGCAAAAGGCTAACCAGGGCCGCTCTAGCAGCTAGAACAGGCCTTCCCCTGAGCTCAGATGGCTATTAGGTCCACTCGCCCCATTTATGGGCCTATAACCTGTAAAGTCATGTCTGACTCGTGGTGAAGCGCAGGGTTACGAAAATCCTTTTAAAACGTGCAGTTGTGACCTCGTGCCATGACCTGCCGAGGCTGAACTCTGACCTGAAGAGGAAAACGTTTAATTGATTCCAGATGTCATTAGATTATACTGTGTGAAGCACTTTGAATGAATAAAGTTTTCTGATTCTGTGAGTTTCTGTCGACTTCACTTTTGCACTTTAGCCACCTGATGTCCTCAATGAGTGTTGCACACGAATGTGCATGGTGCCTGCAACTGTGGCACACACTTGAGTGTGTAAGGAAGTGTGTAAAGAACCTGTGTGTGTGTGTGTGTGTGTGTGTGTGTGTTATATTACCCCCCCAGCAGTTTTGCTTCCTGATGTCAAATTAGGCTCTAATGAAAAACAAGCCTCAACAAATAAAGCTGGGGCTCACCATCCCTCCCATCTACTGCAATGAAGGTGGGGAGGAAAGAAAGAAAAAGAAAGAAAGACAAAAAAAAGAAACAAAGAAAACAATAGAAAGAAAGAAAGAAAGAAAGAAAGAAAGAAAGAAAGAAAGAAAGAAAGAAAGAAAGAAAGAAAGAAAGAAAAGAAAAGAAAGAAATAATAAAGAAAAAAAGAAAGAAAGAAAAAAAAAAAGAAAAAAAGATAGATAGATAGATAGATAGATAGATAGATAGATAGATAGATAGATAGATAGATAGATAGTAGGCAGACAGACAGGGAGACAGACAGGGCAGACAGGCAGGTAGGCAGAAAGGAAGAAAGAAAGCAAGAAAGAAAGACAGGCAGGCAGACAGGCAGAAAAAAAAGAAAAAGAGACACAACAGACAGATAGACAGAGTTGCAGACAGGCAGACAGACAGAAAGAAAGAAACAAACAAAAGAAAAAGAAAAAGAAAGAAAGAAAGAAAGAAAGAAAGAAAGAAAGAAAGAAAGAAAGAAA
>JBBPDA010000002.1:1106816-1119131 GCA_037974385.1 Arnoldichthys spilopterus
CGTGTGATGGGTTAAATGCAGAGGTCATGTTTCGTTGTGGTGCTTGAGTGTGTTCACAATGACAAAGTTTCACTTCACTCACTCAACAGAAAATGTAACGAGAAACTGGTTTGTTTCTACATCTTGGTGGAACCTGGCAGAGAACCAACCTTTCACCACATCATCTGATCAAAAATTATTAGCACACTTTGGGCGAACTTAAGTAATATCCACTGTGACCTTTATACCAAGCCAACACATCCACCCAACGTTGATACACACTGATCAGCCCTGACATTATGGCCGCCTGGCTAATACTGAGCAGGTCCCTCTGTATATGGTGCACTGTGTTATCACCCTCTTTCTGTCATAACCAGCTCTTCTGCGGCATCAGACCAGATGGGCTAGCCCTCACTGAGTCTCGGGTGCCCATGACCCTGTCGCTGATGCAGCAGATGTTCTTCCTTGGATCACTTTTGGTAGGTAAATACTACTGCGCACCTGGAACACCCCTCAAGACCTGCTGTTCTGGAGATGCTCTGAACATCACAATAAGTGGCTCAGATCCTTATGCTCCTGCTTCCAGCACATCGACTTCGAGAACAGACTGACTGCTGAAGAGATGAACGCGAGTGATTACTTGTCACCACAGCACAGCACAGTGCAACACAATGAAATTAGGAGCAGTGGGCAGCACACAGGGAGAGGTGCTTGGGGACGGTACCTTGCTGGTGCTTGTGCTGGTCCAGCATTTGAACCGGTGACCTTCAGGTCACAGGTGCAACTCCCTGACCGTTACACCACCAGTGCTACATAGACATCACAAAAGAGAAAATGTGAGAGTGCATGGCATTTATGTTGGCATATTCATTCAAAAAACTCATTCGAAAAAAACTCAGTGCTCAGTGCTTTATGCGGGAAAAAAATATCAGTTCGAATCTTCCCTGTAACCAGATGTTTTGTTGGGTCACAATGGGCGGAGTTAGGGTAGCAGACATATAATAACGGAGCAGCAAAAATTCACACTGTACTGTGGATGGCGGAATTTGAAGCACAGCACCTTCAGTGCTTCACAACTACACTAAACTGAATTGAACTAATGTGTGTTAGTTTTGTGCTGCTGCCGGGTGCTGATGGCTTTACGAGTGTGTCCCAGCAGTCCTCCTCTCAGCTCATAAACAGTCTGAAGAGCTGCTGCTACTGTGTTTTATGGGCCCTCCCACCACACAGACTTTCAGATTTAGCACCAGCACCCGATACTGAGGTCAAACACACACACACACACACACACACACACACAGTTCACTTTCTCTCTCCATATGCTTGGGTCATTTCCCACAGCTGTTCCACACTATTCCTCTATACCAGGACTCAGCAGAGCCAGTCAAAACAGCAATAACGTGAAGATGAGCGATCAGTCAGACGCCCGCTATTGATTCATATGAGAAAGACATTCAGCTACATTTTACCAATGTGCAATATCTTAGTGTGAGAGAGAGAGAGAGAGAGAGAGAGAGAGAGAGAGAGAGAGAGAGAGAGATTGATTTCAACAGGAAGCAGGCTAGCCAGGAGAAAAGACAAAGAGAAAGAAGGGGAAGAGAACTGAAGAAAACAAACATGAAGAAGAGATAAGAGAATAAGAGAACAGAGAAAGAAACTGAGAGAAAACATAAAAAAAGAGATGATGAGAACATAAGAGGAGATGAAAGAAGAAATAAAACAAATGGAGAGAAGAAAAATGAAATAAAAGAAATGAGAGGACAAAAGATTAAAAAAAAGAAAAAAAGAAATGGAAAGTAGAGAACAGGACCGAACAAGGACATGAGAGCACAATGGGGGAAGAGGAGAGGAGAGGAGAGAAGTCTGGGATTTGAACCAGCAACCTTCAGGTCATAGAGTAACTCCCTAACTGTTACACCAACACTGATATTTTTGGTTGGTGGGCTATAGTAGTGCTCCTGTGTTTCTGTGTGTAACCCACTCCAGCGTGGGTGAGGGTCCTGGCCATGGATGAACAGGGTCAAGAGGGGCTAACAAATGATGAAGAAAAGCAGACGGCCTCCGGTCTGTAATTGCCGAACTACCGGAGTACAGACAGTGTAGCTAATAAAATGGCCAGTGAGTGTAGACGCAGAACGAGAAGCGCAGGAGTCCTTTAAAGGTGGTAGGAATTGGCAGCAGCACTTTATTCGTATCCGTATTTTGTCTCTTAACGCCGAATTTCTGTATCGATCGCAGATTCCGTGAGCTCCTTTCTGAGGCACTGCACTGTGCTTGGTGTCTGACTGCAAGGCACTGCCAACCTCAGGCACCATTCCTCTACCTGGCTCCTGCTTCTCCTTTACAAGCAGACGAGACCTGGAGCCACGGAAGATGGAAAAAGAAAACCAGCATTGATCGATCTCCTCCAGAAGCATAAGTGATGCTATTGTTTGTTTTTTTTTTAAATTCGGTCTTAAACTTCATGAGGCAGTACAACAAAAATAAGTACATTCCCTGGTGGAGAGGGATGACCCTGCTTCTGCCCACTCATATGCCGTTTGCAGGTGGAGATTTAGAGAGACAGGAGACACAAGAGTGGGTGGGGTTCACACATACACACACACCTACCTTTAACACTCCTTTAGGGGCTGGGTCTTGCTTTCAAACAAACAGCTTCCAACAAAGATTTACTCAGTGACCTTGAATTGCCTCGCTTGAAGTTTTGGCTCCAAAAACGGGTTCGCCAGTACTAAAGCCCACAAAACATGCTGGAGAGAGCTTTGGCTTGGACTGGATCGAGTCCCATCAGCAGCGCTGCTTTTCACCGTCTCAGAACTAAAGCGCTCTCGGTCCGAATGCATCTGCAGGCCTCAGGCCACGGTTCTAAAGCCAAATAAGCCCAACTCTTTTGATCTGTTCAAGTAACTACCAGCAGAATGCTTGGTCCCAGTGTAAACTGAACGGAAGTTGATAGTCTGGGCCAAAAGGAAACAAAAATAAAGTGTTTTCTGTAAGATATGTGCTGTATGCATGTCCTACTGTTCATTGCAATAACACAGAGGCCATTAATGTAATTAAGCTAAACTATTTTTAAGATAATCGTCCCAAAGCTAACGCTAATGAGCGTTGGGGAGGGAACGGCTTGCTACGAACATGAAGACTCAAAAAAAGTCAAATTTTCAAGAAAAAAACAAGAGAAAGAAACCTCTGCAGACCTCTACCCTGTTCAGGATTCTTTGAACCTTGTTGCCATCTAGCAAACCAGCCTATGTTTCCTCGAGTTTTGAGAAGAACCATTATACTCAATGATGCTCCATACACACACACACCATCTTTACATCCTGTCTCCTCTCCAACATGCCCACTGAGGTTATCAGCTACATTAGGTTCCAAATGGTAACCAACTTTTCAGGTCCAACATATTTTAGGTCAAAATGCTCTGAACAGTTCCTCTCTAAGAGCATGATCCATCCTGATCAGAAAGACTCTAAACCACCTTTACTACCATTGGTGCCTCAAGGAAGCTTACCTGTGTCCCAGCAAAATGGTGAACTTTTACTGCTGTACCACTTAAATTATGCTCACGTACTGCATCTCCGCATGGTATGGCAACTGCTCTGCATCAGACCGCAAAACACTCCAGCGAGTGGTAAACACTGCTCAAAGGATCTCCAATACCCAGCTGATTACCTCTGAGAACAATTACACCAAACGCTGCTTGTGCAGGGGAAAAATCTTGATCAAGGATGCATCCCACCCAAACCATGGACTTTTTACACTCCTTCCATCTGGCAGGCGTTACAGGAGCCTCTGCTACCTCAGGATTTCTCCCTGAGGCCTTGACCACATCACCACAATAAGCATATTGCACTCATTACTGCACTTTTTACATTTGGACACCTTATCCTTAGAAAGACTGATCAACTACTATGCACAGAACATTTATATTGTACATACACTGGCTGCATATTTCTACACCTACTGTAGATTTGTACAACCATCTGTATATTTGTCTATACTGTACATATCCTCTTCAGCCCCACCTACTTCACTCCAATGTATAACTAATTTAATAGACAGTATATATCATATAATCTGTATATACTGCTTTCCAGAGTCAGAAACACTACATACTGTAACATATAGCATCTTCTATACTGCACCTTGGTGTAATTTATACTAGTCTTTGCAGTGGTGGCGTAGTGGTTAGAACACTGCCGTTGGGACCTGAAAGTCACAGGTTCGAGTCCCGGCCCGGGCACTACTGAGGGTCCCTCGAGCATGGTACTGTCCCACTACACTGCTCCCTGGGTGCTGTTGGTAGCTGGTCACTGCTCCACGTGTGCACGTGTGATGGGTTAAATGCAGAGGTCACATTTTGTTGTGGTGCTTGAGTGTATTCACAATGACAAATAGTCACTTTCACTTGTTGGTTGCTGTATTTCAATGGCTTTGTACTTATACTCTGCACAATTGACAATCAAGTTGAATCTAATCTAATCTAATCTAATCTAATGTAACGTAATCAAATCTAATTGTTTACAAAAATGGTTCTGTTAGGAACGATCAATCGAAATGGCCTTGAGGGCACTACAACGTCTCCCCTTTCTGGCACCCTTATTTTTAAGAGTGCGCTCTCTTGACCGAACATATTACCGCCATCTCCCTTCCTTCTCAGAGTAAAGATGGGGTGCAAGGGGAAGAGGACAAATACAAAAGAGTGCACAGAAGATGTGGGAGGGAGTGGGTGTAAGATGTGGGAGAGTTATGAAAGAGAGCGAGAGAGCGAAAGAGAGAAAATAACAAAAGCAAAAAGAAAATGGCTGTAAAATGAGTCTTCCCGTACTCTAGGGCGTCTCTGAATTCCTCACAGCAGATGGCTCTCCAGCCATCCAAGCTTTAGGAGAAGACATGGGCCTCCTGCGGATTCCACAAATGGCACCGAACACCCAGCCTTGCCGTGAGACGACGGCCAGAACGAACAGCCTAACTGGGGGCTGGTTTCTCCAAAACTTATCCCATTACATAGCAGGCTGTGGATCACAATTAATCCCCAAAATAGCTCTCGAAATGACCAGATTTCAGAACAAAGTTCAACCCAGACGCCAAAACCTGATCAAATAAGGCTCATCTGATTTTGTGAAATTGGTGGAGAAAATACAGCTAATGCCGTTATTGTTTCAACATGCAAATCATTGTACATCAGTTGTACTATAGTATAATGTAGAATAGTGTGGAAATTCCAGAATAAATGGAGCACAAATGGTCCAAAATTACAAATTCATTACATTAGCATGCAGAAACAAAAACTACTGTTAAACTTTTCCCCATCACATAATTTTTTTTAAATAAATAAAAAACATTAAAAGTGAGTAATTGTCATCATGAACACACCACACCACAGCACACAGTGCACCACAACGAAATGTGACCTCTGCATTTAACCCATCTGTGTAGGAGCAGTGGGCAGCGCCCGGGGAGCAGTGCTTGGTGGTACCTTGGTCACAGGTAACTCAGTGGTACTTGTACTGGTCAAACCATTTACACCACCACTGCCTCTACAAATCTGATGTGCCACAAGATTTGAACACAGGCCGCAGAGGTGAGAGTTACACCCAGATACATTGGTATCTGGACTTGTCTCTAGTCCTTAATCTCTCGAAATGTCCTAGTGGGTCTAGATGTAGACCAACCGCCTTTAAACTGTTATTTTCTTCTTAATTTCTTCCTTAACTTGACTCAAATTCAAACCTCCTTGGATTGGTCTTGTCACTGGTTCAACTAGTCCCGGTCTTGGACTTTTTTTTTTTTAACATTTTACCAACATAAAGTGTCAGAAATCCCTCCCCAAACACTGCTCCCCACTCCTACATGGATGGGATACATGCAGAGGTCACCTGTTATTGTGGTGTACTGTGTCCTGTGCTGTGGTGTGTTCACAACGACAAATAATCACCCACTTTCCCTTTACAACTCAGTGTGGTTGGTGTGATCTGGTCTTGCAGTTGTCCCAGCGCTTCCACTTAGCCTCGCAGCTCTAGTGCAAAACGAGAAAGTTCAGACAGCGAAGGATTCCTGGATGATCGATTACATTTGAGGTGAGAGAGAAAGTACTGCAAATCTGATTTTCCGCCAAACTACTCCTTTAAGTGCTGGACACACGCTCTGCCGACAGTGCGGCGTGCTCCAGTGCCCCGCTGCTCTGCTGGCATCCCTCCTGGCATTTGTAAAGGGCACAGTGGAGAGCCCACACACTCCTCTGCCATTTGCATACACTAAATTTGAGATTGCACTTTGAACTGTAAACTCTAGGGGCAAGCTGGGAAAAGGGAGAAATGTAGCAGGAATGTATACTGTACCATACAATTTATACCATCTATACCATGTCTAATGGATAAAGAAGAAGGCTGGTGACTGGACTTGCAGGAAAAATGTGGGTGGGGGTAGGGTGAACAGCACTGTCCTCTTCCCACATCCAGTGGCTGCCTTGAGCAGGCCATTTAAACCCAAACCTGCAGGTTTTTATTTGTGTGTGTGTGTGTGTGTGTGTGTGTGTGTATACATACAGTACTGTGCAAAAAGTCTTAGTCCCCTGAGAAAAACACAAAGAACAGCAGAAAAGCAAACAGTGAGTGTGTATCAGTGTGTTGCTTTGACCATTCTCAGAGTTCTCCTAGTGGACGCCCAGTATTACTGCAGTTCCCATCAAATCGCTGCTTTGGGCCCAATCAGCCCTTCATTAGATGAAATCAGGTGCTGGAGCTTCACACACATCCATGCAGTGGCTAGAGGCACTGAGGAAAAACCTGAAGCCAATTCGGTCTTCTAACCAGGTCACACACCATCAACTACTGTTTACACACAAATCTTCATTCTTTCACTGCTGCACTGTTTGTTTGCAAACGGCTTTAATCACTTAACATAGGGGTCTAAGACTTTTGCACAGTACTTATTTTGCCATTTAGTTAATTAAAAGCACAGTCAGTATTATTTTATTGGCCCATACACACACGTACAGGAAGATGCATAAACAGACTTATGTACAGAGCCATAGGAACAGCTGGCTGCTGTGTGTACCAGAGAGCATGAAATAGCTGCTGCTACACTTTCACTGTTGCTTCAGTACTGTGTATCCTCTAGAGCCGGGCTAGTTGGCTGCGGAACAGAGCAGCAACAGTTTGTGTATGCGTGTGTACGTGTGTGTGTGGAAGCTGATATTAATGATATGATATTAAGGTCCCGTGGCTCAGTCAGTGTGTTCTCACTGTAGGAATTTGGCACACACACTCTCAGCACCGCGCTAATCCCCTGCACAGTGCAACAGGGAGCACATCTGTCCAAACTGTGTAAACAAACAAACACACATACGCACACACACACACACAGCTAAGGTTGGGGAAAAGATCAACATGCTCATAACAGTATAAAGGAAACACCTGAACCAAGTACAGCCACAATATAGAAGAGACCAATGTTCCTCAGGTTTCTGAGGTAGACCTCCCTCAAACATTTGCTTTAGGGTTTTTGACCCCAAAAATGTACAGTATGGAAATGGTTTGTCTACTGTAGACTGAACAAGGTAAGAGGGAAAAGGTACTGAGAGATAGGGGTAAAAGTTCATAAGGAAAGGGCAGGGCTGGAGGACCCAAATACAATCTCTGGCTTAGGTGGTAGGTGGGGGTGGTCGATATGGCAAAAAAAAAATCAAATCACAATATTTTCCCAATACATGATGTCACGATATGCATTTTTCCATCAACTTTTAAGACGGGGTGAACTAAAAAAAATGCCACATTAAAAATATATATATATTTGAAAGTATAAGTAATTTTTTTTTATCCAGTGTTTCTCACACCCCAAGACAGGCCATGATTTGTCTTATTTTTTTATTTTAGGATTTTTTCGAAAGGGAAAAATTTCAGACTGCTGCGAATATTCAAGGTTTTGACTAGAGGTGGGTGATACGGCAAAAATGTCATATCACAATACTTTTACATTTGTTATGACATGTATTTTTCCATCATCTGTTAAGATGGAACAAATAAAAAAGGGCCAGCAGTGCCATATTAAAAAAAATAAAATACAAAAAAATTCATAAATCAAATGTATGAGTCAAATTTTTCAGTTTTTCCTCAAAACACAATGCAGTAAGTTCACTTCAGCAAGACCAACGATGCATGATCGTCCACTGTGTTTTTAAATACTGACGATATAAAGATTGTGACCGATCCCGATAATGATAAATATTGTCATAGCGTCCAGTTCTAGCCATAGGTCTTGCTAAATGTCCTAGTTGGTTTGGACAGGTGCCCCTTTAATTTTTGAATTTAAATTTGTAATGATTTCAAAATCCATATAGAACTTTTTGACTCTGATCCAAACCTCATTGGATTGATCTTGACTCAGACACAACTAGTCCTGGTCTTGGACTTGTCCTTGAACTCAACAAAGGTGTTTTCGACATTAGTTCTTGGAGAGGTAGGGGTGAGGGTATGGATCAGATGGGGTAAAAGTGAAGAATGAAGCGGGTCGGGGTGAGACGGTATTGAAAAAAGGGGTTAATGTGTAGACTGGATTGCCAGGGTAATTGTTAGGGTGTGTATGGGCCAAAACTGGATGTTGGATGGTGGTGGTGAGTAGAATAGGTACAGACTGAAAAGGGTGGGGCTAAATGTGAACGGGACAGGTGGGCACAACCGGAGATTGGACAGGGTAGAGGTGAATGTGTATGGGACAAGCGGGACAAAAGTGAACACTCCAAAGAGAAGGGATGAGTGTGTATGGGAAAAGCAAGTTAACAGTGCAGGCTGAAGAAGTGTGTGTGGAACAGGTGAGCTAAAATTAGTGATTAGAGGGGTAGGAATGAGTGTGTGTGGGACAGGTAAGCCAAAGCTGAGTGACATAAGTGTGTGGGTAAAGCAGGTAAAGGTAAAGAACAGAAAGGTTGGGGTGAAGAAGTCTTGGAAGAAGGGTACAGGTGACTATACGAGAGTGTAAAACTGGAGGGGCTGGGGTGAGTGGGCATAGGACGCTAGGGGCCATGGCTGCAAACTGGAGGAAGTTTGGGTCAGTGGGTATCTCGGGTTTGTTGGAAGTCGCCCAAGTGAGAGAGGGTGAATGCAGTTTGGAGGTGAGGGAGTAAAAGGTGGAGAGATATTGTGAGAGTGTGTTGGGGGGGGGGGGGGGGGGTGAGAGCGGTTCCTAGAGACGATGGGGTTGAGTGGGTAAAGGATAGAGGGATATGAGAGAGGGGGTGAATGAGGATGAGTGGATATGGGGCAGCTGGCCTCCGCTAATGTGCCATCTGTGAGAGCGTCTCAGCCAGGAAGCTAATCAGACCATCCATCACTCAGATACCTGACACTGTCAATTACACTCGCCTCCTCCTCTCCTCTTCCCTCCACTCCCCTTCTCTTCTATACCACTTCGTTTTCCTCTATTCTCTCCCCTAACCCTCCCATTCCCCTTCTTCTTTTCTTCTCGTCTTCGCCCTCCATCGTTTCTCCAGCGAAGGCAATGTTAACACTGCAACAATGGTGAAAGAATGATTTGACAGTCGAGTTAAAATCGGTGGTCACTGATTGGTTAAATGTAGAAAACTCAACATGGAACAAAAGAAAACACACCACAAAGTGAGTGGGAGTGTCAAAAATATAGCAAGGATCTCACAATGTGACAACTGACAAGACACGTATGTGTCTAAAAACAACTGATAGGGATCAGGATGGAGTGGAGAGAGAGAGAGAGAGAGAGAGAGAGCGAGAGAGAGAGAAAGAGAGAGAGAGAGAGTGAGTGACTTTGCATGATGAGGTGTGTTCACATTGACAAATAGTCACTTTCACTTCACCTTTACTGCAGTAACATGCAATAATACAATAGTCCTAGGCTTAGTGGTTAGGACATTGCCTTTGTGAACTGAAGGTTGCAGGTTCAAGTCCCGGCCCGGGCACTACTGAGGTTCCAGTGAGCAAAGTACCGTCCCACTACACGGCTTCCCGGGTGCTGTTGGTAGCTGCCCACTGCTCCACGTGTGCACGTGTGATGGGTCAAATGCAGAGGTCACATTTTGTCGTGGTGCTTGAGTGTGTTCACAATGACAAAGAGTCACTTTCACTTCTAAAATCACTTCTAAAAACACTTCTCATGTGTTTATTTACACAGAACACATGCTCTGACTCACAATAAGACACTCGTTAAAGTGGCGCAGATCCTTAAGTGCACTCATTTTTCCTGCTTCTAGCACATCAACTTCAAGGACTGACTGGTCACCTGCTGCCTAAGTTATAATATACACACCAATTGCTCCTATACTTTTTTGGCAGGTTCATTAATGCTCATACAAGTGAAATCCTGTGCTACCCAACCTGACACTGTCTCTAGAAAATGTGAATTCGAATGGCACAGTGTGAACAGCATGAACGTGTTCTGGAAGGGTAACAATGATGGAAAAGACCAGAACGTGATGTGAATGTGCTTTGGAAGAAATGGGAGGGTGATGTAGTGATGGAACAGACCAGAAACAGAGAACTGAGAGAAGGCAATGCTGGTCTATGGTTTCTCAAAGGAAAAGCTGGGTACTGGGACAGGGGCCAAGCACTGCACTGTTGAGGAATGAGGTGTCTTCATGAAGTGTGACGGTGAATCGGGCGGTGGTTAATGACTTCCCCCCGCCCGCTTCTCGCCACTCATTGTACTGTCTCTGTCACGCACCCGCAGCATTAATAATGATGGGGTCGAGTATGTCTGAACACTGCCTGCTTTCAGTTTGTTGCTTGTAGCTCATTCACAGATGAGTAATGCTGCATTCAGACATTCACTCACACCTCTAACCAGTGGCGTAGCACAGCATTCCAGGGCTGCGAGAGCAATTTAGGTAAGTGCAGCCAAAAGAGCAATTAAAGTGAAAGCGACTTATGTCGTCATTGAGACGACAACACACTCCGACACAAACTGCAAGTAAGACCTTTGCATTTAACCCATCACAAGTGCACACATGGAGCCATCAACATCGCCCAGGAAGCAGTGTAGTGGGATGGTACCATGCTCAAGGGTACGTCAGTGGTACCCGGACCAGAACTTGAACCTGTGACCTTCTGTTCACAAGGGCAAGGTCCTAACCACAGGACCACCCCTGTCCTTTTGCTATGTGTGTGCTTAGGGTTGTTTTCTTGCTACATTTCCCACTTTCTCTTGAATTTCGGTTCACAAAACAAATCCTGACAATTTCCTATAGATTTCACTAGTATTCAAAGTCCGATGTTCCATCTGTGATTGCTGGCAGGCTGTCCTGTCCCAAATGTAGCACAACAGGCCCAACCCATGATACCATCATTATTGTTCTCATGGGGAAAAGGCAGAGCTTTCGTTTCTTCGAGCTTTGTGTTTGTCATTTAAACCAAAAAGCTCTATTTTGAGCAGATTTTCAGTGTTGGACTTATTTACATAAGTGGAAATACTCCATGTAGTTTAGGTGAGTGGTGGTGCCTTGGGAGAGCATGAGCAGGAGGCAGGGCATGATTCTGTCATGTAGCCAGTTCATAAGTAGGTCATTAACAACACAGTCTCTTGCCATTCCTTAAATGTGTCTGAAAATGTTGGTGTCAGCCATTACCAACAGAGCTTCCTGATTCCTGTTGCCTCTGCATAGAGACATTTTCGCTGGCATCCAGTTGGCCCTTCTTCTTCACCCTGGCATGTTTTGCCAGTCACACAGAAATGTCAACACGCCCACTCGCTCTCTGGGAATTCTCCAGACAATGACAAGCTCTGTTCACACATGGACTACAGGACATTACAGGGAGCCTGTACTAGGGGGCTGCAAGAGTTAAATCCTTAACGTTTGGTCCAAATGATTCAGACATTTGCATTCACACATACACCTCCTCCAGGTAATGTCCAGAGAGGTTCAGTATTCCAGTGTATGTGTAAAAGGGCTTTAGGTAACACGCCTATAAACTAGAAAGAGAGATATGGAGATGTTATTACATATGGAGATGTTTATGAGATGAAACCTTGTTTAACACTGTTATTGTGTTTCTCTCCCTCTCTGCCTCTATCTCCTTTGCATCTCTCTCTCTCTGCGTAGCTCTCCCTCTTTGTTTTTTTTCTTTTCACCCTCTCTCTGTTTCTCCCCTCACCCCGATGTTCTGTTATCTCGATGAGCTCCATCACTGTAACCTTCGTGGGCAAACATATGCAAAGTCTGGCCTTGAAATGGCAAACGTAAGAAAACTCATGCTTAAGACAAGGGCCCACCCATGTGTAAATAGTCTTATACTCACACTCTCTCTCTCTCTCTCTCTCTCTTTTCTCTCTTTTCTCTCTCTCTCTCACTCTCTCTCTCTCTCTCTCTCT